>CM065718.1:59574200-59576700 GCA_033310375.1 Conus canariensis | reverse complement strand
TATAGATTGCAAGACTAGCATGATCAAACACACACACACACACACACACACACACACACACATATATATATATATATATATATATATATATGTATGTATATATATATACCATTGACATATTTTCTCGGTATAAAACTCTATAAAACTTTTGGTTTAACAGAACTATATAATGGTTAGAAATAAATAGACACACAAAAAGTCAATTGTCAAAGTTCTGATGTGCTGTGTCTGGTATTGCTAATCATTTCTTCAGATTTAATATCGGAAACGAATGTATGCTTATCTGCCTGTAGATCTGTGTAACATGGCTAAAGAAAATGGACTGCATTTATTAATTTATTAGTTGATGCCCTGCTGATCTTAGAGTGAAATTAATTCAGCCGAAACACCACAAGGCTCTTAGCAATTTAAGGTTAAATTTGCTCATGTCGACAGCTCATCAGATTACCGTCAAGAATGTAGTCAGTGATGTTTGCTAAGCATATAACAGGTTGCGAATAGTGACTTCGTAGAATAATTTCAGTGTATAACATGTAGAGTGCCATTCGTTTCATCAATTTATTTGATCGGTTAATTCAGTTGGATTCTTTGTTCTATGTAGTTGCGTGTGCATTTCCCTCCTTCAGAGAAAGGGTACAAGACTTTACCTTAAAAAAGGACTCTCTCTCTCTCTCTCTCTCTCTCTCTCTCTCTCTCTCTCTCTCTCCTCTCTGACGTCAAACACACACGATCGACAAAGAGTCTCTCCTGTATTGTAACAAAAGAAAATGAAGTTTAGTCTACATCACTGTAACTGTACGACCACCCATTTTGCAAATATAGCTCTACTTTGCAAATTTACAAATGAAGATCACCCAACAACTCATTTATACGGAGACAAGTTCTAGCCGCACAGTTTCGTGCTGTAGTATGACATCTTCAAGCTGCGTTCAAGATTTCACACGGAGTTACTATTCTGACAAGAATAGTGAGAAGATGAAAGAACGACTACTCTTGCCAATGAAGATACCGTTGAACGCCCATCCTGTATATTTATGCAGTATTTATTCCCATGACCGTCATGCTTCCCTTTGCAAGTTTTACGTATGAACAAAAAACAAACAAACAAACAAACCAAACCAAAAAAAAACAAAAACAAAGAAAAGCAACAACGAAAGAATGAAAATTGGTCGAACAAGCTATAAACACTATCGCGCCAAAAACACTAGCAAGCGTCTCTAATAGGGTTTTCATAGGAGCCACTGTTCGAAACCACAACGATAATTTCTCCTGAAGAGAGCTTCTTGTCGTAAAATACGAAGTTCGGCTTCATCTGAACAGTAAAAAGTGCAAAATGTGCATCTGTTGGCATTAATATGAAACATTAAGATGTTTTCTAATTCAGTTTACTTCGGTCCTTGACGGAAAGAAAGCACAGCAGAGATAAATCATCTTTAAAGGCGAGTAAGTGGTAGTATTTTCGGCGTAAAGTGGTTCTGGTAAGTACATCAGAACAAAGGAAAAAGACCGTTTCCGGAGATAAATCGGGGAAAGACAATGTCGGTCTTTCCATGCAAATAGAGTTACATTTTTGTCAGTTTAAAGGTCAAGATCATCACGCAATTTATGCATGCGTCCATTAGGTAAACGAATGTCCAGTCAAATCCAAAACATGTAGATCTGAATCGATCGATGGCAAACATAGCAAGTGAAGTTGAGTTGTTTGCAAACAGCGTCTGCATTAGAAGTACACTGTTTCACACCTCTTTTTGGCATTTTCTCTCTTTGATTGAACTGTTATGCTGATTGATGTGACAAAGTAACTGTCCGGAAAAAAAAAATAACGCAAAAATAAAGCGTGTCTCTCCCTTGCAGATAAACTTACCTTTCGTCAGTTTATGGGCCAAGCAAAAAAGATCTAGAGACTAAATATTTGATTTGAATCACACAACAAGTTAAACATGGGATATTGACTGCATTCCATGCGCACCGTTTCACACCCACCTTTGGCATTATCTCTGTGTGACTGAACTGTTAAGCTGACAGGTGGGTAAGAAATGACTTAAGGCATGCCTGCCAGCGACATCTGTCCCATGAAAACTTCGAAGTCACTCTGCTGAACGCAAACTCTAACACAATTTACCTCCCTTGCAGATTTCCGAACATTCAATCTTGGCGAAAACGAAAGCAAAACATCAACTATACGTGACAACTAAGAAATTGCCGGGCAGTCTCACCAGCTGTCTTTTCTTTCTTCCATTTGTCTTTCATAGTTGGGGATTATCTCACCCTTGGTCTGTCCTTCCCCCCTCCCTCCCCTTCCCCCACAAGAAGATTATACCCCGTGTCTGTTTCTTCCTGCTTTGTTTTTCAGAAGGCTTACGCAAAAAAAAAAAAAAAAAAAAAAAAAAAAAAAAAAAACTGTTCAATCTAAACTTTCGTTAGAAATGCAAAGTGGTACAAGAACTGCAAAGTGGTACAAGAATGAAGTCATTAAGTTTTGGTGCAGATTCAGATCAAA
>CM065718.1:59570959-59574100 GCA_033310375.1 Conus canariensis | reverse complement strand
CACACACACACAATCACGCACACGAAAGAGAGGTGTGTGTGTGTGTGTGTGTGTGTGTGTGTGTGTGTGTGTGTGTGTGTGTCTGTGTGTGTGTGTGTGTGTGTGTGTGTGTGTGTGTGTGTGTGTGTGTCCCCCCTCCACCCCCCTCCGCACCCCCTCCCCCCGACACACACTCAGCTTAAAACAAATCTTAAGTTGTTTTTATCCTCCTCGTGGGATTGATTTGTTGGCTAGTCGGTTGCATTGTTGACTTAGTAGTTGTTGAATTGCTTGTTTATTTGTGTGCTGATTTGTTGGTCTGTTTGTTTGTTATGCAGTTAGAGGCTGCACAGGTCATTGCACTGTACAAAGCCAAAGTGGACTGCAACATCACCATGAGGACTGAGCCTGTGACACTGACAGGTAAGGACCTGGAGTGATGATGATGCTGAAGAGGAGGATGATGAGGAGGAGGAGGAGGTTGATGATGATGAGGAGGAGGAGGAGGAGGAGGTTGATGATGATGAGGAGGATGATGATGAGGAGGAGAAAAAGGAGAAGGAGGATGGTGATTGTGATGGTGATGACGATGATGATGATGATGATGATGATGATGATGATGATGTTGATGTTGATGATAATGTTGTTGTTGATGATGATACTGAAGGTGATGATGATGGTGATGATGATGATAATGACGACGACGACGATGACGATGATGATGATGATGATGATGATGATGATGATGATGATGATGATGATGATGATGATAAGAAAGAGAGATACAGAGACAGAGACAGAGACACAGACAGAGAGGTGCATAACAAACAAAACAAATGCGTAATCATTCCGTTTTCTCGTCTTGCCATTTTAATGAAGGGGAGGGGGATGGGAGAGGAGACCGGAGGGTTCCCTGATGAACATTTTCAGAGTGGAAACAGGCTGCCCCCAGTCTCCTGTGACCCAGCACCATGGTAAGACCCCGAGGTCTGCACTGTGCCATCGTCAGCCGCTCACAGCTCTCTCTTCAAAGCATGGATTACCCAGTTTCCATCGCGGCAACCTGTGTTCAAGTCCGACGATCCACACTGCCTGCCAAGGGCTCAGCCTGTAACGGAGAATGGCCACGCCTCCACAGCATCATCTTAGTCACTGCCCCCACTGATCGCCATTAAAATAAAGAGAAGTTTCGAATTGTCCTTTGCCTTTCATGGCCTACCCTCATGGTGACCTGAGGTCTGATTTCCTTTTTACCTCAGTTTCAGTGGTGAACTGGTTGTTTGTGTCACGGTCAGCCCTTATGGTGACCCGAGGTCTGATTTCCTTTTTACCTCAGTTTCCGTGGTGAACTAGTTGTTTCTGTCACGGTCAGCCCTTACGGTGACCTGAGGTCTGATTTCCTTCATTACCTCAGTTTCCGTGGTGAACTAGTTGTCTGTGTCACGGTCAGCCCTTACGGTGACCTGAGGTCTGATTTCCTTTTTACCTCAGTTTCCGTGGTGAACTAGTTGTTTGTGTCACGGTCAGCCATCCATGGGGACTGTCGTTGGATGGACGTGGTGGCGCTGTCTGAAGGGTGTTGTGGCGCTAACTGACCGGGCCAGCACAAACCGGAACTGGGCACTAAATCAATGTTGAATTGGTTTCAGAGTATTATCTAAATCATGGCCATTTGATTGTATTCATAAAACTTTGTAAACAGAATTCAAAGCAAATCAGTCTGTGATAGTTGCATTCAGTCATGTTACATAACATAGAAAGCTGACACATTCAAACTTTCGAATTCCAAAGTTTGTTGAATCTCATTACCATTTTCCTCCTTTGGGTTCTGGTATGAAGTGGTGGCTGGGCACAACAGGGACGTGGTTTCAACGCTTGACCGTCACTCTGAGAGACGCAGGTTGGTGCTCCAACAGCGCCTGTGTGTTAAAAGTGTACAGGGATTTTCCCACCTCCCACCTTATCCTATGTGTGGGCCTGAGAATGGCTGAACATTGCCCAGCATGCACTAGGGTTCTTGGAGGACAGAGACACCGCCAGGCATTTCCTGATGAACGCCGAAACGTCACGATGAACGCTCCAATAAAAGCAACGATGATGTGTCCGTCGTAGGATCACATGGACCTGTTGATTAAAAATAATAAAATGAAATGATTCCATATATAAACTAAAAAACAAAAAACAAAACAAAACAAAACAAAAAGGCTGGATTCTGCACAAGCAGAAGTACCGTCAAACAGATTTTTTTTAACCAGGTTACATTTACGAAAAGCATCTCCAAGACCACAGAGACATGTACCACCTCTTCACAGACTTCAAGAAGGCGTTCAACATAATCTGGCTGGAGACAGTATGGCTATAGGCAAAATTTAACCAAGGGCAAAAGCTAATCATCGCCATTCAGCAACTGTACCCTTGGCGATCAATGCAGTAGCCATACAAAGTGCTATTGGAAAATGGTTCCATACTTTAATTGGAGTTTGTCAGGGTTGCCTTTTGTCTTCCACACTTTTCAACACATTCCTAGAACGCATCATGACCAAAGCACTTTAAAATCCTGTCAGCACAATCAGCGTCGGAGGAAGAACCATCTTGTACCTTTGCTTTGCAGATGGGATCGATGCCCCGACAGACTGTGTACAAAAACTCGCCAAACTTGTTAAAAGATCGGATGAAACAACAAAAGGTTATGGCATGGATACCAGCGCCGAGGTGACTAAGCTAATAGCCTGCCACAACACCACCATAACAACTAATACACCACTCATGGACGGAAGCTTGGAACTGTTCAACTGTTGACTCACCTTGGGTCCCATCATTAGCAGTAAGGGGTCCAACCGGAAATCCCCGCAAGGGTGGCAAAGACAACATCTGCACAGTCCTTACTAAAACGTAAATGGAAAAAAAAATGACATATGCATAAAATAAACAAGTTCAGGCCTCATCTTCATGTTTGCACGCGAGACATGGACCCTGACGACGGATCTGGACAGAAGAATCCAAGCCATGGAAATGAGATGTTACTTCAGGATACTAATCATCATGTCCTGATCGCATCACCAAAATGACAAGTGTGTCAACACCATCAAGCAGCACATCGGACCGTACAAAGATATACTGACCTAGGTTAAAGACATTACGTTGGCATGTCATGTAACAAGA
>CM065718.1:59555959-59565959 GCA_033310375.1 Conus canariensis | reverse complement strand
TGCTTCGTCTTTTGAAAGCTTTGTATAAATAAACTGCAAACTGTTTTACAATGCTTTCATTCTGAGATGACATTAATAAGATAAGCTTGAATAAGCAGGGTCTTGTATAAAATTTCTGTGAAATAAATTGTTCTCTTATATCTTGCAATTTTGGACAAATTAATGCAAAATGCATTTCATCTTCTGTTGACTGTCGACATAATGGACACAACAATTCAGAGGCATCTATTCGTCTATAACGATAATAATGAACAAATATATCAGACACACCAATTCTAAACTTTGACATTATAAACTTCAAGTGCCTGTCCATACGCAATGACATGTACGTTGGGAGAGAATGCCTATCATTGAATGTTCTATAAAAACTAAACCTGTTACTATTTTGAACATGAAAATTCCAGTCTTGCCACCTACAGTCAGTCAGTCTTTCTTTAAATGTGCGAACAAAATTGTTCATATCTCCGACACCTTGGTTAAGCCATACGTACCCAAAACCATATTCATATAATTTGGCTCTTACATGAGACACCCAGTTTATCTTGCCTCTATTATCTAGTTCTAATAGCATTTTATACGCTTTATGAGGCAATCTATGTTCAGCCATCTGAGTTAGTTTTATCCAGTATTTAATACATTTTACAGTGGAGTGCAAAGATATGGGGTATCTGTCAGTCTCACCATACACAAGATCATTTGGTGTTTGTGGCGATACACCCAAGAACTTCTTTAAAGCAAATAAATGGACCTTTTCGCATTGCGCAGCAGCAGTATCAAGACCCCAAAGTTCAGCCCCATATTGTAACATAGGTAAGATTTGGGCATCAAACAGTTTCAAAAACAAGGCAAGAGATTCATTGTTCAGCATCGACAACTTCTTCATAATACATAGCAGTGCATTTTTGGCTCGGCAAGCAATATCTTTACAAGCAAAAGTAAAACTTAAACGCGTAGAGAAATATATACCCAAATACTTGTATACATTAACAACAGGCATACTTACCGAATTATATGTCCATTTTTCTCTAGCAGAGAGGTAGCCGCCCTTTCTGAAAACGATTATGTTACTTTTACTCATATTTATTTTCAACTGGAGCGAATCAGCGGCCCTCTGCAAACTATTTAACTGAGTTTGGAGCCCTATTACTGTCTCTGCTATTAATGCAACGTCATCAGCAAGAAGTAGGATAAATATTTCCATAGCATCTCTTATCAAATGGGCGCCATGTCTTCCGGAGTTTATCACTTCCAAAGTCAGCTCATTAATGAATAAAGAAAACAAAACTGGGCTGCAAACATCACCCTGTTTAACACCAGATGTACAATTGATATAATCTGTTAAAGCAGCACCACATCGCACCCTTGCCTTTACACAGTCATACATACTCATTATGCATTTATACATCTTTCCACGAATACCATTTTTTAATAAAATGGGCCAAAGTAAAGTTCTGTTCACAGAATCAAATGCTTTCTCAAAATCGATGAAAGCAACATACAATTTACGATTCAGACAAAACTGTTTTTGGACGAAAGCTAATAATGTAAACATATGGTCTATGGTGGAATAATGTTGTTTAAAACCAGCTTGAAATTCGCCTGTAATATTATTATCCTCAACCCAAACTTGAAGTCTTTTTATTAATAATCGTGCTATATACTTTACTGCACACATTACACAGCGATATTCCTCTGTAGTTGTTTGGATTTGTAACATTGCCCTTTTTGTATAATGGCACTACAATTGATTCACACCAGCTTTCAGGGTATATGCCGCTATCAAACAGGGAGTTAAAAAATTTAACCAGAAATTCCACTACCAAGTTTGACTTGCAAGCATTTTTTATAAATTCCCCTAGAATCTTATCAGGACCAGGTGCTTTACGATTTTTCAATGTTTTTAAAGCGATCAAAATTTCTTCTACTGAGATAGGTCGATTCAAATTATTTTCGGCATCACCATTATCATTTTCACCATTATCATCGTCACAGCCATCCTCATGGTTTACAGCACTATAATGATTACCAGAAGCACTTTCGTTACTATTAGATTCTTCCTGACTCAGACCATTAACAAACCTGTCTTGTCTTTCTAACAATTCTTTAAAATGTACATACCAGTCATCAATGCTAACATCATTCAGAGGCTGCTTTCTTGTCTTAGAGATTTTTCGCACAGATTTCCAGAATTCCTGTTGGCTATTTACAGATTGTAATAAGCCACTTAACAAAGTGTCATTGAACTGCTTCTCTTTTCTCTTTAACAAATGTTTATATTCGCGTCTTGCTATACACAAAGAAGTGCGATCAGGTGGAGACAAAGTACGCTTAAATTTTTTCAACAAATTACGCACAGTTCTTTTGGCAACGCGACATTCATCATCATACCAGTCATCATCTTTCACGCCCTTACCAATGACTACCTGTTTTTTCATAAAGTCTGCTGCATTTTTCATACAATGATTAAAAACCTCAAGTGCCTCGTTAATATTTTCATCTATCAAATCAATTGCCATTTCAAACTGGATTTGGATGTCATTTGAGCAGATATTGTCTCTGAACATACTGCTGTGAGCTTCGTCCCATATAAACTTTTCAGAAATCTGAACATAATTATTATCTTTCATACAGATCATATTGTTCTTAGGGAAATGAATATGTAATTCCAAAGGTAAATGATCAGATTCAATTCTGTCAGACACATTCATTCTGCTGCAATCAGAAATCCTTGAAAACAAGTCATATGACAGTAAAAAATAATCATCTACACTGTTACCATTATCAGATATGTACGTGTAGTGACCTTGAAGGTCACCCTGACACATACCATTCAAAATACACAGGTCTAAAACAGTGCCCATGTTCAGTAACATTTTCCCATAATTATTAAGCACACGGTCTTCAGAGTTTCTATTCAAGGTCAAAGGACCACTTAAATATTGATCTTCAGAATCACACACATTGGTTACAAGATCACAGGAAATATTTGAGGTTCTACTATTTAAGTCTCCATTAATTACTATATAGGCATCGTGTGCTTCATTATACAGCAAACAATCACATAAGAAATCTTCCAATAAAGAGACACCATTTTCACAGTCAAAGTGTACATAATAGGGTGAGTTTTCAGGTGGTACATAAGCACAAACATACACAATGTCTCTCTCCATTCCGAAAAGGCATTTATCCAGAAGAAAAGCGTAGAAAAGAGGAGACTCCATACCAATAGGTCTAACGTAAGAACACAGCTCATTCCTTATCAGACATACAATTCCACCCGAGCGTCTTCCGTGTACCGACAGTTTTACAGCCGGTCTACAAAACACAGTATACCCTCTAAAAATAGACAACTGAAAATTTTCTACAAACGTCTCAACTAAACAGACAAAATCAAAGGAACAGATATACGAAACGAAATCATGGTCATATATTTTCGAAAGTAATCCATTAATGTTCCAATGCAGGAAAGAAAAGGGTTTTGATTTATTACACTCATTGGAATCATCTAACTCATCATTCAACACTGTCGAGGTCGACCTATGCACATGTTCATTTGACACACCGACGACTGCACTGTCCACGCTTACGGGCGACACAAAAGCATCGTCACATATCACGGGTGCACAGTTTTCACGTGGCGTCGCCAGCTCACTGACACTGTTGCGCTGTGACAAGGTAACCGGCGTCGCCTCAGTAGATGTTCCCTCCACAGCCCCGGACAATGCAAGGGGATAAATAGGGGACCGGCCGAAACCCTATTTCATTTGCACCAGACGACTATCAGTGTCCAGAGAGTAGCGGATACCATCCACAAGGAGATGGTCATGGATCATGGTGGCTCGTTTCCCGTCACTTCGCACCTTTTTCAGATGGGGTGTCAAGTTTCTTCTGATTTCTCTCACTCTAGCGGAGAAGTCCTCACCTACAAAGATCTTTGTTCCCTTTAGTTTCCCTTTTGCTCTCAAGATGTCCATTTTCTGTTTGTAAAAAACGCATCTGGCGATGATCGGGGAATCAGGCTTAGAATTCACGCGATGGACCCTATCGAACTCCACATCACGAGCCAGTTCCAATTTGTCACTGAGAAGGTCCCTAAGAAGGTCTTCACACTGAGCACTTGTCTCATTCTCCTTCCTACCGATGCCATAGAAGAGAACGTTGTTTCTTCTGGATCTCCCCTCCAGGTCGTCCGCCTTCCTCTCAATGTTGTCCATTCTCGAGGCCAGGTCGTCGTTCTTCCTCTGCAGGTCGTTGTTCTGCTGTCGAAGGTCGTCCACCTCCCGTCTCAGCCCTCTCAGCTCCTCCTGCATGGCAGCATACCCCTCACGCAAGACCCGTATGTCCTGCTTGACCTCGTCGAATTTCCTGTCCATCGACTGGAACATGGTCATGAGGTCGGACAGGGACGGCTCTTTCACTGGCTGGTTAGAGGCGCCTCCCTGAGGGTTGACAGGTTTCTCCAGGCTGACTCTGCCACTGCTCGCCCCTGTGCTGGAGAATCGGGTTTGCCTGGTGCTGTCACGGCCTTGCGCAGGGTTGGGACCAGGATTACTTTCGATATCGCCACAACGGAGGAGAAGACTCCCCCAGAACAAATACGACAGGAGCAAGCCTGCCACAGCACCGTCCACTCTCCTTTTCAACTTGAGTATGGCGACTCGAAGACAAAGTTTCTGCCTCGCCCGTTTGAACATGAAGGCCAGGAAAACTGGCAGAAAAGAGAGAGAGAGAGAGAGAGAGAGAGAGACAGAGAGAGAGACAGAGAGAGAGACAGACAGACAGACAGACAGACAGACAGACAGACAGAGAGAGAGAGAGAGAGAGAGAGAGAGAGAGAGAGAGAGAGACAGAGACAGAGACAGAGAGACAGAGAGAGAAACAGATGGGAGGGGAGGGGTCATCATATATAGTTCATGAAAAAATGGTTATTGGAAGATAGATAAATATATATAATAAACATTATCACAACAATAAAATTATAACACATTTCTGGAAAAAGAAAAAAAAATCATTGAACAGGCACCCCAACCTGTAAGCAAAGACAAAAATTTACACTTGACAAGCAGCACCTTTGGAACAATAGATGAAAGAGACCAGTACAGAGACAGACAGACAGACAGACAGAGGGAGAGAGAGAGTGAGAGAGACAGAGAGAGAGAGAGAGAGTTTAAGAGCTTGAATTGGAAAATTCAGTCATTAGCTGGGTATGAAGTGCCCTTTTAAAGCTATATATGCTGGCATGAACATCAAGAGAGGGTGAAATGCGGTTCCACAAGAAGCCGCCAGAGTAGTGAAGACTGGTTTTAAACATATCTATTCTTGGACGGGGTATTACAATTTTATGAAAATGGCGATTTTCATTCAATCTAAATTTCTCTGTAATTGAAGGGGGAGCACGACCCGAAAGAATCTTAAACATGAATAAAGCTTTATTGAATTTAAGCTTCAAGTTTAATGGTAAAATATCCAGATCTGTATAGTCAGAGTATGATAACGTAACCGATTTTAACAAAACTAATTTCAGGGAACGTCTATAAAGACTAAACAAAGGTTTGAGTATATGATTACTTGCTGAATCCCAAATTGTAGATGCATAATTTATATGGGATTCAATATAAGCGTGAAAAAATATTTTACGTGAATGGCAGTCTAGGAAATGCTTTATCTTGGACAGCTGGTATATCTTTTTTGAAACTGTTTTGCACAAAGACCGTACATGTTCTGACCATGACAGATTGTTATCTATAACTACTCCTAAGACTTTATGACAGACTGTTTCTTCGATAGTTATGCCATTGATAGAAAGGGCTGTGCTCGTATAAGAAAGGGTTTGACGTTTTTGTCTTGTGGTTATGATCATATGTTTGGTTTTGACAGGGTTTAAACACATATGGTTTAATTCAGACCATTTGGTTAGCTGGTTAATACTTTGCTGTAATAACATAGATACTTTTTCTCCTTTGCGATCACACGCATGAACAGTAGTGTCATCGGCGAACATATCACAAAGCGCTGGGAGAAACAGGGGGAGATCATTAATATATATTGAGAAAAGTATGGGTCCTAGGACGGAGCCTTGAGGAACACCATGTTTGAGAGGCAAGATAGAAGACTGGCGTTCATGAATTGAGACAATTTGTTTTCTGTCGCTTAAAAACGAAGAGGTGGGTTCTATAGCATTATTGGATAAACGGTACAATTTTAACTTTTTTAGAAGCAGTGTGTGGTCAATTACATCAAAAGCTTTTGCAAAGTCAATAAAAAGGACACCGGTCACTTTGTTTTCATTGATATTTGAGAGCCATTTGTCTACTAGGTTGGTCAGTGCAGTGTGGCAGGAGTGATGTTTCCTGAAACCAGACTGATTAGGGTGAAATAAGTTATATTTGTCAAAATGGTTAAGAATACATCTTCTTAGATGATCCTCTAAAGGTTTTGATACCACAGACAGGATAGAAATTGGTCTGTAATTACAAGGGAGAGAGAGAGAGAGAGAGAGAGGAGAGAGAGAGAGAGAGAGAGAGAGACAGACAGACAGACAGACAGACAGACAGAGACAGAGACAGACAGACAGACAGACAGACAGACAGACAGAGATAGAGATAGAGAGAGAACTAACTGATCACTCATCAAATTGATGGAGATGACCACGACCTTGTATCACAGTTGACCTACGCGTGCGGTTCGAATAGCCCCTGCAGGCCATTCCCTCGCTTCTGTTAATTGACCCAACAACCTTGGTTCTCCCCACGAGATTCAAAAAAAAAAAAAAAAGAAAGAAAAAGAAAAGAAAGAGAAAAAAAAAAGAATTAAAAGGAGAAACAAGCATGCATGTAATCCACACTCTCCCACCCTTCCACATTTCCCATCCTCTCTCTCTCTCTCTCTCTCTCTCTCTCTCTCTCTCTCTCTCTCTCTCTCTCTCTCTCTCTCTGTCCCATACGCTGACAGTCAGCCCGATAACCCTTCTTGTTGGAAAAGCGTAGAAATTGGTTTTATTCATCCCTGCCCTTTATAACGAGAGAGGAAAACGGAGGTCTGAACTTCGAGAAGAGTCCACGCCGGAAGGTTAATAAAATAAAATTCATACGTTTTACTCTGGGGAAATTATGTAAGTGAGTGAACAGAGCTGTTCCGGGGGAAAAAAAAGTCAAGGGAAGCTAACGCTATTTTAGCCAATAGAGTTATCTTACAACTCAAGACAATTACGCAAATTTTGCATGTCGTCATTCAGCGAACAAAAGTCGCATCAAACTCCGAGACATGCAGATCTGAATCTATCGATGATAATGATAGTAATAAAACGTGAGGTCCATCTGTTTGTGACACAGTGTCTGCATCACAAGCGCATCGTTTCACACCCAAGTTTTGGCATCTTCCATCTCTAATTGAACTGTTAATTAAGCTGACTGATGGGGGTAGAACAAACCTGTTCCGGAAAAGAAACAGGAGGAGATAACTCACATCAAGGACATCCACGCTGTTGGTTCGGATGAGGAATTTGCACAGGCCCTCGATGCCAGGCGCCTGAAACTCAACCTGCCACGAGCAAACGAAACTGAAGATTGGGAGAAACTGGATGCAAAAATCGTCCAAAGACTCGATGCACTGATAGGGAAAAGCACCCTCGAACACAAACTAGCCACATATGGGGACATTGTGTATGCCACATGTAGAGACGCCTATGGAGCAAAACTACCCAAAGAGAAAACACCTCCAAAGAAATCCAGACGCCAAGAAAAGATGGACAAGATCAGGGTCCAAAAGAAAAACCTCAAGATGCAAATGAAGACCGCACTGCCAGCTGAAAAACAAGGCTTGGAAAAACTGTGGAAAGACCTGAAAGAAAAACACAGTGCCCTCAGCAAAGCGGAATCTGCGAGGAAGAGGAAGAGCAAAAAGAAGAAGACACAGGAGCGCTTCTTCAGAGACCCCTTCCAGTTTGCCAGAACACTGTTTGAGCAGCCAAAATCTGGGACCCTAAGTGTGGACAAAGGAGTTCTTGAGCAGCATCTGAGGAAAACATACTCTGACCCACAGAGCAAAGCACCACTCGACATTCAAGGTCTGGTGTGGCCAACCAACCCTGAGGAACAGTTCAATGGCAAGCCTCCAACGTTGGCGGAAATCAAGAAGGTGGTCGACAAAGCCAGAGCCAAATCATCACCAGGGCCAAACGGAATACCTTACCAGCTTTACAAGAAATGTCCCAAGGTGCTGGAGTGGCTCCACAGGCTGCTGCGATCGGCTTGGAGAAACCAGAAGATCAGCGGCCAGTGGATGACGGCAGATGGTGTGTACATCCCCAAAGAGCAAAACTCAAGTGACATTAGCCAGTTCAGGCCAATATCACTACTGAACGTCGAAGGGAAAATCTTCTTCTCTGTCATGGCAGCAAGGCTGACCAAGTACCTGATGGAAAACAAGTACTTGGATGTGTCAGTCCAGAAAGGTGGCATCCCAGGCGTGGCGGGCTGTGTAGAACACGGCACAATGATCTGGGACGCAATCCAAAAAGCAAAAACAGAAAGAGAGACCTGGACGTAGTGTGGCTTGATCTGGCAAACGCATATGGATCTGTGCCCCATGAGATGATACAGTTGGCTCTTGAGATGTACCATGTGCCAAAGAACATCCGCGACATGCTCAAGAAGTACTTCAATGGCTTCTCAATGCGGTTCTCTACCAAGGAGTACACAACAGACTGGATCAACTTGGAAGTGGGTATTGCAATGGGCTGTGCAATTTCCCCAATACTGTTCGTGCTGGCAATGGAACTCATCTTGAAAGCAGCAACAAACAACGCGAGACAAACAGACCTTGGCGATGGATACAAGATGCCTCCTCTCAAGGCCTTCATGGATGACACTACAGTGATTTCATCCAGAGAAGACGAGACACGTCATGTGCTGGAGAGGCTGGACGACATAGTTGCCTCATCCAGAATGAAGTTCAAGCCAAAGAAATCACGGAGTCTCTCACTGAGGAAAGGAAAAGTGGCCGGATCTGTGGTCTTCAGTGTTGCCAACCAGGCCATTCCAACAGTCACAGAAGAACCAGTCAAGAGCCTTGGAAGATGGTATGATGATACGCTGAAAGACACACAAAGAGCAAAAGAAACCAAGCAGATGGCGGAGGAAGGCTTGGAGACCATTGACCAGTGTGGGCTCCCTGGCAAATACAAGGTCTGGTGTCTGCAGTTCATGCTGATACCAAAGCTGCTATGGCCTCTGATGATATACGACATCTGCACCAGCATAGTGGAGGCAATGGAAGCCAAAATCAACAAGTTCACAAGGAAATGGCTTGGTGTCCCACCCTGTCTGACTGACATAGCGCTGTACTGTCGCCAAGCAAAGCTGAAACTACCCCTGAAATCCATCCTGGAGGAATACAAAGCAGGGAAGATCAGACTTCAAAGCATGCTGGAGGACTCAGGAGACAAGGTGGTAGAAGCAATTAAGCCCCAGCTGAAGACAGGCAGAAAATGGAAAGTTCAAGAGGCGATGGATTCTGCAAAAGAAAGTCTCAAGATCAGAGAAATAACAGGACACACACAGACCAACAGACAGGGACTGGGGGTGACCAAAACTGAATGGTGGTCAAAGGCCAAAGGAAAAGCCAAAAGAGACATGATGATTCAGGAGATGAGAAAAGAAGAAGACCAAAAAAGACTCCAAAAAGCAGTCCAGCAGAGCCAGCAAGGGCAATGGACAACGTGGGAGAATGCACTCCAAAGAAGTCTCACTTGGAATGACATTTGGCACATGGCCCCTCTCAGGATCAGCTTCATTCTCAGATCTGCATATGACCTTCTGCCCTCAAATGCAAACCTGGTGAAGTGGGGGAAAACAGACGATCCTGCATGCCCCCTCTGCCATGAAAAACAAACAGTGGAGCATGTCCTAAGCTCATGTAAAGTAGCCCTGGCTCAAGGAAGGTACACATGGAGGCACAACCAAGTGCTCAAAGAAATTGTACAAGTAGTCTGGGCTAGTAC
>CM065718.1:59548459-59550959 GCA_033310375.1 Conus canariensis | reverse complement strand
GAAAGGCTGGTCTGCTGCAAGAACTGAAACATCTGGGCCATATTAGTTGATGGTGGGTGGTTGACTTGAACGCGATGTCCTAGGATGTCTGAGACGCGCTGGATGGGAAAAGTCACGTCCGGTCAACGTGCTGGCCAGTCCAGCCGATAAAGTTGCTGCTGCTAAAAGAATTAGGTCACCAATCGGGTTCGATGGCGTGTGACGTTTTCGTTCTGCAGCGTGGAGTCAAGATTCATGGCGTGTAAATCTAGCATGATCAGAGGCCGTACAATCTTTTCTCAGCGCCGGGTGCCAGTCACAGAACCATGAACGAGATGTAGAGGAGTTTTGCCATGAAGATGGATCCCTCCCAGGCTTTCAGAGAGCAACCGCCACGTTGGTAGCGTTCCTGAACTCGGCCATCGACGAATCGTTCTTCTGGGCGCCGCCAGTCTTGTCCGCGATCATTGTGGGCCAGAGGGAACATGGGCTGGTCCGTGAAGAGCCGTTGCCCTATTGCTGCCTTGTCCAGAGCAGATGACGTCTGCCTCACTGCGCTGCAGCACGCGAGCTGGCGGTGCGCCTGAGCACGTGGCAGACGGACGTCAGCAGTTCCGCTGCACAGATGAACCTGGTGCAGGCAGTTACCGACGGTCTGCTGGCTGAGGCTGACGTGTGTGGGATCCATACGCTAACAGCAAAACTGTGTCCTTACAGCAGTCTCAAACTGAACATTTTGCGTTTATTTTCGGCACTTTTTGTCGATGAATGACAAACGTGTGCATTGTGATTGATGCACCGAGTACAATATCCGCCGCAAGGAAAGGGTGTTTTTTTTTTTTTTTTAAAGAAAGACAATTTCTGCATTGAAACACGGTAATGTACCCTCCCTCACTGGGTGAATGAATGTGTACCATTGTATAATCTGCTTTAAGCGTGTCCAGTGAGAAATGGGTCAGTGCCTATGTCCGCACTATCCTGGTAACTATGAGAGAGAGAGAGAGAGAGAGAGAGAGAGAGAGAGAGAGAGAGGAGAGAGGAGAGAGAGGGAGAGAGACCGCATGCCGGTAACACCTGTAAACAGCATCTTCCCGTGCGTGGGAATTTTGCTGAAGGCGCGCTAGCTGGAACTAGCTCAGTGACGAATGACACGTGACATGCACGCGGCTGTAGGAAAGATTGAGTAGACCACAACCACAAGGGAATGTGCCTTGCTGTTAGCATACGGCCAGCTGTCAGCGTAAGGGGCTCACAGACGTGTGTTTTCATTCTCAGCTCTGCTCTGAGCCCTTCTGTACAGATGATTCTGTTGCCCAAAGCTGTCAAGGTAAGGAGGAACTGGTCGTCGTGGTGACTGGTGATTCAGAGCTGCCCTGACTGACGACGTTGCTCAGGCTGACCATGATGTGAGATCGTGCCAGCTGACGCTGAATGAAAGAATGGCTCATCTTTATTGTCCGGACACTTCTCCACCGGAAAGACCCGTCTTGGTCCACTGAGGTCAAACGCCTTCTCTGGGGCATGCTTGGTTTAGCCACGATTTTACATTCTTTTAGATAACCCTTCACGCTAACCAACCGGTAAATGGCGTTCACGTTGTCCGTGGTTTGAACGCGCATTACGTACGGTTTTTGCAGTCGAAGACTTGGATCAGCAGTTCGTCTCTTTGTTTCCCGTGATGTTTGTGCTTTAAACCATTTTTTTGACTCAAACTCAAAAAGGCGGTTGGAGCGAAACAGGTAGGGTCATTCCAGTGCATATCAAAGGGACACTTCACAGTTTTCATTTCATTCCACAAGGCTTTATTTTACTTTAGGCTTTATCTGCCGTACCCCCCCCCCCCCCCCCAAAAAAAAAAAAAAAAAAAGCCACTGGTCCTTTGTTTTTTTTTGAGTAGTATAGTAACAAACACGTTCTAGAAACAATTGAAATCAATAACAGCTGATGGGATTTCTTTGATACAGAAAAATACGAAGCAGCTGTTAGTTACAGAACAGTCATTATTCACTTTCGGCCTTCAAGAAATTTGAAAATTAAGTATTCTCTGCGGACTACGTTTTTAGCTTTACAACATTAGATAAAACACAAAACCGCATTAGTCATTTCTGTTGAGTGGAATTTCTTTTCTTTTTTTTTTTCTATTCTAGCCATTCTGAACAAATGCAGTTCTACCATGTACTTTTTTTAAGGATGAGGGAGGTGTGTGGGGGAGAGGGGGGGGGGGGGGCAGATACTGACGTTGCTTTGAAATTTGGAGAAACATGACTAGTTTTGAAAACGTTGACTACGTCGATTAATACGCAAAGTGATATTGTTACACAGAATAAGTTGATGCATGGTCACTAAGTTGATGCATGGTCTTTGTAAGAAATGTGTACGTGTCTTATCTACGAGTTCGCAAAATGTGTGCTTGCTGTTTTGCCGGTGTCTGGCAGCACTGGGCGTGCAAGCTGTTCTTCACCCTGTTCTACTACGTCATCTTCGCCAGCCTGATGGGGCTGTTCAACGAGGGCTTCTACCT
>CM065718.1:59538459-59545959 GCA_033310375.1 Conus canariensis | reverse complement strand
AGTATGTTATCCTTTGTGTATTTGTGATCAGTGTGTTATCCTGTGTGTCTTTGTGAGCTTTGTGTCAGTATGTTATCCTCTGTGTCTTTGTGAGCTCTGTGATCAGTGTGTCATCCTTTGTGTCTTTGTGAGCTCTGTGGTCACTGTGTCATCCTTTGTGTCTTTGTGACCTCTGTAGTCGGTTATTCTTTGTGTCTTTGTGACCTCTGCGGTCAGCATGTCATCCTTTGTGTCTTTGTGAGGTCTGTGATCAGTGTGTTATCCTTTGTATCTTTGTGAGGCATGTGGTGGATAGTGTGCGTGCGTGCTTGCGTGCATGTGAGTGTGTGTGTGTGTGTGTGTGTGTGTGTGTGTGTGTGTGTGTGTGTGTGTGTGTGTGCGCGCGCGCAAGGGTGCGTGTTTGCGTGTGTGTGTGTGTGTGTGCGTGTGTGTGTGTGTGTGTGTGTGTGTGTGTGTGTGTGGAGAATGGTGGGCTTGTACATAAATTTCGATGTACTTACATCACTCCATGAAGTGTAAAACTGGTATATGAATTCTCCTACTTTGATTAATTCCACTAATTTGATTCATGTAGACTGACCCTGTAGTGGACATTGCGTTTATTGTTTCCTGCCCCTCTCGCCCCAATTCCTCTCTCCCGCGTGGAATTGTGAGATAATGCTGTGTTGTTAGCTGTACGGGTAATTGTCTTTATTTGTTTATTGATTGGTTTTATTTTATTGTTTTCTTTAAATGTTTAAATGGAAAGAATGAAGGAAGTAAGGAAATTGAGTGAACGACATTGAACCATATTGACTGGAAGACACGGGAAACGACTGAATGAAGCGCCAGCTGGCAGCTCTTCAGTCGGCACTACCCAGGTAGGCAGCCCGTTGTGTAAACGAGTGTGGGTTGTAAAGCGCTTAGAGCTTGGTCTCTAGCCGAGAATAGGCGTTATATAAGTATTCACAATGATAATAATAAAAATAAAAGTTCTCTCTCTCTCTCTCTCTCTCTCTCTCTCTCTCTCTCTCTCTCTCTCTCTCTCTCTCTCTCTCTCTCTCCGCGAGCATGGGTGTCTGTATGTCTGTGCGTGTATGTGTATTTATAAGTGTGTGAAAGACAGACAGTTGGGGAAGAAGTGCTATTTGTCTGTGTGTACGCACAGAGACAGAAAAGTAGATTTGGAGACAGACAGATGGATATAGAAATAGAAGACACAAAATGAAGATTAGAGAAACAATGAGAACATTAAGAAGGAGGGAGGGGGGGGGGGGGGGGGGGGACGAGCAGACAGAAGCAGACGAAGAATATTCCACAGTGTGTTTATTGTCTGCCGTGTTTTTGTTGTTGTTGTTATTTTCAGATCAATTTTGCTTTCTTCATCCATATTGTACGTCTGCTGTTTACAAAACTTACCGCCTTCAACTGCCCAGAATCCAGGAGAGTTCGGTACAGGTAGGTAACTCTTCAGTCATGTTACCTGCCAGTCTGAGTGCGAGTTTTGTTTTTTGTTTTGTTTTTATTTTGTTTCATTTTGCATTGTTTTGTTTCAGTTTGTTTTGTTTTGGGGTTGGGTTTTTTGTTTTGTTTTGTTTCGATTTGTTTCATTTTGTTTCATTTTGTCTTGTCTTGTCTTGTCTTGTTTCGTTTTGTTTTTGTTGGGAGGGGTGTATCTTTGTAGCCGTGGTTGCTGGATTTTTTTTGTCGTATGTTCTAGAGGGCTTTCTGAAATTACCTCCACCATGAATGAAATGTTTCTACTCGTGTGATCTTCCTTCCAATAATGTCTGTGCGTCGAAGGCGACCGTAACAGTAAATCAATTAACACAAAATACTATGAGTGAATAATAAAACTGATTGATTAATTAATTGATTCACTATTAGTGAATCTACCAGCCAACAATACAAATAACCTGTCAGTCAATATGTATTGAATTCAGATGGCAAAATAAAAAAAAAAAAAAAGACAGAAAAACAAGAATCTTCTAAACAGCGAAATTGTTGATAATTGTGCGTGATTCCGTATCAGTACTTTTCATTCTGTTTTATCAGAATTAATTGATTGGCTGATTCAAATTCCTTATATGGTGGACGTTAAATGATTAAAATTCCTTTCATCACGGGTATATAACTGGCAAAATCCAGGGCAGTTCTCATCCCATCGTTGGTAGTGCACTCTTCGGGCTTTTACGTGGCTACCTGTATATTTTGTCATTCAATCAATGTTTTTTAATTCATCAACCAAGGAATTCACTGATCAGTAGCAGGCTGTCATGGCATTGTGTCCGTTCAGAAAGCTGTCCAAATGCACCCTGATTCTTATCCGTTGTTTGCTGAGTTTTATGTGGGCATCATATGAATAGCTGCTGATCGTCGTCATCATCGTTTTCTTCGTCAAAATCATCATCGTTATCAACATCATCATCATGGCCATCATAATCATCATCTTCATCGTTGTTGTCGTCACGGCGTCCGTCATCATGATCATCGTCGTCGTCGTCGTCGTCGTCGGTCGTCGTCGTCGTCGCTATCAGTATCATCGTCATCGACATTTGACTTTAGCATTATCTTAATGGTTATAATCATCATAAGTTTCCCACACCATCACGTCATGTGTGTGGAAAGCTGTGACGAACTCTTGGCCATTCAGTAATCTCTTCATCCCTCTGTCCCCAATCACGTGCAACAAGGTAGAGTGCTCACGTAGTCCACCCAGGACCTTTTTCTTTTAACAGAATGCGGAAATCCTGGGTGTAGAAACGCGTGCCTTTTTACTGTCGTTTGTTTGTTCCGTCTCTGGCCATCTAGTTACTTTGCTTTCATTCTTCCTTGTAAGTTCCCATTGGCGATCTTGTAACACTGCTTCGTTCTTTCTTGTAAGTTTGCTTTCGTTCTGTCTGTCAGTTTGCCATTGCGATCTAGTAACACTGCTTTCATTCTTTCTTCTAAGTTTGCCTTTGACGATCTAACACTGATTTTACTTGGCGATATGATAACCCTGCTTTCGTTCTTTCTTGTGAGTTTGCCATTGGCGATATGATAACCCTGTTTATGTTCTTTCTTGTGAGTTTGCCATTGTCGATCTGGTAACACTGCTTTCATTCTTTCTTGTATGTTTGCCACTGACGATCTAACAACACTGATTTCATTCTTGTATGTTTGCCAACGTTGCGCTGCTCGTGTTGGTGTGTGCCTTCAGAAAGCTGGCCAAGTCCACACTGATCCTGATCCCGTTGTTCGCTGTCTACTACATGGGCTTCATGTGGCTCCCCGACAACCTCAGCCCGCCTCCGAGCTCTTCAAGATGTACGTGGAGATGCTCTTCAACTCCTTCCAAGGATTCCTGGTGGCTCTGCTCTTCTGCTTCCTCAACGCGGAGGTGGTCTGAGATGCTCGATCGTGTTGGACTGTGTATTGTTGACATAGACTGCGTTGTGGTGTGGTTTGATGTGTTGTGTTGTGTTGTGTTGTGTTGTGCTGTGCTGTGCTGTGCTGTGCTGTGCTGTGCTGTGCTGTGCTGTGCTGTGTTGTGTTGTGTTGTGTTGTGTTGTGTTGTGTTGTGTTCAGTTTTACTAATGTTGAATATGCTAAATTGCATTTTATCGTGTTGTGTTGTATTACATTATATTGTGTTGTGGTTTTATCGTACTGCCTTGTGTTGAATTGAGTTACATTGTAGTGTTTTGCATTGCATAGTCTTCTATTGTGGTGTCGTGTTCTGTTTATTCCAAGACCTGACCAGCACGCTGGGTTAATGTTCAGGTCAGGCATCGACTAAATCTCATCCATAATACCCTGACTCCCAATTTTTTCTGCTTTACTCATCCATTTATTTATTCATCTGGCTGTAAACCCAGCGGATAGTGGTCTAATATCTTAGCAGACGTGATGTAGCGTTTATGGACTAGTTTGCACATAGATTCTGAGACTGTTATACTGTGTTGAATTTGTTATGCACAGTGTTATGTTGTGTTGCTTTTGTGCTGTATCATTGCGTTGTTTTGCATGATTGCATCATGTTGTATTGTTTTACATTGTGTTGTGATGCATAACATTGTATCACATAGCGTTGTTTTGTACTGCAAGACTGCAAGGATTTACTGAACTGGATTGTGTAGTATAATTTCTCCGTGGCAGCAGATTTTTTCTGCGTTGTGTCTGGATGGTCCCTGACAGCTCCGTATCTTAATTTCTTGTCTATGGAAGTGTGCATGTGTATTTCCTTGAGATTGGGCTGGATAAAGTGCAAAAGTGGTGACTTTGGTGTAGAAAATGCTAAGACAGATCGTTCAGCGGTCTTCTCCTAGAAATTTAGAAGAGCTGGTTTGGAGGCCGAAAGGCAGCTAGTTGTCAGGCGGAGAGGGTTGCTGGTTTCCAGAGCGAGAGGATAGCTAGTTTCTAGATGGAGAGGATAGCTGGTATCTGGGTCGAAGAGGTAGCTGGCTTCAAGATCAATAGGATAGCTGGTTTCTAGATTGAGAGGATAGCTGGTTTCTAGATCAAGAGGATAGCTGGTTTCTTGATCGAAATGACAGCTGGTGTCTAGGTTGAGAGGATAGCTGGCTTCTTAATCGAGAGGATGGATAGCACTGAATCCAGTTCTCAACCCAGCAGTTGCGCTGAAGAAGTCGGCCGGATTGCCGACGAAAGCTACGCACACAGTGAGTAGCCTTCTTTAACTGAGTGACCTGTTTAGTCTGGTAACCATTATGTCGACCCCTCAGCCGTTAAAACTTCCTCAACGTCTTATACGCGATTTCGACGGGAAAGTCATCAAAACTTTTAGAGAGCTGGAAGAGGAACATCGATCGCTCGCCAGGTTCAAGAACCATCTCCATTTCACGCTGCATTGCAAACATCAAAATGTGTGCCCTACAAGTCTTAAGATCAAAACTTGTATGAAAGGCCAGGCAGCAAACAACATCATCCATCGTGCTCAACGGGCGCTCATGAATGAACGGATCAAACAAATTAACAGTCGTTTGGTGATAATCAACAACACGATCGCTATTTTAAAGTATGAACTCAGTGCTTGTGTACCCAATACTATCATGGCGGAGACGGTCGCTTGGTTCGACTGCACTGTCAGGAGTGAGTGGGACAAAGTGCGCATGCGCCAGAGGAAGAAGTTTGCGAAGTTGCAGGCTAAACCAAAACAAGACGATTGCATGCCCATTACTTCTGTCAGTGATCAAGAAACGCAAGAACTGAAAAATAGGTGGGTGGTGAATTTATCTGATCAAAGTTTGACTGAAGCAGAATGGTCAGTGTTGAGAAAGGGGCTCAATTTCGCGGTTACTCCAGACAAACTTCCTATCACGGAATACATTACTAGCATTGAAACTGCGTGTCGTCAGATCGGTCCTCAGACCGAAGAGGCCACACACCTACGATCAGAGTGTGTGAACATTCTCAAACAGAGCAAACCTCCCAAATCCAACATTTCTAGGGATGAAAGACTCGCACTATAAGAACTGAAGAAGAAGGATTCCATTATGATCCTCCCAGCCGACAAGGGCCGTGCCACAGTCATCCTACCCAAGGGACAGTACTATGAGAAGGCCCATAATTTATTAGAAGACAAGGAGACCTACCAACAGCTGAACAAAGATCCCACCAGCAAGTATACTGCACGCCTGACCAAACTACTGCAAGGCCTACAGGAGTCAGGAGAACTCTCTTTAGAACAGTACCGCAGATTGTACCCCTCAGCTACGGATGTGCCTAAGTTCTACGGACTGCCTAAAGTGCACAAGAGAGATGTACCCCTCCGTCCCATTGTTACATCTAGGGGATCCCTGATGTATGAGACGGCCCGCTTCGTTGCAGACGTCCTCTCGCCTTTGGAAGAAAAGACAGAACATTCCATTGCCAACAGTGCAGACCTGGTGAAGTTGTCAAAGTTTGTACCACATCCTGATGAGATTTTTGTGTCCTATGACGTCACAGCACTGTTCACCAGTGTCCCTGTTAGGGACAGCATTGACATCATCAGAGGGAGGTTACAGGACGACAACAGCCTTCAGCAGCGCACCAACCTGTCAGTGGAACACATCTGTGATCTGCTATCCTGCTGCCTCAACACCACCTACTTCACCTTTGAAGGACAGTTCTACCAACAGACCGAGGGTGCAGCCATGGGGTCCCCTGTGAGTCCTATTGTAGCTAACCTCTTTATGGAAGACTTTGAGGAGAAAGCCTTGGCATCGTTCCACACCCCTCCTCGCTACTGGGGCCGCTACATGGACGACACCATGACTGTACTAAAAAGATCGGCGGTCGAAGACTTCACGACCCATCTCAATAACCAACACCCTGCCGTCAAGTTCACCTACGAGGTAGAAGAGAACGGCAGTATTGCGATGTTGGACACCTGCATTACCTGGACAGAGACAGGCCTCGCCTTCTCCATCTACAGAAAGCCGACCCACACAGACCAGTATTTGCAATTTGACAGTCACCAGCCACTGGAACACAAGCTGGGAGTTATTCGCACCCTCACCCATCGAGCGAAGACCATCTGCTCCACCGACACCGCTAGGGAAGAAAAGGTGCAGCACATCAAGAAAGTGTTAAGTATATCGGGATACCAGAAGTGGGCCTGGGATATCCCGGGGGGCAAGAAAATCATACCCCACCCCTCCACTGAACATCAAACCCCTTCGAGAGGGCACGTCTCCATGCCCTACGTCAGCGGCGTCACTGAAGCTCTCAGCAGGAAGATCCGAAAGTTGGGAGTCAGTGTCCACGCCAAGCCCACCAACACCATCAGAAGCCAGTTAGTCCACCCCAAGGACAAAACAGACATACTGGACAAATCAAGGGTGATATACAAGATAGACTGCCAGGACTGTGACCATGGTTACATTGGTGAAACTGAGCGCAACCTGCACGAGAGACTAAAGGAACACAAACGTGAGTCCTCTCCAGTGGGTGAACATCTGACCCACACCCAACATCACTTCGAAAAGGACAACGTGCAAGTGCTCGACAGAGAAGCAAGATGGTTCCAGAGGGGAGTAAAGGAGGCAGTCCACATCGCCGCCAGGAAACCCACCCTTAACCGCGACCGGGGCCGGCACAACCTGCCATCGGTGTACTCCTCACTCATTCAGTCGCATTGTCGTGAGTTCGCTCACGGCGGTGCGCACTGAATCCAGTTCTCAACCCAGCAGTTGCGCTGAAGAAGTCGGCCGGATTGCCGACGAAAGCTACGCACACAGTGAGTAGCCTTCTTTAACTGAGTGACCTGTTTAGTCTGGTAGCCGCCATGATGGATAGCTGGTTTCTAGATCAAGAGGATAGCTGGCTTCTTAATCGAGAGGATGGCTGGTTTCAAGATCAAGAGGTTAGCTGGTTTCTAGGTCGAGAGGATAGTTGGTTTCTAGGTCGAGAGGGTAACTGGTTTCAAGATCAAGCGGGTAGTTTTCCAGGTCGAGAGGATAGTTGGTTTCTAGGTCGAGAGGGTAGCTGGTTTCAAGATCAAGTGGGCAGTTTTCCAGGTCGAGAGGATAGCTG
>CM065718.1:59513459-59533459 GCA_033310375.1 Conus canariensis | reverse complement strand
GCATGCATGCACGAGCGCACACATACACACACGCACGCACGCATTCACGCCCGCGTACGCACGCGCGCGTACACACTCGCGTATGACATCATGCCTTGTATGATGATGATGTTGTTTGTTTGTTGTCGGTTTTTTTTTTTTAAACAACATGCAATGTTCCTTTCAAATGCGTTGCTTTGAAAGAAAAAGATGTAATGTAATATTAAAAGTGGAATAGTCGAGTTTGTTGTGAGGTGACATCAACAGCTTTTATCAGTAGCTGGAATGCTAATGCCATGGTTTGAAAAACCATGCGTATATAACATCAATGACTGCATTAGTCGGTGCAAACATTTAAACATACTGATGTATGAATCGTTCTGTGCTTTGCTTTTAAGACCGTGAGAAGTATTGTACACTCCTACAATGTTCAGCAGACATGACAGTTTTATTTTCAATGTTTTTTTTTTCTTGTCACAATTCAGGAAAAAACATAACTTTTAATTTTCGGAGAAAGAATTATACAACAACAAAAGAAATAGAAGCAAAGGGAAAGAAAAGAAAAGAAATTAAAAAAAAAGAAAAGAAAAGAAAAAAAGAAAAAAAAAAGAAAAACAAAGAGAAAAAGAAAGAAGAAAAATTATTTCCCTTATAGCTTTTCTGGTAACTATTCAAACATAGTCGCAATAAAAAGAAAATTACAAACACAACAACAAAGAAAAACAGGGAGTTGCAGTGTGGTTCTAGCCCAGCTGGCCACACAGCACCTTTTCAGAGCTCTTATAAAAAGAAGATAAATAAAACCCCAAACTACCCGCAAAACACACACACACACACACACACACACACACACACACACACACACACACACACACACACACACACACACACACATTATATATATATGTACACACACAATATATATATATATATATATATATATATAAATATATATATACACTATATATATATATATATACATATATATATGTGTACATATAGCAACGCTATATATACATATATATATGTGTACATATAGCAACGCTATGAAGATAGCAACGCTAGAAACAAGCTTGTAGATTTTAATACTTCATTTTTTTAAATATTTTTTAACAATATATATATATATATATATATGTATGTATGTATGTATATATATGAAACAAATTCATAACGATCTCACCTCCTGAGATACCTTTACTGCCTACAGACTGGAAGTTCATCTCATTTCAAACCGACGGCCGTCAAATACCAAAGTCTGAGTGCATGTGAAGCTTAATCCGCACCAGTAGATGGATGTACACCATACGAGCTGTTCCTAGACTCAGCCCTCCTCCTCCCCCCCCCCCCCTTCCCCCCAGACTCCAACTTCATTCAAACATTATGTCAGTGCGCTCACCCACAAACCACCACCCCCACCACCACCACCACCATCCACCACCACCACCATCTACCACCACCACCACCATCCACCACCACCATAACAACAACAAAATCCAGTGACGTGAAGTAATGTTTCATGTCAAAGTCTGTTTTAAAAAATCCATCAACTCAAATCCAACCCCCTTTACAAACCAAGTCGTACATCTCGCTAATATCAGACTCTGAGCACCTTGCCGCAAAGGGATGACATTATCATCAAGCCAGCGAGGGTGAACGGGGCGCTGTCGTAGCTTGAGACCAGGACTTGTATATATATATTAAAAAAAAACAACAAACAAACAAAAAAAAACTATCCAACAAGTTTCTGATTCCCAGTGCAATGAATCACTCCATGCTCCCTTATCAGCCGACTCATCAAGAAAACAATTCATGAAAAAAAAAAATCAAAAGGGCAACCCTCCTCTCTTCACCAAACTCCTAAACATACGCCTGCCCAGACAATCGTCAGTCTATCTTGTCCCTAAATCCTAAAGATCAGCACACCTGGAAGACCAAATGTATCAGCCTATTCTTGCCCCGCAGAACAAGTTGCTCAGTACCTCGACTTAGTACTTCAATCACCAGTACAGGTATTTTCCACAAGCATCCATGACACCTCCTTTACACACATCAACATACTTAAACATTTAAAAGAAATTCCACAAACAAATCCAACGCTAATTTTTTTCTGGATGTTATATCATTCTTTACAAGCATACCACATACAGAGGGCTTACAAGCACATATTCTTCCTTGACAAAGGCACGCAAGACCCCACCACACCACCACCATCCATACACACGCTCCTCTTCTCGGCAGAACTTGTGCTCACAGTAAACACTTTGAATCTCATGGCCTGCTGTACTCGAAGTCCAGTGTTGTAGCCATGGACACGAACGAAAATGGGCACTAGCCATGCCAGTCTCTTCCTGGAACGTCTAGAACAACAATGGCACAATCAGCACATCATAAAGTATATCAAAGAACCCACGACACACCTACACAAGCGAGTCACAGACGATGGCCGTGGGGTCACCTCCAGACCACTCTAAGTAATTTATAGCGGACTGGACTTCAGTCAAACAGCTCACCCGTACCATCTCACCATAATCCATTGACCTCTTTGACAAACCATGTCCACCATCAGCAGACTTCAGAACATTACAAACCCACAGATACACACACTTCGTTTCACTACAGTGCCTGTCATCACCCTTCCACGAAGAACAATACACCATGCTGACGGCTCCTCAGACTCAGGAGACGGTTCAGACAAAGGCATATAAGGAACAGTTCTTGTGAATGGCCAGGCATCTCTGGTTGGTTTCCCGTAGGTCGTGGGTGCAGGCAGGGTGACCCAGTTTCACCCTACATATTCATTTTGTGTGTGGAAATCCTTGCCATTATGTTGAGAGATAATAGAATTATAAAAGGGATCCAAATTAACAATACAGAACACAAAATTTCACAATATGCGGACGATGCAGAAATTATGCTTGAAGATGACAGAGTGTCTTTTGAGGAAACTCTGATAACAGTTGATAGGTTTGGAAGAAAATCAGGTTTGATATTAAACACAGAAAAAACAAGTGCAATATGGCTCGGCAGTAGGAAAAATTCGACGATTTGCTACATGCAACATTTACGTATTCAGTGGAATCCACCACAGTTCAAAATTCTGGGTATCTTATTTACCAATGATCTTGCTTATTGTTCAGAAATAAACATGCAGGCCAGATTTCTTGAAATAAGAATGCTATATAAGGTATGGTTAAGGAGACAGATTACTCCACTAGGCACTGTAGGCAGGGTGGCTGTTTTAAAGTCTTTAATCTTGTCCTAACTAATTCATCTCTGGATTCTACTTCCAAATCCTCCCGATGATGTAATTAATGCTATTCAAAACTCAGTATTTCGATCTGTTTGGAATAGAAAACGGGATCGTATAAATAGAAAAACTGCGGTTAAAAACGTAATGAATGGAGGACTTGGTGTGCCTAGAATAAAAGAATATATATTTGCATTAAAACTTGCATGGATTAGAAAAATAAGAATATCGTCTCACAAGTGGAAAAGTATTACTTTGGCAAGTTGTCCAAAAATATGTCATCTGGAATAAATTGGTTGTAGTCTTCCTCTAGGCCAATTATGCAGAAATAAATTTTGGGTTGATGTATTTGAGGCATATAAAAAAAAATTTGGCAAAAGGATTATATCTTGCATTTCCGAAGAAATTGCTTCCGAAAATATATTTTATAATGAAAACATTAAGATAAACAAAAAAACCATTTTTTTTTTTATCAAAGTCTGTTTGACAAAAGTATATACAAAATTGGACACATAATCACATAATAAAAGAAGATGGCACGCTTTTGGCATATAGAGAGTTCAATTATAAATATGGATTTTGCATTGACTTTATTTCGTACACTGGATTATTATGGGAGGTAAACGCATATATTCGGAAAACTGCAGTAACAATGACAAATAACAAGCATGAAGAAATGTCTAAGTTGTGGAAACTTATCTGTTCAGTCAGCAGAGGGACACGTGTTTACTATGATGCCTTTCTGTGTGACAACATAACCCCTACTTTTTGCAACAAGTGGAATGAAAAACTTGACCAGCAATTGGAATGGAATATCATTTTTTAAAAGGTACAAAAAATAAAAGAAATAAAACTTAAATGGTTTCAGATCAGAATTCTGCACCGTATATTGTGTACAAATATTGTGTTGTCAAAAATAAGAGTTGAACTGAGTGATCATTGTACATTCTGTAATAGAGAAAGGGAAAACATTGAGCATCTGTTTTGGTTTTGTGAACACGCGGCACATTTTTGGCAACAATTTCAAGCAATAATGAAAGAGAAGTGTCAGCATGCAGCTTGTTTGAATTTGTCTGTTGAATTGGTATTATTTGGGCATGCAGATCATTTCAGAAGTGATGAAACTTTTGACTTCATACTACTTCTAGGAAAATATTTTATCTATAAATGCAAGTGCGAGAAAAAAAACTTCCAATTTTGATAAGCTTTCTACACTATTTAAAGACAAGATATAAGTTTGAACAACAAGTTGCGAAAAGCGTAAACTCAAGTCAAAAACTGCATGAAAAATGGCAACTATACCAATCATTAATAGAAATGTAACTTTTGGACTTGATGTATATGCTTAGGGACGAGTCTGTCTCTGTGTCACTTAACATGCATGCACGTTTGGAACCCCTGGTGGCTTTGTCGGTGCCCTCTCTCTCTCTCTCTCTCTCTCCCCCCCCTCTCTCTCTCTCTCTCTCTCTCTCTCTCTCTCTCTCTCTCTCTCTCTCTCTCTGTTGTTTCTGTTTTGTTTGTTTTTGGATTTTTTTTGGTTTGTTCTGTATTTAACCAATTTTTGAAAAAAAATCTCCCCTACAAATATGTTAACACATGGTACGAAAACTGTTTATGGTACCTAGCCAAAACGGCTGTTGAAGCATAAATTGTGTGAATCGTACGCTGATATGAAGTGAAATGCTATGAATTTGTGTTAAATGTGATGTTTTTGCAAGGAGAAAAATAAAAATTGATTAAAAAAAAAAGGAACAGGATTAGTATCTTCGGCGTGTGCTGGTTGGAGTCCCATGGCGCACATGGAAGGCATTCAGCACTTCCTGTTGGTCTGACTGGCTCTGTGTCCGCTGGCTGTTCACGGGTTGGCTGTGTGTCTACCACACTGTTCAGCTGTCAGTGCCCGATTGTTGAGTTTGAAAACACACACACACACACACACACACACACACACACACACACACACACACACACACACACACACACACACAGTGGCTCAGGTGCAGGCAAGCCCTACGTGCAAGCAGTGCGCCGATCTCTCTGAACATCGGACAAGAAGAATCTAGTATACCTCAGAGGACATACAATCGATCAATTAAACATTTTTTTCCCCCAGAAAGTGGTTAGTTTTAACTACCTGTGCGAAAGCGCAGGACTCCGGTAGATGCAAACAGGGGGAAAACAAGACAAGATTCGAACCCTGTCCCCTGTTCTACATCTTTAGTAGTTCAGGTAAGAAAGACTCCCACTACTACATCAGAGCATGTCATGATTATAACAATCGCGAAAACAACCTTCCTGGCTCATTGCAGACAATATGAATAGGGTGCTGCTTCTTGGTTCGTTTTATCTCCACTGCTTCGTTTGTTTATAAGTTTCATCTCACTTTTTGTGCTTACTCATGACTTTGTCTTTGTCTTTGCCTCTCTGACTCTGTCTGTCTGCCTGTCTGTGACTCTGCCTGTCTGTCTGTCTGTCGTGTCTGTCTCTCTGTCTGTCTCTCTCTCTCTCTCTCTCTCTCTCTCTCTCTCTCTCTCCTCTCTGTGAGTGTGTGTGTATGTGTGTGTGTGTGTGTGTGTGTGTGTGTGTGTGTGTGTTGTGTGAAAAAAGAGAGAGTCTGCCTGTCTGTACTCTCTCTCTCTCTCTCTCTCTCTCTCTCTCCTCTCCCTCCCCTCCTCTCTCTCTCTCCCTCCCCCTCTCTCTCTCTCCCTCTGTGTGTGTGTGTGTGTGTGTGTGTGTGTGTGTGTGTGTGTGTGTGTGTGTGTGTTTCACTGCTGGAATTTGTATCTGGTGTACCAGAAAAGGTCATTACAAGCCAATAAAATAATGTCTTTTCTTATTCTAGAACCCTGGAAGGGTAGATGAATTAACTGTAAACGGAAAAAGTACCGTTTTTTGAGGTTTTCTTAGTTTGTTTTTAATCTCTCCTTCTCTCTCTCTCTCTCTCTCTCTCTCTCTCTCTCTCTCTCTCTCTCTCTCTCTCTGAATGAGTGTGTGTGTGGTGTGTGTGTGTGTGTGTGTGTGTGTGTGTGTGTGTGTGTGTGTGTGTGTACACACGCACTTGTGTATGTGTGTGTGTGTGTGTGTGTGTGTGTGTGTGTGTGTGCGTGCGTACGTGCTGCGTGCGTGCGTGCGTGCGTGCGTGCGTGCGTGTGTGTGTGTGTGTGTGTGTGTGTGTGTGTGTGTGTTTGTGTGTGTGTGTGTTTTAATTCAGCCCTGATATGAATCCTCATAGTCGCTTGAGCTACAAACATCATGTCTTGAACTGAAATGTGTATTTTTAATCAGAATCCTCCAGTGAACGATTGACTTTGTTCATGAAATGGCAGCCCTTGGCACCGAGAATAATTATTGCTTGGTATTACAAAGGGAAACAAATCTGTTTCATTTACTTGGCGCTTCCTTCGGATTATCTCTCTTTTCTTTCGTGCCCCCCCTCTCTCTCTCTCTCTCCTCTCTCTCTCTCTCTCTCTCATCTCTTCTTCTTCTGCTATGGAATTTCGAGTCCTTACATTAACATTTTCATAATCAGTTACAACTTATGTTTCTTGGCGCTATATACATTTTTTCAGCCCTGCAAATATGAACGTGAACTCCCTTGACATGAAGGCTATACACATATGTAGGCCATTGTCAATAATAAAAAAAAATATAAAGTACTCTCTCTCTCTCTCTCTCTCTCTCTCTCTCTCTCTCTCTCTCTCTCTCTCTCTCTCTCTCTCTCTCTCTGGACATAAACTCTGCTGACAGAGACTTTTACGAGTGCATTGAAGAGTTACTAGTACAGTCATAATGAAGGGAGCGTACTTGAAAACATCCAGTCCCGAAATGAAAATGTGACAACCAGCGCATCTCCATGAAACTTGGAAAAAAAAATGAATAAACTGAACTAAAGTATACAACTGTGTCCAAAAATAATCTGTCTATATGAGCGTGCGCGCCCGCGCGCGCGTGTATGTGTTAGTGTTTAGTGTGTGTGTGTGTGTGTGTGTGTGTGTGTGTGTGTGTGTGTGTGTGTGTGTGTGTGTGTGTGTGTTGTTGTCTGTCTGTCTGTCTGTCTGTCTGTGCGCGCGCGAGCGTGCGTGAGTATATCTGTATGCGTCTGCGACTCTCTGTGTGTTTCCTACCAGCACACTATAGCTTACGTTCACACTAAGCATGGAATGGGATTGAACATACGTGCCAAGGGTTTTGTTTGTTTCTTTGTTTGCATGCTTATTTCAGGGCCCCCTCCCCCCCCCCATCCCCCACCCCCCACCCCCCACCCCCCAGTGCATGTGTTGACAGATAGAACGTCGGTTTAAAGTCTCATCCGGGAACTTAACAGGTAGTTGCAGTACGCACAGAAGTTGACACCGGGATGAAAATGTCCTCCTCTCACCTGACTGTTTCAAGCGGGGGAGGTGGGGGGGGGGGGGGGGGGAGGGTTGAACCCCAAACCCTAGAATGAAACGAACAATGATTTATCCACTGGGCCCACTGGACCCTGTGTGTCTTCACCGTATGGCGTAGCGAGTGTTTGAACAGATTAAATTCTGAGGTGTGGCGTGTCAGGCGCACACCTGATGAAAATACCAACGTTGCGTTTCTGTCGAGACCTACAGTTTCAGCGTTCTCACGGGCAATTTCCAACAGATGGGCGTCGTGACGACTTCTTGGAGATTACGTTCAGTTTAAAGCTCATATCTAAGCAGTTCCTGTCATCTGTAGGGGCAGTGGGACGGGACAAGGGATAGAAGGTGGTGTCCCGCGTAAGCTAGCTTAGAACTGAACACCACCTCAGTGACTCGGCGGCGATGCAGCGTCTCCTTTGGAGGCTTCCCACGTGGAGACAAACTGGTGGCCCGCGTGTGTTGGCTTACAGCTGAAAACCACCTCAGTGACTCGGCGGCGGTGCAGCGTCTCCTTCGGAGGGTTCCCACGCGGCGACCTGGTATCGATTGCTCCCTGTTTATGTTCATACTATGAGAGGAAGAGTCTGGGTGAAGTTATGTCCAGAAGAGCCGGAATGAGTGGCACGGAAGTAGCGCTACTGACAGAGGAAAGGGAAAAAAAAAAAAAAAAAAAAACCGCTCGCAAGCGATTTAAAAAATTTTTTTTTTCATTGTGCAGGGGATGACTTGAGTGCGCAAGGTCGGCGTCCCTTTCTAGTTGTTTTTCTTTTTAAGTTTTTGACGTTATTATTTAGTGCCAATGGTCGCCGCTAACACCATACACACGCTGACATATATGCACATCGAGAGTTGCCATGGCAATGTCTCTCAGTGTGTAGCAGAGCGTACATAGGAGTGTGAGTCTCCCAAACCATAAGACTGTTCAGGAAGAGTAAGGGGAAGCTGGAGGAGGCGGGAGGGGGAAGGGGGTGGGAGAGGGGAGGAGGAGGAGGAAGGAAAGTTTATGTTGTGAATATCGGCTGGGGTCGAACAACTTGTGCTTGGAAAGGTGTTTGAAGCTTTTCTGAAACCAGATATAGGTAGGTGTGTGTGTGTGTGTGTGTGTGTGTGTGTGTGTGTGTGTGTGTGTGTGTGTGTGTGTGTGTGTTTTAGATCAATCCCGTAAGTAACATGTTTACAACTTCAATTCCTTAAACAAGTAGGGTAACTCTTGCTCACATAAGAAAACCTAACTCAGAGTAACTTTATTCAAGACTGACACAGCCTTTTAAACTTGAATAAAGTCAGACAAATACAAAGACGAACAATCTAATAGTGGGGGAAAAACAAGTGCAGGCCAACAACCCCTCCGTCATCACAGTAATGACTTGGCAATGATTTGAACTTAAGAAGGGGGCGGGGAGGGGGGGGGGGGGGGGGGCGAAGATGAGGAAAATGGGAACATGAAATTAAGAAAATATATTACAGATATGAAAACTCTTCACTATCTATAATATATTTTCTTGATTTCATGTTCCCATTTTCCTCATCTTCAGCCTCCCCCCCCCCCCCCCCCCCCCCCCGCCCCCCTTACTCCTTCATTTTTAGTTTCCAAAGCACAGGCAGCAGATGTTTTTCCTCAATTTACATAACTGACAAATTTTATTTGTAACATATTTGTGAATGTTAAAGACATCAATACTTGTGGCGCCGTTTTTTTGGTATGAAAGTTAACGTCAGATCATGAGCAATAGTGTCACTTTGCCAGCAAACTCATGGGAAGAGTCTACCGAGGACGCAAGCATCAGGAATAACGATCTCGGAGACCTTCAAAACAACTGTGGGGATATGCCAAGGCTACCGCCTCTCTCTTATTTTGTTCGTCGACCACCTGCAGATTGTCTCGCAGGAAACTCTTCTGGAATTCTACGCCTTGAAAGAGATTGGAGGGTGACCTCATTCCAACCTGCGTTTCGCAGATATACGTCGACCAATCAACTGGCACCAAAAGAGAACTTAAAGAGCTCACAGCTAGATTGGAGACAGCATCAAGTAGATCGCTTACAGACCGGCAATCGGCTCAGAGAGAAACAGAATCTTGGTCTTCAGTTCCAGACAGTTCACATTACTGAAAACGGACAAGCACTGGAAGGCACTGGCCGTTTTAAGTACCGTGGGTCTCCTCTGAGCAGGGGAGGCAACTGCACAAAGGAGGACAGGGCTAGATTTGCTCAGGTTATGATTGCCATGGGAAGACTCGGCATCATTTGGAAAACCTGGTTTGTCAGCTTTTCAAGGAAGAAAGACCTATACAAGTCGCTGGTGATATCCATCCTTAGATTATCTGTCGATTTTTCTACTTGTTTTTCATTTTCCCTTTTTCTTGTTATTCGTCTTGTACTTGTTGTTCTCGGTGGGTTTTTTTTTTTTCTGGTTCCTTTCCTCCCCCTCGTCCTCCTCCTCCTCGTCCTCTTCCTCCTCGTCCTTTTTCTTCTTCTGCTTCTTCTTCTCTTCCACTCCTCCTCTTCCTCCTCCTCTCGCTTCTCCTCCCTTAATCCGTGGGTATTAATTGGGTCGCCACACTGAAGAGCACTTCACCAGGTTCCTCCAGGTCTGTGGGCTATGAGCCAAGGCTTGATTCACTGCCAATAGTTTCCTTGACCATTCTGCCAACTTGTCAGTCCATGTCTTTTCTTCAGTGTTCTGTCCCTGCCATGACACTGAACGCAAGCGACAGACGCAGGCGTTCAACAATATATGCTTGAGACGGATGCCCTGCATCTCACACTAAGAGCATCTAACAATACCTGACTCGCAAGCCCTGCATCTCACACAAAGAGCATCTAACAATACCTGACTCGCGAGTTTCCCAGACGTGCCCACGAAAGACAAGGCTGTCAGGAACAAGATGAAGGAAATGGAGCGAACAAATCTGCCGCGAAGAAGAAAAGCGGCAACAGTGATTACTTAACAGTTCGTCAGGAACCGGCTCAGGCTTAGACATTCCAGAGGACACGATTGAATCGAAGGCTTGGGAGCGGCAGGAATGCTGTACACACCATACCTGTCGGTAAAAACCCATCATTGTCAGGCCCGGAAGCTCTGATCAAAGGCAAACAAGCAGATCAGAGTTCTTTCCACTGACTGCTGATGAATCGGACAATTGTATTGACCAAAGTGGAAACCATGGAAGTACACACACTGCTGATGAATCGGACAATTGTATTGACCAAAGTGGAAACCATGGAAGTACACACACTGCTGATGAATCGGACAATTGTATTGACCAAAGTGGAAACCATGGAAGTACACACACTACTGATGAATCGGACAATTGTATTGACCAAAGTGGAAACCATGGAAGTATACACACTGCTGATGAATCGGACAATTGTATTGACCAAAGTGGAAACCATGGAAGTACACACACTGCTGATGAATCGGACAATTGTATTGACCAAAGTGGAAACCATGGAAGTACACACACTACTGATGAATCGGACAATTGTATTGACCAAAGTGGAAACCATGGAAGTACACACACTGCTGATGAATCGGACAATTGTATTGACCAAAGTGGAAACCATGGAAGTACACACACACACACACACACACACACACACACACACACACACACACACACACACACACACACAAAACACATGCGCATGCACGCGCGCGCACGCAGGCACACACACACACACACACACACACACACACATGCGCACGCACGCGCGCGCACGATGACACGCACATACACACACACACACACGCGCGCGCACGCACGCGCACACGCACGCACACACATACACACACACACACACACACACACGCACACACACACACACACACACACACACACACACACACACACATCAACTCTTTATTCAGTTAGTTACTCATTTTCTTTATTAAGGACTTGAACTGCATTACATGGTGGACTCATGCCCTGAAACTTCGTGAGTGTGTGTGTGTGTGTGTGTGTGTGTGTGTGTGTGTGTGTGTGTGTGTGTGTGTGTGTGTGTGTGTGTGGCGCGCGCGCGCGTGCGTGCGCATATGTGTGTGTGTGTGTGTGTGTGTGTGTGTGAGAGAGAGAGAGAGAGAGAGAGAGAGAGAGAGAGAGATTCGGATAATTCGGATAATTTATTCAAGCATAGGCCATTACCCCTCTTAATATAATAAATAAATAATATGATCTTTCTTCTATAGCGCTTAATCAAACGAATTTCTCTAACGCTTTACAAAGTCATACTACATTCACCCTTCTCAATACAATAAAACCTTACACCCAACTACAAATACTATACTACAATAACTAACAAATCCTTAATCCTACCAATGTGACATTCACTTATTCTTCAATATCACTACAAAAACTTAATCCTATAACGTTCAATCATACAACAAATACATATAATAGAGAACATACACATACGCTACATTTGAAAAGGCCCAGACGGCTATGAGTTAGGTTGTACCCCCCCCCCCCCTCTCCCCACAGCATTGACTAATTATGAGAAAATAGATGGGTTTTAAGTTTAGACTTGAAAGAAGAGATAGAATCTAAATGTCTGAGACAGTCTGGCAGTCTGTTCCACGTCGCTGGAGCTTGAAAAGAGAAAGATCTTTCACCAGTAGTAGTCCTGAAGCGAGTCATTCGCAGAAGGCGGTCGTCAGCACAGGAGCGTAGTTGTCGAGAGGGGGTGTAGATTTTAAGGAGATCTGAGAGATAAGAAGGTCCATTTTCAAAGAGAGCAGAGAAAGTGAGAGTTGAGATTTTGTACGAGATACGGTTTGAGACAGATAGCCAGTGAAGAGAGTGGAGGAGAGGTGAAATGTGAGCATGTTTTCTTGCTCTACAGACGACTCGGGCTGCATGATTTTGGATTCGCTGTAATCTTTCTATCAGGTATTTTGGAAGGCCGGCCAAAAGTGAGTTGCAGTAATCTATTCTAGATAAGACAAATGCACAAATGAGAGTTTTTGTAGCATCTGTAGAGAGAAGGTGACGTACAGAGCTGATTCTTCTTAGTTCTAAATAGGCAATCTTGCAAATATTTGAAACCTGTTTCTCAAAGGAGAGGGATTGGTCAAGTATGACCCCTAGACTGCGGACAGAGGTGGAGACAGAGACAGCACAGTCATTGATAGTGACAGTTGAAGGCAGAGAAGGATGGTTAGGCTGTTTTGTCACGAACATGAGTTCCGTCTTGTCGTCGTTTAGTTGTAGTTTGTTGGTTGTCATCCAGTCCTTCAGGTCTGCAATGCAGCCCCGCGTCCGAGAAATCAGTGAGTCAGTTTCAGCAATGGGAGCCGACTGATGAAGCTGAGTATCGTCAGCAAAGCTCTCATGCGACATGGCGTGACCACTGATGACGTCAGACACAGGACTAGCATACAGCACAAAAAGGACTGGCCCAAGTACAGAACCCTGAGGCACACCGTACCTAAGAGGAGAACTGTCTGAGTATCTTCCCTGTACACACACTGTCTGAGTCCGTCCAGTCAAGTAAGAGATAATCCAGTCGAGAGCTGTGTCTTTGAATCCAAAGGAAGTTTGAAGCCGTGAGAACAAAATATTATGATCGATCGTGTCAAATGCTGCAGAGAGGTCTAACATCGCTAATAAGGAAACATTCCCATCGTCAAGCCCGCAGAGGAGGTCATTGACTATACGGAGGAGTGCTGTCTCACAACTATGGCCTTGTCTGTAAGCAGATTGATGAGGATTCAAAAGGTGATTCTTTTCGAGATGTTCTAGAATTTGTTCCAAAACGATCTTCTCCAATAATTTTGATAGAAATGACAAATTTGATACAGGCCGATAATTCTTTAAAACATTTTTATCTAATGAAGGTTTCTTGATCAATGGACGTACCACTGCGGACCGGAAGATTTCAGGAACGTGACCAGAGGACAAAGAGGTATTGATAACATGAGTAAGATGGGGTAGGACATCATCAATGCACTGAAAGAGCAAGTTAGTGGGAATGGCATCAAGTTCACATGATTTAGGGCTGCATCGCAAAGAAAGTTTTTTGACATAGTCTTGACTAACAGGACTAAAACAAGCCAAAGGAGGTCCACAGTAAACTTTGTCACAGGTGCAGTAGAATCTAGCTTTTCACGGATAGTGTCAATTTTTCCATTGAAAAACTCTAAGAATTTCTGAGGGAGCTCTTGAGTTTGGAAGATGGTGGGAAGGGGGGAGTAGCTGACTTTGCCTAGGAGACTATTTGTGACATTAAATAGTTGCTTGGCCGTATTACAGGCCAATATCTTTGAAGAATAGAACAAAGTTTTTGCTTGATGAACAATGTCAGTAACATGATTTCTCGCAGTTTGATATATTTCCCTGTGCACAGTCAGTCCCGTGGCGCGCCATCGCCTCTCAGCCCCACTCCTCTCCTGCTTGGCCTCGGACAACTCGGGACCCACTGTGTTGTGCCATTGACACAGTGAGCGATCAGTGATCAAGCGCCTGCTCACTGGAGCATGCTTATCAAGCATGGCACGGAGGGCAGAGGTCAGCTGACAGGCCGATGGCTCGCTCGGTATGGCCGTGCTCAGATCAGATTTGAAAGCCTCTATATCGATAGCAGAAATTTTCCTGACTTCCTTGTAAGTCTTTGGAACGGCGGGCCTAACGATATCTAATTCACACTTCACAGCATAATGATCCGATGCTAGGTTATCGTCAACGGTTGAGGATTTGAGAAGATGATCACTGTCTCTGTAGACTACCCAGTCTACTATGTTACCCTGTTTGTTCGTCATTTCATTCACGGACTGCTGGAGTCCGAAAGTATCTAAAATTTCTAACACCTCGGGCGTGTATCCAACTGTGGGCTTATTGAAATGGAAGTTGAAGTCGCCGATCAATAACAATGTTCCTGGAAGGTCATTTACAAATTCAAGAAAGTCTGGAAGTTCGTTGACAAACATGCTGGGCGTAAATTTGTTCTTTCTGCTGGGTACCGGTCTATAAATCCCAAAAATGTTAGTGACAGGAGCGCTAGGTAGGGACAGTTTCAGGTGAACAAGTTCAAAGGTCCGATGCTGAAAATCAAAAGACGAGTCAAAAGAGCAATAGGGGAGCAGCTTATCCGAGATGACGAATGCGATTCCGCCCCCGCAGGTCGTGGTGGGGCGGGGGAAGGACTTGGTGGCATAGCCAGCTGGGGCGAGGTCACGTAGCTTTGGTTCATCGCCGCTTTCCTTGAACCACGTTTCCGTTACACAAAGAATGTCGATATCATTGGAGAGTATAAAGTCATTTACGGCAGATCGTTTCTTTTTACAAGTATTACCAAGTGACTGAGCATTGAAAAGTGTCAGCGAAATGTTCGTTGTTGTTTGTGTGCGAGGAGCCATAGGCACTTGAATCAAGTTGCGACAGTTTACTGAGCGAGTGTGGTTGTGGCGAGAGTGGTGAGAGAGATGGGCAACGTTACCGACTGTAGGTATCGTCCTCCGTTTCCTCCTCCCTCCCCGTGCTGTGCGACAGTGAGGAAGGTCACGGCCAATCCTGAGACGCCGCAGTGTCACGTTGAGCGAAGGGTCAAGGGGTGAAGGTCGCTCCCTGCCAGCCAGCAGCTGGTCCCGTGTGTAGGTCAGGCGAGTGATTTGACGAGGGAAAGGGTGTGGGTAGTGACGCGTAAAGTCGGTCACCACAGGGTAGGGTAGTGGTGGGTGTGACAGTGGAGGGCCGTTATATGCCGTAACGGGTAGGGAGAGGTTGGGAGGTACACTTTTCAATTCTCGAACATTGCAACATTTCCTTAGTATCTATACACACACAGTCATAAATGCTTATTATGTATTTTAAGATCTTAAGATATAGCAGCAGATCGTATTTTAAACGCTTTATGTAAGAATACTGATAATTTTCTGACATTGTTTTCATTCTTAGATGCCAACAGTAAACTCAATCGAAACTGGCTTGGATACTTATAGAATTTCAAAGGTATGTACTGTTTTCGTAAATTAGTTAATGCAGGACAGCATAAAAGAAAGTGAACTTCATCTTCCTTGGCATTTCTACACAATGGACAAATCAAATCTTTTTCTGTATGTAATCTATAACGATAGTAGTGACATGCAATTTCAGACACGCCAAGTCTAAACCTTGTCCATACAAATTTTAAATGCCTGTCTAAATTCAACTTCAAATAGATTTTATCATCGTTTACAGAACAAAATGTTCTATACACTTTAAACCGTTCACTGTTATTCACATGGAAATCCCATTCTTGCCACCTACACAATATCAATCTGTCTTTAAAATGATACAAAAATTGACGTATTTCTTCAACACCTTGGTTCTCCCATACATAACCAAAACCATACGCATATAATTTGCATCTAACATTTGAGACCCAGTTTCTTTTATTCTGTGCATCTAAATCAAATAACATTCTGTAGGCTTTCCGTGGTAATCTACTCTCTTCTAGTCGTGTTAATTTTAACCAGTATCTCATACACTGCACAACTGAATTGATATATATAGGATACCTGTTCGTCTCCCCATAGATGAGGTCATTTGGTGTTCTCATTTCCACTCCTAAAAACCTTTTAAGTGCGAACATGTGTAATTTTTCAGGATAAAGAGCTGCATTTTCAAGACCCCATATCTCTGCACCATATTGAACAATCGGTTGAATTTGGGCATCAAATAACTTCAGATAAAGATCAAGAGAATTATTCTTCAATTTGTACAAATTTAGCAAAACACTTTATAAAGCCCTTTTGGCTCTGCTCACAAGATCCCGGCATGCTGCAGTAAAACTCAGTCTAGTAGAAAAATAGATTCCTAAGTATTTGTATATATTCACCACAGGTATTAGGATCCCATTATAAGTCCACCTTTCTCTGTTGGCCAAATATCCAGCTTTTCTAAACACCACTATATTGCTTTTGGTCACGTTTACATTCAAATGAAGTTCTGAGGCTGCGCGGTGTAGACTATTAAACTGCGTCTGTAATCCAACAACGGTTTCAGACAATAGAACTACATCATCTGCCAATAACAAAATGAATGATTCAGAAAAATCATATGTGAACCTTGCACCATGTCTCCTACACCTGATTACTTTTAATGCCAGTTCATTAATGAATAGTGAAAACAATACAGGACTGGTAACATTACCTTGTTTCACTCCCCGTGTACAGTTGATGTAATCTGTTAATTTATCTCCAGATCGAATTCTACTTTTGACGTTTATGTACATGCTATTAATACACCGAAAAAGCTTACCTTTTATTCCATTTTTTAAAAGAATAGGCCACAGTAAATTTCTTTCTATAGAGTCAAAAGCTTTCTCAAAATCAATGAAAGCTACATAAAGTTTACGATTCATACAAAATTGTTTTTGTATTAAGGCTACCAGCGTGAACATATGATCGATAGTGGAATAACCTTTTTTAAATCCTGCTTGATGTTCACCTGTAAGGTTTTGCTCTTCTATCCATTCCTGTAGACGGTTGTTTATTATAGTGCTATAAATCTTGCTACTTGTATCACATAAAGATATGCCTCTGTAGTTGCTTGGATCATTTGGATTTCCTTTTTTAAATAAAGGGACTACAATGGTTTTTGTCCAGTTTTCCGGAAAAACACCCTTGTCAAATAATGTATTACATAGCTTGACGAAAAAAATCAACAACTGGCTCTCCCACATTTTTTAACATTTCCCCGATAACCTCGTCTGGTCCGGCAGCTTTGCCATTCTTTAATTTTCTTATGGCTAACACTACTTCTTCCCTAGATATAGGGCGATTCATGTAAGCATTTTCCTCTTGTTCATTGTCGATTCTATTGACACCCGCATAATTTTCTTCTGTTACTGTATCCCTTTCAAGCAGACTTTTAAAGTGTTCAGACCAGTCATCTATTGTTAAATTATTAGCTTGCTTTCTTTTAACAGAAATTCTATGCATGTTTTCCCAGAATTCTTTTTGATTATTTATTGACCCAGTTAACTCATCCAGTAGTAAATCATTATGCTCTTTTTCTTTTTGCTGTAAAAGATTCTTATATTCTCTTCTTGCTACACAGTAAGCGTCACTGTCGGTTGGATTTTTCGTTTGCCGAAAAACTCGCAATAAACGTTTTGCTTTTCCCTTACTGGATTTACATTCTTTATCATACCAGTCACTACTTTTACTTAAATTATCAATATAAATTCGTTTCTTCAAACAAGCTCCATAAGTTTTAACAGTCTCAACAAAAACATTCAGAGCTTCATTGTAGTCATGTTCAATCAAATTAAACGCATGATTAAGTAAGCTTAACACTTCAGAAGAATGCATTGCATCCAAATAAGACTGTGTTACATCACTATTCCACACAAACTTTTCAATATACTTATTCACATTTTCAACTCCAGAAGAAATGGTAGCATTCTTAACCACATTTAAATGAAATTCAAGTGGTAAGTGATCAGATTCTACTCTCTCTCTGAGAGAGAGAGAGAGAGAGAGAGAGAGAGAGAGAGAGAGAGAGAGAGAGAGAGAACATGTGCGTACGCGAACATGTGTGTGCATGCGTGCATGCGTACTTGTGCGTGTGCTGCGCCTATGCGCGCACGCGCGTTTGTGTGTGTGTGTTGTGTGGTGTGTGTGTTGTGTGTGTGTGTGTGTGTGGTGTGGTGTGGTGTTGTGTGGTGTGTGTGTGTGTGTGTGTGTGTGTGTGTGTGTGTGTGGTGTGGTGTGGGTGCGTGTGTTTGTGTGTGTGTGTGGGGGTGGGGTGGGGGGGGGGGGGGTGGCGGGGTTGAGTTCGTGTTGGCATATCTTCGGCAATAATGAGTCTAGAAGTGCCGGATTAGGCAGAAGGATGACTGACAACAAGGCCTTTCCACTGTCTACTACAGGAAAACGTCTCCAACTGGTGAAAGTCAAACAAACATTTTCAGGAACAATTTCGACTGTACTTCCAACGTTCACAAAACTGACACGCTCAGAAACTGTAATCAGTTTACAATCATTCCTCTAAAGAGCACAACAGATAATGGTTAAAAGACGTAGTATGCAAACTTTGCTACGAGAATAAAAGCGTATCATGATAAAGTCTCATTACTGAATTCAGTCTCTACGAAACAATAGACAAGCTGTACATCAGAATCTTACAAGATATAGAAATGAGTTGAGTGACATATAAATATATCTTGCTAAGTATAACTTCAGTCGTAGATCAAAGATATGCCGCATGTGAATATTCGTCTTGTGAAATTAGGAAACGCTTTGAGAGTTTCTCATTCATGAAAGTTCAAGATAATTCAAGCAGGAAGAGAGGAAAAGGAGAAAAACAGACAGGGCAGACAGAGAAAGAGGTGAACCGACATCGTTGTTGTGTAGACCGGGAACAGCTTTGCTGCAACGCAGACGCTTGCCCACATACCTTACCATTATGGCTAGTATTACACATAGTATGAATAGAGCTGGAGATATGGGATCTCCTTGTCTACAACTTGAAACCTGTTCATTTACAATAACGCAAGATGTATTATTGTTATAAGGTGGACTTACCCATCAGCGAATGTCTTTCTGAAAATTTCTTTAAGTTTCGACATACAACTCCGATGATTTGAGTCAAAAGACTTTTCAAAGACTACATTTAATGAAAATTTAGGTAAATTTTTCTGATCTGAGTAAGCTATTGTATTATATATTAATCTTAAGTTGTCACCAATGTATCTGTTTCAGACAAAATCTGTCTGATCTTTATTAATTATTTTAGGCAATACATTTTAAACGATTTGCAATGCAAAATGGCCTAGTCTTACATCCTACATTAAAGAGCGAAATTATTGGCCTCCAGTTGTTTTTTTGTTGTTGTTTGTTTGTTTGTTTGTTTTTTTAATTCATTGCCTTGATTTGCCTCCTTTTGTACTATATGTATGTCCTTCTTTTTGTACACCGGATAGTTCTCTTCCTTTGAAACTAGCATTCAACGCTCTAATGGCAAATGAATACCCCCCCCCCCCCCTTCCTCCCCCCTTTTTTTATTAATCGAAAACTCATCTGAACTCGGGCATTTTAAATCTTTCATAATCTATAAGTCGACTCAAGCTTCCTCAAGAGTAAAATATTTCTCCTAATTCGTTTGCTTCCGTTTCATTTAGACATGGCACGTTGGTTACATGATCTCTTACTTCACAATCTTCTTCAGATTCTGTATAAAGCGATTTGTAAAATTTCTGAACTTCTTGAAGAATGTCTCTCTGATTTTGTTGAAATATCATCTTGTTGATCAATGATGTTAGCCACGTTTCTACTCACAAAATGACGTGATATGTCTTGGCTGTTCTTTTTTCGTTGCTATGGTACTGACGTCATTCTTACCTATGTTGCTTTGTGGTTCATTCTAGTCTACAAATATCCAAGTGTAGCTTATTTCCTTC
>CM065718.1:59508459-59510959 GCA_033310375.1 Conus canariensis | reverse complement strand
GAGAGAGATCTTTATCTATTTATCTATATGCCTGCTTACATGTATTTATTTTCTGTCGATGTCTGTATCTATCTGTCTTTCTGTCCTTACGTGTATCCATATCTGTTTATCACTCTCTTTCTATCTCTGCCTGTGAATCTGGCTGTCTGTATCTCAGCCAAACTGCCCATATGTCTGTACCTTATCTGTTTTTGTTCACACATCTGTCTACATATGTATTCATTAATCTGTGTGTGTGTGTGTGTGTGTGTGTGTGTGTGTGTGTGTGTGTGTGTGTGTTGTGTGTGTGAAAAAACAAGGGTGGCGCTATACGCTAGCGATACGCACTCATCGGGAAGAACTGTCTGAATTTAACCCAAAGAAATCCATTGTGACCATGCAATGCATACGCAACCCAATCCAATTCAATCCATTCCAGTCCAACCCAATCCAATCCAACCCAGTCCAGTCCAATCCAATCCAATCCAATCCATTCCTTTCCAATCCAATCCAATCCAATCCAGTCCAATCCAGTACAATACAAAACAATGCAACACAGAGTAATGCAGCACAATTCAACACCAATACCAGAACCACCAATATGAAACCTGGAACTTCGGGCTTCCAGCTGTTTCCATCTCAACTGTCCAGACTCGTTTCTCGCACCGCAGGCGGCCAAGGCGCACACTACGCTACTCTACACTACACTACACGGGACCTCGTATACCAATGTAGAAATCGGAGCTGTCCTCCTTCTTCTCGTCCATGTAGCCAGAGAAGAGGCCGACCACGAAGCGATAGGATCCCAGCAGGACGACGATGGTGAGGATGAAGAGCAGGGTCATCTTGACCAGGATGGCGCCGTACGAGTTGGCCTTGCTCAGCGGCCCGGGGTCAGGGTCAGGGTCACTGCCGTTCATGGTCAGGTTCACCAAAGGGAGGGAATCGTTCAATGCCATGGTGAACATCTGCTTGAGGAAAGTGCTGGAGTTGTCCTCCCTCCACAGAGAACTGGTTGTCGCCATGGCAGAAACGGGATCAGGAGTGGATGTTGCACGGGGTGAACCGTGCGTTAGATATGTCAGAATGAAGTGATGGCACGATAGCATAAAATGAGTTTTTTTTTTTTTCTTTTCTAGGTTTTGTAGCGTGGTGTCTTGAAAAAAAAATAACAGCGAGTAATTTTGGAGATGGCTGAGATGATTAGACCATCGGATCAAAAAGGAACTTGGAACAACCCGACACACTTGACATTTATTACTATATCCAGATATTCTGTCGCTTCTTTACTTCAGCAAAACAATCTTGATGCTATCCGAAGACCAGAAAGTTGTGACGAGAACGGATCAAAGACTTACAATTTGATGTGAATCGAATGAAGGAAACTATTTGCACTCTTTCGATTTATAACTGACGAACAGCCAACTGAGCAAGTTTTCTACACATCCTGAGAAGTTTGAAAATTGAATACGTTTTCAAAACTCTGAAGCGTATTTTCAGTGGAAACGAAGGCAATTTCAACAGAACTCTGAGAAGTGTTCTTTGTAGGACTGAACTTAGTTTCCACAAATTTGTGGAGGGAAAAAAATCACATACGTCGTGAATAATTTTGTTATGGAAAACAGTCGACTTTTCTTTTAAGGGGTTCGCTCCCTTTCAGCAGAGTCACCTGGATGATGTGATGATGTCAAAACTTCTCTCGTGTCGTGAACTTCTGCACCTTGTGAAAATCTGAAACATAAGCAAAGGGAAAAGACATAATGTGTGAAAAAGTCAAATCAGTCATCGCCATGAAGCTCCCTATTAACAAAGCATAACATGTAGTACGTTCAAAACAAGACAAGCAAGGCTCTCATGACTTACCGGTTCCACAACACGACGTATTCAGCAGATGAAAAAAGGGTTACACAACGTAATCTCCGAATGCTAACATCTTGTGACTGACTTGTCACAAGATTTCCAACAGGATTTACTATAACGAATTACAGCACTAAATTCAATAAAGATTAGACGCAAGATCCAAGCTCTCGCCCGGCCTCCAAACCTTTTCTGTTGAGTCATGTTGCGCTCTTGGTCTTTATGTTCCGATCGAATATTTCGTTAAGATTTTGCTCATAAGTAATGTACTATATCCAATTACACGACTAAATTTGGTAAAGAATATACCTATGATCCAAGCTCTGTCCACCTTCCAAACTTGTTTGACGGTGTCATGTGGTGACCTTGGTCCTCAGCCTCCTAACTTATCTTTCTTTATGACTTTGGTCATAACTAGTAACTGTTTACTTGACCTCATGAAGGATGGCTATAAAAGCAAAAGTTGTATTGGGATGAGAAGCTGTCTCTATCATGACTTCAACATGAAATGTCTCTGACTTCTGGCCCGACATTCCACCAGCCACGTTGTCATGTTTAACGAGGAACGGGAGACACATGAAAACTCTGTGGATGCACACACAATTTTTCTTTTTTCTTTTTTTTTTTTCTTTTTAATTTTTATTTTATTTTTTTTTTTTTGACA
>CM065718.1:59468459-59475959 GCA_033310375.1 Conus canariensis | reverse complement strand
AGGGTTTGCATGCTCGTTCTTCGTTTTCATTGTCTTGGATGTTGTTTTTTTGTTTTTGCCTGAAGAAGACCCAAGAGGTCAAAATGCATCGTATGTTTTGTCCTGTAATCTGTTGGTCTGTATTGTCTGGCGGAACTAATAATCTTTCTTTTGAAAATTTCCACAATCAGTGGTATCTCAGCATGTTTCTGTCTTTCTCCTTTTTGCGGTGATTTTTTTTTAATGTTCATTCAAACCATTCTGTATGAATATGATTACAATAGAATCGTTTTGTATAGAGCATCATAAAATGACACATTTCTAATATATTGGCTGGCAGCAACCATTTTTTACCTGCCATGCAACGTTAAAAGGATATTCAAGTAAATTATATATTGAATTGAAAGATAAAGAAAGAAAAAAAAAACGTCATCAAGGACAAGCATTCAAATGATGAAAAAGGTTCCTTGTTTCCAACTGGTTTTCCCTTTCCTGGTCATGTTTGACGTAGACCCACCAACAGCCATAGCACAATGTTTCCTCTGGTGCGTAATCTAATGCTGACGTTAAGCTAATTAATTCCTGCGAACGGCTGGTGCTTGGATTGTACAGAACAATGAAAAAAAAATAAGAAAAAGGCCCTCGCCTCTACACACACACACACACACACACACACACGCGCGCGCGCGCGCGTACACACACACACACACACACACACACACACACACACACACACACATACACACACACGCGCTCGCGAGCGCGCGCACGCACGCGCACGCACGCACGCACTACGCACACACACACCCCACACACACGTACACACACGTACACACACACACACACACGCGCGCGCGCGCGTACACACACACACACACACACACACACACATACACACACGCGCTCGCGAGCGCGCGCACGCACTCGCACGCACGCACGCACGCATGGAGAGAGACATAGAGAGAGGGTGAGAGAGAGAAAGAGAGAGAGAGAAAAACACACACACACACAAATGCATACGCATCACACACACACACACACACACACACACACACACACACACACACACACACACACACACACACCACACATTCGCCTGCACATTCTCTTACCAAGATCCCACATTGAAGAGACAAGGGATGGGCAGGTCAAGAAGAAATGTGCTTCGCTTGATGTTCAGATGGATTTCGATGTTATCCAGAGGGATACCCATCCGGGCGTGGAGAGTAAGCTGCATGGGACCAGGCAACACCACGGGCATCGGGGTCACCTCGATCTGCTTGACGGACACGGCGGGGTCTGAACCTGGAGATGTAACCTTAATGAATCATTGGAGTGCTAGGTAGGGACTATGGATGGAAACATAAATCAACAGACTTTCAGACAGAACGAGACAGAGGCACACCACGTCATTCTCCTCTGTGCTCCGTACATCATCTGCAACTCATCCGAGTCGACTAAACAGAGAATCAAACTGAAAACAGAGAAACAAACTGTGAAGATTATTGAATGTAATTGTCCAGCTGCATTCGTCATACATATCATCTCCAAACTCACACAACTGACATAGATAGAAGACACTATTATGCCTGGGGATATTGAGCTTATAAAGAAGGTCTGTTACATCCTGAGATTTCGAATCAGTAAGTGAAACTTTAAGCACCTGAAAGCGGAATTTGAAACAATTTTTTTTTATTGTTATTGGTTCTGCAAGACAATATGGACAAACGATACGGGACAAAACACGTGTTTCTTTTGAAGATTTGGATCATAGTGTTCTGTCAGGCTAATAATTTATCACTACAGCGGGCAAATACATGGACAAAACACGTGTTTCTTTTTAAGATTTGGATCATAATGTTCTGTCAGGCTAATAATTTATCACTACAACGGGCAGATACATGGAATAATTTGTTTACAACTATCGGGAAGCAGATGTAACTTGCTTATGCAGAGTGCTGGATTCTCTGATGAATCAGAGGAGTTGGTATAGAACAAGCATAAATCTGATGGGTTTCGGTTTGAAAGGGACTCATCTTGCATTATAGTTTGTAATTCTTAAACGCAAATCCGTGCAGGGACGAAGATGGTAGCTTGCAAGGGTAGATTTGAAATAATCTGGTCTAGGAAAAAACGTCAGCTTCGGAAAACCAGAGTAAACACTGCCTTTCAGCCTGGCTCAACTCCAAGTCTGCCCTGTCCACACTGCAACAGACTGTTCAATGCGAGGATCGGCCTGATCAGTCATCTTCGTACACACACCACCACCCAGTGACAGCAGAAGTCGTGGTCATCTTCGCCTGCGAATGACAAACAACATGATCTGATTGATGATAGTTTCTGACAATGAGAGAAACATGACTGACATAGGCTTCGAAGCTGATCATTCAAGAACAAGGTTTCATCAGGATGTACACATTTGGTTGATATTTAACGCGTAGAAGCTGTTCCAAAGCTAAGGTTCCTTTTTATATTGTGAAGACAAACTTGATTACCTGTGACAGACAGTTCGGTTTGGTCTTCAATTACCTTTAGCTGATTTGTGTTGCTTCCTGTTTTTACGTCAGCTATACAAGCTTTGAACAGTCCACCTGACAACTGAGTCTAGTACAGCAGATACAATGGTATTTCGTCAATTCAATAACGTTGGTGCATGTATGGTAGTAAAGAAAGACTGCTTTGGAAAATGGCAGGAAGAAGTATGTAAACACAACTTGGTCCTGAACGAAACCCTGATAAACAGCAAACTGAATAGACATTCCATATGGGATGATGTTCAGCTCCGCGACGACGTTCCTGAAGCCATAGACAAAATCCAGTATGGAGCAGGTGATCGAATCCCAAAAGTATTAGTACTGAGACGTTTGGTGAGAATAGTGTGGTACGTTACGTCAAACGCAGCTGATAAATCAAGAACAGACACAACAGCACGATGTCTTTTGAAAGCTTTTGCGATGAAACTATCATTGACAAAGAGAACGGTCTTTTTGCCTTTTTATATGTTCACTGATATGTTTGAAGCAGGTTTTTTTTTTTTCGAGATGTCTCTGCAAAGGACACCATACAGCTCTCAATAATGTTAGAGGTAAACGGACGACGTTTGACTTTATATATATATATATATATAACACAAATAAAGAAGTCCACATGCCCGTGCCTGTTTCCTGAAAACTATCACACACACACACACACACACACACACACACACACACACACACACACACACACACACACACACACACACATATATATATATATATATATATATATATATATATATATATACATATTGGGGACAAATTTACAAACTTGTTGATTTTTTTCCATTCGCATAGCTACATATATATATATATACTAGCCGGTGTACCCGGCTTCGCTCGGGTATATCTGTACAATAATTTTCTGGCCACCCCTCTCTCTCACCACTTAAAAGATAATACAATAAAATTCAGCTTGGGTTTGTTTCGTTTTTCCCATGCCGAACCAATTGCCCCAGCCTCCCCCTATCTACTTCACCCAATTTCTTCGGACGCCCACTCCCTTCTTGCCTCTCAATCTGTTTTCCCTCACGAATTTTTTTCCATAGATACACAGTCCATAGAGGGATGCCTGTACTTTGTGAACTTACCGATGCATTCTCAATTCCTCGATTGAAGTGCTCCAAAATGACAAATCTGTAGGGGCCGCCATAACCTAGTGGATAAGGCGCTGGACTCATGATCCAAAGGTCGTGGTTTCGAATCCTGGCTTGGTCTTGGAAATTTTAATGTGGAATGTTTCCAGCTAAAATGACCGTAGTTCACCCCGATGTCCACCCTGGCCCCGCAGGTGTCAGTCTAATGTGACGGACCAGCCGTCTGCATATCCTTGATTTTGGCACGGACGTTAAACCCAACTCAAACATGACAACTCTGTGAAAAGACTGCATTTTCACGATGTATCATGTCTATTGGAGAGCCTCTGGGTAGACATTTCTGGTCTCCCTGTTTGGCGCAAGTATAGTCAGTGTTTCTGCGTTTCCAGTTCGTGATGCTGCAACGTAGAACATTCCATGTGTAAAACACGGAACGGTCAGGTCTGCCCCAAGGGATGAAAATGTCGGACCCTGGCTCTTGATGATTGTCAGAGCGAAAGCTGGTTTCATGGGAAACTGAAGCCGTCAGAACTGGAATGGCAGGGGTGAGTCCATGGGTTCCAGAGGAATTCTGGGGAGCAGCACCGGTTCACCTTTGTGGGGGCCACATGATATTTTCGCTTCTACAACGTTCCTGTGCAGTCTGGTGAAGACACATCGGGTGCCATTGATCACCTTTGGCGGGTCCAGTGAGCGGAGAATGATAATAGGGACTCCAGATTTCAGCAACAGTTCATGTGGTGGAAGTCCAGAAATCTCAATGGAGTTCAGGAGTTCTTGTGGATAAAGGACTGCCTCATCATCATTCTTGGCCGTGTCAACAGATCTGTACAGTTTCCTCTCCAGGGAAGTCAGCTACGATTTTTCTGTTCAGCCTGTTGACAGTCTCGTTCAGGGAGGAGATTATGGCCCTTTCCGCTAACCAGTCTGAGTGAGCATGAAGATCCGGGTAGACTGCTTCTATCAGATCCTCCTGGCTATCAGACAGGCGTTGACAATGTTGGCTCTGGTGCCATTGAGGACGACAGGGAGGATCTGCCTGAAGTCCCCACAGAACAGCGTTGGGATGCCTCCCATTGGCCTGTGCACTTGGGTGATGTCCTGCAGCGTAGAGTCCATGGCCTCGTAGACAGCTTTGTGGGTCATGGGAGCTTCATCAATTATGATGGTTGCAGCCTCTTTGATGACTTTGGCCAACGTTGACCCACGCTTGATAGAGCAGGTTGGCGTTTCTTGCTTGTCGGCATCCAGAGGGACCTTGAAAATGCTATTTACTGTCCGCCCACCCGGCAAAAGAGTAGCGGCAATGACACTGGAAGCAGTGGCTAGCACTATTTTGCCTGTGGAGCGGATCCTGTTCAGGATAAGATTCAGGATGGTCTTTCCTGTCCCTCATGGAGCATCAAGGAACATTATGTTGCTGCTTGCTGTGGGATCCTGCCTCTGCTCAACCATGGTCATAAAGCTGTCGTACACGTCTCTCTGGTCAGCTGTCAGCTTCTTCAGCTGGTCATCAGCTGCTGCCCGGAGTGCAGTAGTGTCGTAATTGGTCTCGCGGTAGTATTCTCGAGGCACAGTTTGTTGTTGTGTGACTGTTGGCATCCCATACTCCTCTGTAGACTTGCCTCCAAGAAGGAAGAGTTTGTCCTGAATCACAGTAAGAGCTTGGTTGTAGATGGCATCTGTGTACTGCGCTTCATAATAGACATCTCTTCGGACTTGGAAGAGGAAATCTTCAGCAAGATGGTCTCTGAAGAGGTTCCACAGGTTGCCTGGGTTACTGGGGTTGAAAGCCACCAGGATAATACAGAAGTCACGCAGCAGTCGGGGTCTCTGAGAGATGGAGGCTTCCTCCAGGGCAAGTTGTAGAAGGCGGTCATCATCTAGGAGTCCAAGAGCATTGCAAGCATCTCGAAAAATGTTGTGGACATAGCCGTTGACAATCTTCAGCTCCTCGTACGAACGGGATCCTTTCATAACGTTGAGTAGAAGTTTCAAGAAGTAGCACTCTCCCTGGCGAGGACTGATACTGTACAATCGCCGGATTGCAGTGCCCCTTTGTCGTTTCTTCCACATATTCTGAGTGGACATCAATGTGAAGTGCTCAGGGACTTCCACGTACTTCAGCTCTCGTGCTGTAGGGTCTTGAGAGCATAGGCTAAAGATGGCGGTAAGGGTTGCTTCTGGGGGAGAGCCTTGTGCTCTTTGCGCTGCGTTGTGTGGATTGAAGTAGACCCATTGTCCATTCTCCAAATGGACAGCTGGTCTCTGCACCATGGGGTGGCGCTCATGCAGGTCAAATCCCAGGAGTCTCCAGGTCGCCTCGATGCTGCCAACGTAGCGGGCATTCTGGTACATTTGGATCTCATCAATGACTGGAGGTTGTTGAGCTGTTCCTTCACCTGCCTGAGTGGCTTGGAGTTGGAAGACGGCTTGGTCTGTGCCCTTGTGGACATACTTCAGGACGTACTTGATGAATTTTATGCTACTGCATATTTCCACATTGATGTGGCAGTTGAACTAATGTAGGAGGTAAGGGTTGTAGGGGACAACCCACTGGTTGGTGACGATGATTTCTCTCTGCCCAAGCTTCACAGTCCCAGTATGTCCTCATTCAGACTCCTCACGTCTCCTGTACTTGGGGTAGCTGTCCTCACCCTGCTCTATGACCCTTCTTGCCTCTCAATCAATTTTACCTCACAATTTTTTTTCGTAATACGATACACAGTCGATAGAGGGATGCCTGTACTTAATGAACTTACCGATGCATTCTCAATTCCTCGATTGAAGTGCTCCAAAATGACAACTCTATAGGGGCCGCCATAACCTAGTGGATAAGGCGCTGGACTCATGATCCAAAGGTCGTGGTTTCGAATCCCGGCTTGGTCTTGGAAATTTTAATGTGGAATGTTTCCAGCTAAAATGACCGTAGTTCACCCCGATGTCCACCCTGGCCCCGCAGGTGTCAGTCTAATGTGACGGACCAGCCGTCTGCATATCCTTGATTTTGGCACGGACGTTAAACCCAACTCAAACATGACAACTCTGTGAAAAGATTGCATTTTCACGATGTATTATGTCTATTGGAGGGCCTCTGGGTTGACAACATTTCTGGTCTCCCTGTTTGGCGCAAGTATAGTCAGTGTTTCTGCGCTTCCAGTTCGTGATGCTGCAACGTAGAACATTCCATGTGTAAAACACGGAACGGTCAGATCTGCCCCACGGGATGAAAATGTCTGACCATGGCTCTTGTTGACAGACAAAAATCAGACAGTATTGCAGAGCATCATAACTTCGGTGTATTTCTGAAATCCTCTGCAGACTACCATCTCTAAATTTTAGAAATTAACGGTTTTTAACGGTCAATTTTAAGTTTCTGTTCATATTAGTTGTCTATCATTGATCAGCGTGTAAAACTGCACCTGTATACCAAATTTCATCAAGAAAGGTCTAAATTTAGAAAATAACGGATCTTAACGGTTTTTAACGCTCAATTTTATACTTTCCGTTCGTGTAAGTTGTATATCATTGTTCAGCGTGTAAAACTGCGTCTGTATACCGAATTTCATCAGGAACGCTCTAAATTTATATAATAACGGTTTTTAACGGTCAATTTTTAAGTTTCCGTTCGTGTAAGTTGTATATCATTGTTCAGCGTGTAAAACTGCATCTGTATACCGAATTTCATCAAGAACGGTCTAAATTTATATAATAACGGTTTTTAACGGTCAATTTTAAGTTTCGGTTCGTGTAAGTTGTATATCATTGTTCAGCATTGAAAACTACACCTGTATATCAAATTTCATCAAGAAAGGTCTAAATTTAGAAAATAACGCTTTTTAACGGTGATACCATTTCTAAATTTAGAAATTAACGGTTTTTAACGG
>CM065718.1:59425959-59458459 GCA_033310375.1 Conus canariensis | reverse complement strand
TTGAATAATGTACTGATGTTTTTTTCTGATAAAACTTCTGTTCCAGTTTAATTGCCAGATCCAGCAAAACTGACTGCTCCAAAAAGTTTCAGTGTTCCACTTTTGCAAGCAGTAAATACAGCCACTGATTCTCTGATTGGTCGCTAAAATGATTAAAACACTGTTTGACAAACAAGGAGAGCTTGGAGAAGTAATCATATTGCTAAATTTGATCATGCGTCCATTTCTTTACTCTTTGTTCAGAATATCTTGTTTAGGTATGCTAAAATGAAGGGCACAATGCATGCAATATTGTAGTTTTAACAATTCTGTTTCAATGGCAATGTTGTGACATACATGTCTTGATTTATTTTAGTACCGACATTCAAAGCTTTCTTTCTGTAAAGTTGATCAACACTATGTCATAAGGTCGAGAAATGTAGTGCACATTATGTGGAATCGAAATGCTAATCAATCTTGGATTCCATCCATCCATCAGCATTGGAACAACAAACGTTTTTGACACATACATGCACTTGATTTATAATGATATCTGTTAAATTTCAAACAGTATTCACTGTCATCAAATTTAAACAAAGTCCAGGGTTTCTACCAGCTGCTGTGGCGAAGTGGTTAGCGTCACGGACTCCCGGCTGGGAGGTCGTGGGTTCGAATCCCATCAGAGTCCGTGGGTTTTTCTGCCCCAACCGGCTCCTACCCAGAGTTGAGTTTGCTGCGGACCCAGCTAGGAAGACTGGGAGCACACAGTCGAGTTTCATCCACTTAATGGATGCGTTTCTGAGAGTGTTGCTCAAATTTCCTGACCAACACTGCAGGTGCATGTATCTCTCGGGCCTGGTTGACGCCGGGATATATTATGAAAGGAAGCGTAGAGTACAGCCCTGTCATGTAGTCTCAGACCGAAATGGAATCTGTAGTATCGTCTTAATCATCCTCATTCTCATCGATCAGCATTTAAAAAAAAGTCTCAAATTCTGTGGCCCTTCATGCCCTGCTCTCATGGTGACCTCAATTTCGATGTCCTCTCCACGTTTGTGGTGTTGGTTTGGTTCCGTCGGGGTCACCGATATCGGCGAGTCCATGGGGGCTGTCGTTGGACGGACGTGGTGGTGCCCTCCGTAGGGAGAGCTCACTCACGCTGGCTCCGCGACTAAGCAATTATTGTTGTCAGTAGGGGGCTTAGTAGGTGGTGTCCTGCGTATGATAGATCAGAACAGGCGCCACTGAACACCACCGAAGTGACTCGGCAGCAGTGCAGTGTCTCCTCCGGTGGGTTGCTTCTTGACAACTTAACATTGACTGCTCCCTGTGGATTGCCGGTGCCGGGGCTGCGGTGGGGCCGACCGGGCTGTGGCTGTGGACGGGGTGTCGGAATGAGCGGCATGGGTGCACTGCCTCTGAGGAGGCGCAGAGGTTGGGACAGAAAAAAAAAAAAAAAAAGTCCAGGGTTTCTGGTAGTTTTTAGTTTTTATCCAGCAACAAACCAACACCATAGAAAAATTTTCTCCAGGGCAGATTTGTACCATCAGTGATCCAAAGCTTTTTTGCAGCATGACAACGAAGTACTGCAGAACTTGCCAATCTCAGCAAACTAATAGAAGAACAATACAAAGACTAGATAGTAGACCTACTGTGATTAGGAAGAACTTTTAGTGCATGAAGTAACTGTGTTGTATTAAGTGGAAGGATCATGATATGTTCTGCTTTTCTTTTGCTAAAGAACCACTGACCTAATCATGATATAGGAATGTTGCTGGTTCAGTGAAGCATAAAGCAGCCCTCTTTATGTCGGTAATATTTCTGAGATCTTAGTCACTGTCAGGTACCTGACTAGATGCAGATGTAGCAGTCATTAATTTAGAGTTCCCAATATTTGCATGTCACGGTAACACTTAGCACCAGACTGCTACTCCCCCTTCCTCCTCCCCGTTCTCTCTCTGTCTCATCTGTATCTGTCATCAAAATGGAACACCCAGATGATTTTCTGTGATACACATCTTTAGTTTTTATCTGTTAAAGCCAAAAACATTTCTGTTTGTGGAAATTCAGATGGTAATTTAGTTCATAGAACAATACAAAAAACAACAACAACAACAACAAAGCCAACGGTAATCACAAAGAGATGCATGCTAGATTTAAAGCAGGTAATTCAAGTTGGCTGGACAGCTCAGCGCAGTCATGAGTCCTCTTTCAGTCTCTCCTGAGCTGTAAACCGTGCTTCTTTATGCCTTTGGCTATATATCAGTTCATGCTTAGGCCCCTCCATCAGAAAAAATCTGTCTTTTTTCTCGATCTCGGATGATTACATTTCCTGCTGTGTTGGAAGATTTGGGATTATCAGCAATGACTGGGTTGAAACTAACCAACCTAAACCTGTGCAAAATGGTTTGTGTTTGAAAATAGGCATGAAACATAATTTGATGATAAAGGTTGAGAAGCATAACTGCTGTGTTGTGCCAACAAGTCTTTCTGCCAAATTGTCCCTTATGTTTCTTTGATCTGATGTCCATTTATGCTAACTCTTTATTTTACATGAATGTTTGGCTGCCCGGAAATAAACTGCCGTAGGTCTGAAAATCAAATTTTACAGGAGACAAAAAAAAAACCAACAAAAACTGATGATTTATCCCCAGAAGATATACTGCGAGCTGAGTTGCGGTACAAGTATTTTGATTACAGCATGTTTATTGTTAGGAAAATGTAATCGGGAATTGGCTATGTTCTGCCCCTTGGCCTGCTCTTGTAGTATACAAAAAATCTTTAAAATGCACACACAAAAATTGAGTTACGGCAGTTGTATTTGCAGGCAGCGATTAAGAGCATAAGTTGTCCCAGAGATACATGATTTTTTTTTTTCATGAGCATTATGTTTCATTGAACTCTTTCATTGACAATTCAACCATGAAGGATATATGCAAGAAACGGAATGAGACTAGTCACCTATCAGTGTAATCAAAGAAACAAGGGGAAGACAGAAACACAAATGCAACTAGGCACACACGCACACATGCACACACACCTATCAGTGTAATCAAAGAAACAAGGGGAAGACAAAAACACAAATGCACAGGCACACACACACACACACACACACAACACACACACACACACACACACACACACACACACACACACACACACACATTATACACATACATGCCTGAATAATAGGCAGAGAGAGAGAGAGAGGGGTGTTGGCTTCCACAACATAGATAATCTTGGGAAAAAAAGAAAACTAAAAGAAAAATGAAATGAAGGGAAGAAGGAGAAGTAGCTAATTGTTATGATGTACAATTAGAGGATGAAGTACAATAGAAAGTTTTATTTTACTAGAATTATTACTTGATGCTACAAATAAAAGTACAAATCACTACACATACCCCAGCCCACCTCTGTGTGTGTGTGTGTGTGTGTGTGTGTGTGTGTGTGTGTGTTAGAGGCTGGGGGAAGGTGCGGGGTAAGTGTATATCATGACCATAATGTTTATTGAATGGGAGAAGGGTAAGTGGTATTTTATTAAATGCGAGGAGTGTATGTGGTATTTAGAAGTATCCTATGTTATTTTGAAGAGCTCAAATTAACACAAAAAGATTTTCGCTCAAGGAGATAATGGCATAATGATGTGTCCCTACAATAAATAAATGCATTAAATGTGTTGATAGAAAAATACAGGTAGTAAAGAGAAATAGTAAAGATGTGTGTGTGTGTGTGTGTGTGTGTGTGTGTGTGTGTGTGTGTGTGTGTGTGCGCTCATGTGTGTGTGTGTGTGTGTGTGTGCATGTGTGTGTGTGTGTGTGTGTGTTAGAGCTGCAGAGAGAGAGAGAGAGAGAGAGAGAGCTGGAGTAGCACACAAACAAGAAGTGTAATTCAATCTGTTGTTCACACAAGTAGTTTATGATAGCTGCTGAAAAGTAATATGTCACAAAAGAATGAGCCCAAAACCAACTTTAAGCACAAGGTACATGATGTACAAAGCGAGAAATTTGGGTGATAAAGTGAGAACTAATTTACATAGATCTGATTGCGTCCACTGTTGCCAACCAACTCTTTTCTTATCAAGACAGCCAGAATCTACCGTATTTCTCTTAAATTTCTTGTTGGAATATTGATCATGAGAAAAAATGAACAATTGTGAAGCCTGTCAATAAAGAAACAAAAAGCACAGAGATCATGATGAAGGCAGTAGCAAAATGATGCCGCAAAAAAATCTCGCATCTTCAGAAATACATGCATGCAAATAGCCAGGGTTTTTTTTTTAAAAAGATCTCTGTCTGAAATATGTGACAGTTATTTGTCTAGACTATGCGATCAGAGAACAAAAATTGTTCACATTTCCACCATCGACATACATCTATAGATCTTTGATTTGTTGCTTCATAAAAACAATTTAACAACTGTGCATTGCTATGGAATCTACTTAGCATTGGCACTGGCAGCTGAAAAGTGTTCAGGCTGGATCCGGTCGAGGATGAACAAATGTGAACTTGAATAGATTTGAAGTTCCCTACTTGGAACAGGAGCCCCACACCTAAATGGCAAGACACTTGTCTTTAGAAAAGAAAGACTCCAACTGGTCCAGAAGTTGCTAATTTGAATCCTGGTACTAGTGGCAGCACCTGGTGGGGGGGACAGCAGAAGGGCATCTTGGAGACCTGATTTGTAATTGTATGCAGACCGGTCCTTAAGAGTGTAACAAGGAGTTCAGGGTTGAAACACTTGCCTTAGGGGAATATCTTCTCAAAAGACACTGTGCTGTCGACCTGTCCAGAGCCTTCCTGTAGGACAGGAGCAAGAAAGCAAATATCCCGACAATGATTTGAAAAAGGGAGGAGGTGGGTAGGTAAGGTATGATGACTGCCATCGGTGATGTTTGTATGTGCAGCATGTGCATAATGGTTAAGTAACTATATGATGGGGGGTGTGAGTGTGTGTGAGTGTGAATGTGTGTGTGTGTGTGTGGTGTGTGTGTGTTGTGTGTGTGTGTGTGTGTGCACATGTATTCTTTCTTCTAACTTATGGTGAAATTTTATGTATTGTTGAGCACTGTTCTAGACATGGCTGAGGTGACAAAAAAGCATACTTAAAACTGATGGGGGCATGATTCTTTTTATCTCTACTGTTAGAACAACAACAAAAAAAAGGGGCATGATCGTTTTTAGCTCTGTAGTTGGGAAAAAAAAAGAGAAAAAAAATCTTATCTATCTTATCGTACAGGTATACATGCTTTGCCATTTTTGAAGTCGTTTTATTTAAATTAATACTAAAAATTACAATAGTCCCTTTGGGGATGCTGGGGGATCTTTCAGTACAAATAGTATGTATCCCTATCTTCCGGACACTGTGCCAATAATTTCAACTTTTCTATCAGTCTTTGACTCTGCTGCTGCTTTTTTTCTTTTTTACTGCCCAGTATTTTTCTGAGTTAGTATGAGGTTCAGTCACATGGCCATTGTTTTACAATTTTCAGTCTTTGCACAATTTTCTCTTGTAGAATAAGTATCATGCCAGCTTTTATTGTGATGAAATTGTTTGTTTTTAGAAAGAACAGGTGTTAGTTACCGCCACAGATAGACAAACAGATTACAGGACAAAACACAATGCATTTCTACCTCATGGGTCTTCTTCAGGCAAAAACAAACAACATTTAGGACAATGGAAATGAAGAACAAGAAACTGCTCATCTTCTCATATTCGGCGCAAAATGGCTGTTGGATGAAAACTTTGAAACTTTTTTTGTGATGATCGGGTAACAAGATGTGAAAATGTGCACACTGTTCAGATTGGGCCAGCTGTCCGTTCTGCAGTGTACAGATGATTTGACAGTATTTTTTTTTTCACAGCTGATGCTGATCATGAATCTAAAAAATTGTTTTTCAAATCTTGCGGCTATAAATTGACGGAAATGCCTGATGCCCATGGTACAGCATGCTTTTATATCAGCCTAAAGGGTGTCAATAGATTAGGTGTTACATTATGAATTTGATGTGTATAATATGTAAATAATTTATTGCTGCTGTTTCCACGCGACAGGACTTCTTTCCCTTGAGTGGGTGACAACTAGGGGCCATAATGACAAAAACTCTCGCACAGTGAGCATGATCTGTATGCAGAATGCAAGGTGATCAGGTTGAGTTGCAATGCAAGTTTCAAGTCAACGAGAAACCTGGCCAACAAGTTTGCAAATTATCAGTTCGCATTTTATATAACTTTTGTATTATAGCTAACAGTGAAACACACATGTATAGAGTTGAATAGTAATGTGTCTGTGTGTGTTGTGTTCCTCAGTAGGTATGATTTATCAGCTGTTACTGTTAGGAATATTTTACTTTGACTAGTTTGAGTTCGGCGTTTAGAGTTCCTCATGCGGGGCTTTTTTTTGTTGTTGTTTTTTGTTTTTTGGTCAACTGACTTTTGGTTTTTAAGCATCTGATTATTAGCCAGAAAATATGTTCTTTTCAGTGTGTGTGTGTGTGTGTGTGTCAAAGCCAAGTTTAAGAATTTTCAGACCATTTCCCAGCCTTCACTGTAATTAATGTTCAGCTTCTATTTGATTATTTCATACACACACATAGACACACACATACACACACACACACACACACACACACACACACACACACACGCATGTACACACAGGTAAAACACACACACACACACACACACACACACACACACACACACACACACACACATATGCACACATACAGGTATACACACGCACACATACACACACACACACACACACACACACACACACACACACACACACACACACACACACACACACATTAAAAAGAAAAGAAAAGCGTCCACAGCTCTGAGTTCATTGGATTGGATTGTTGGATTCTAAAAAGTTTAAGAACATTCTAATTTCTAGAAAGAATGTTGAGTTTAGATGTGTTATTTTGACTCTAAATCTGTGTATCTAAGCGAAACTAGAATGTTCGATGATGCTTTTTTTTTTTTTTTTTTTAAATTTTTATTCTTGACATTTCAAAACTCAAAAATTCAAAATCTACTTTCAAAATGTTGATCTTCACTTCATGGGTTAATTATCTAGAAGGTACACATTTAAAAAGAAATATGTCTGTCAGTAAAACATATACTATTTCTCAGTTAAAAAGAAAAGTTGGCATATGAAAAAAGAATTTTCATGACTTTGAGTTTGACCGGTTGGTAAACTCTCTGAATGGGTAAGGGAAGTACACACACGTGCTTTTTCATACACACACACACACACGTGCGCATGTGCGCGCACATGCTCACACACACACACACACACACACACACACACACACACACACCACACACACACACACACAAATGCACGCGCACACACACACATACACACACACGTAAACACACCCCACACACACACACACACACACACACACACACACATTCACACACACACACACACATTGACACAGACTGTCTCATTACATGCTAATGACTATTCCAACTGACATGCTACCATAAGTGTGTATAACATTTTGTCACCCACAAAGGAGAACTTTGAAAATGTTTGTGTCCAGGTTCACTTTAAAAGAGTGTGACCTAATAGTATTGACTGAGCGATTCCAACTGTACTGATGGAGTGATTCCTTACCTCTGTGTCATCCATCCATTCTGATTCTGGATGATGTCTTACAGTAGTCCTTACCCCCATAGCAGCCTTTTTTTTTTTTTTTTTTTCTTTTTCCTCTTTTAATCACTGCAGGTGTCTGAAGGGAAATATCCATTTGACTGTCATATTTTGACATCCCTGTCACCTCACCTCTGTCAAGGAGGTCATGTTATCATCTGCCTCTGTTGGCTGGTTTGTCTGTCACCAAAATGACACGTGATGTTAAGCCACTGAACTGATGTTAAGAAGAACGTTGTGGAAAGATGGAAATGGCCCAAGGACAGTCTTGAGCATGAAGTTTTGATGGAGATGCAGTTCAAATGTTGATTCAGGATTACTCTCTCTCTCTCTCTTCTCTCTCTCTCTCCTCTCTCTTCTCTCTCTCTCTCTCCTCTCTCCTCTCTTCTCTCTTTTGCTTTTTACATTCAAGGTTTCTTTTACTCGTGTTTGACCAGGGACACAATTTAGATTACATTTGTGAGCCCCAGGCAGATAGCACTTTTTTTTTGTGGTCATCATCAAAATAACACAAATTTCCAGGATTAAGAAAAGTAGTCTTTGTGCTCAAAACTACAACAGTTTCAGGTAAAGATAAAGCAATAGCTAACTGGTAGATATGGCTGAAATCCTGATTGATTTTTTTTTTGCGCTTTTGTTCAAAAAAAACCGCCCTAAAATATATATACTAAGCATATGTGTATCTGACTCTTTTGGAAAGTTCAGTCCCCATACACCACTTGAATATGGGTTGATAAATAACATAGGGAATGACGTGACAGGGCGTTTTTTTTTCCAAAATTTCTGAAGAAACAACCCATGGATCTCAGTTAGGAGGGGGTGGGGAGAGGCTTGTTAATGTATTCTGTTTCCTATTACCTAACCTGTAACAAGTGGTGGACCTGGATTACAGTTTTGGTTCTGTCATCTTTTATTTTATATATATATATATATAGTGGAAGTATAATAGCATAAGAAGAGAAAGAAAATCCCAAATCTAACAATACATGTAGTGTTTACAGACTTATCTCCAAGCCGTGCCTTGTTAACTGTAATACTTTATTGGCGGACACATAGACTAGAGCTGCATTAGGAAGTGAAGCGTGAAGCCATGGCTTGATCTCTCTGTTGTCTATAATATAGTCTATGAATGTTATAATTATTTCAGTATTTGTCAGATCTGTGACGAGAGAGAAGAAAACGTTATACAGGGTTTGAACAGCCCTTAAAGGCTTGGACAAGTTTAGAGAAATTGAGGTACCCCCTTTTGAAGCCTTCAAAGTCAGTAAACAGTGACTTGGTTTTTAAACATTTGTAAATTTGATGTTGCCTGCCCAAATAGAAAATGTGGTTGCTTCAAGTGAAATCAATTTTCTAGCATGGATTCTAAGACATACTGTATAAGCACTGGGACTTTTAAGTCACTTGGAGATCAGTACTCAGAAAATTAGACACTACAGGTTGTAGCATAATGACAAATGAGTAATTTATTTAATGATCAAAGCTAAAAGCCCCTACAAGTAAAATGGAGGTAATTCATGTCGTAGTTTGCTTCTTTTTTTTTTTTTTTTTTTTTTTTTGCACCATGGAATTTGTGCACAATAAGAATAGAAGTTATCTTCTAAAGTTCTATGTTGTTATAGTTTACCGTTTATGTCTTTCCCAAATATCATTTTTCATTCGAAATGAGTTAGACATGGGTGGTGACACATTTACTATCATTTCAGATGGATTTACAGAACTAGACTAAGTCTTTGCACTTTAAACCTTGTATTATGCCATTTCTTTTTTGACTTGCTTGAAACCATGATGTAGCCCCCATGGTTAAGGCTGTAAACATCATTCGACCAAATATTGGGTGTACTATCTTTGATTCCACTCAGTCCAGCTCACTTAAAAGTTCCTTTTATTCCAGCATTTGTTTGTTTGTTTGTTTATTTGTCTGTTTGGCTGTTTTCTTTGCCCTGTCTTTTATGGATGTTCCCAAACAGACTGTAATATCTGTGTATAAATGTCATTGAAATAACTCGTGCATTCATTGATTTGGTGTGTTACATGTGTGTGTATTTTTGTGGATGTGTCACTGTGCGTGCGTGTGTGTGTGTGTGTGTGTGTGTTGTGTGTGTGTGTGTGTGGGGTGTGTGTGCGCGCGCGTGTGCGCGCATGAGTGTATGTGTGTATGTCAATACAACCTTGAGTTAATCTGACAATAAATTGGTTTCAGTCAGTATGTGTGTGTTTTTGTGTATTCGTATGTGTGTACTGTGTCTATGGATGTGTAACCAGGAATGTGTGAAGGTGACTAGGTTGGTGTGAAACTGAAAGTATGATCAATCCAAGTCCACTCGGAAATGCATTTCTTTTCCTTTTTTAAATTTTTTTAAAGAAAGTGTTATGGAGAACAGATAAAAACTTAGTGTCATAATATGTTTTCATGCAAAATAGAATTGGAATGCGCATAATTTATTTATTTTTTTTTTCACATTTGCACTTTGGTGCAACATTTAAACCATAATAATACGTACAAGAATACAATATTCAACTATTATTGTGAGTACTTATCAAATAGTGCCTGGCCTTGGCCAGAGACCCAAGTTCTAAAAGCTCTATACTCTTGCTTACACCTATGGGCTGCCTGCCTGGGTAGAGCTGACTGAAGATCTGCCCACTTGTGCTACATTTAGTCAATTTAGTCATTTCCCATGTCATTCATTTAAATATCAGTCACTCAGTTTTTTACTCATTCTTTTGATATTTGATGGAGGATGCATAATAAATGTATAGTCATCCATTCTAGTTGTCAAACTGATCTCTTCTGGAAAAGTTGTTGGGATTTTTCATGTGTGCTAGATGTTATGTTTGCGTTCATACACGGAACTTCTGTTTACAATCTCATTAAAAGGATGTTTCAGGAAGTGGAGTCAGAACCAGCATAACTCTTGAGGAAAAATCCCCCTGTACCATAATGGCCTAGTGGAGATTTGAACCTGCAGCTCCAGGATCACCCAGGCCATAGATCTTGTGCTCCATCAACTGAGCTGTTCGGGCCCAAGTGACAAGACAAAAAAAAATAACTCCACCACCACCACCAAAAACAATGCTGATGATGACAATAATCATGAGAACAATAATAATACAAAATTAAGTTTAATTGATACATTCGTTTGAATAACATTGGAGAATAAATGGTAGAGGCTTTAATTGATAGAATTCAGTGATTTATGTGCAAGTAAAGATTCTTCTTCATTGTTTAGGTGCTTATTTATGTGTTGTTTTAATGTGTCTGTTTTATCGATTTTTGTTGGGTGTTTGGGTTTTTTTGTTGTTGTTTTTGTTTAGCTGTGAATATAAAAAAATTATTATATTTCTTTATTTTGTGTATTCCTTTTTTCAGTCTGTTACCTCTCTTACTTTTATATTAACAAAGACTACCCTTTTTGGCTTTGAAGAGAAAACACTGACAAAGCAGGTGTGGGTCAGCTTATATAATTTCTATTTTTGCTTGTTCTCACAGGAATAAGATTTATGTTGATTGATTTTACACCAGCTGAAATTGATGAGTTATGCACATATGTATGTGTTTGTGACAGCTGTGCATTTACTTGATTCATGTATGCTGCAGGCTTTAGATTTCTCTGTTTGGTTCAATGTAGGGTATGAACATTTACACATTTTCTTTATTCTTAGTGGAACACCAAACAGTAACAGCCAGTTTCCAGTGAACATTGGAGAGCAAACTGATAAGAATTGAGCGAGTTTGAAAGAAAACAAACAAACAATTAAGAGGATGACTCGATGTGTTCGCATGCCATCATGTGCATTCTCTTCTTTACTAAGTTAGTGTTGCATGCCTTTTTGAACTTTCAGTGAGTTGGGTAAATAAGGAAGAAATGGTGTCTGTTTTCTATCGTTCTTCTTCCTCTTCAAATTAGTGGTCCACAGTCCAGAGTTAAAAGACGCAGACTGACATTGTTGAATAACTTCTTTCCTTTTTGTTGACTGAAGACTGTACTTGAACGGTTGACCAGCTGAGAAATGGAAATGGATGGTACCTGGTTCTGGATAGTTTTGTTGTTGGTGTTTGTTTATTAGATTGTTATTTTTAGATTGTTTTGTAAACGATGTTTGTGTGTAAAATTGTTACTTGTTGTATTATAGTCATCAACCAAAGTTGTATACTGCCATAGTGGCAGATATAATTTATATAACATTTGTGGTGCTGGGAAGCACTAAAATCAGTTCACTTCCAGGAAAGCTGGATAGAAAGCGACGTATGCCACCTCCTTCTCTGGCTAAACAGCTCATTCAGATCATCGTGATGAATGTTCCCTGATGTGCTACATGGATAGAATTGTGTGTTTCTGTCAAACCAGACACTGAAGGCATGTCATGTTGTCTTATTAATAAAATGTTTGCAGATAGGACCAGTACCCATGTGAAGTCCTGATGAATGAAAATGGACGGGTGTTCAAACATGTGTAAACAGCCCAGATCAGTTGCCACTTTTCAATCTGTACTTGATACAAGGTCAAGCATAAAAAATAGTGTGGCTGTGTCCTTGCATGAACACAGCGGATTCTTCATATGTTCAGGCCCAGAACAAGGAGACCAAGATTTTGGCAGCTCTGAAGCAAGTGGACATCAAAGAGGAGACTGACTTGGAGGATTTCTCTGTGGAGATCAACATTCTAGCCGAGTGTGTGCACCCTAACATTGTTGGCCTTCATGAGGCATTCTTCTTCGATGGAAAACTTTGGGTCAGTTGGAACTTTGCTATTTTGTTGGAGTGTTTGTGGGTTTTTCCCTCTGTGGCAGTGTGTGGAACAGCTGAAGTCTGTGTACTATTACTGCTTAGATTTTGCAGTTTATTTCATACAGTTTCTTGGATACTCTAGCAGAATTAGGGAATGGGGATGGGATGCGTGTGGTGGAGTGGGAGTGGATGAATGGGGGATGGAGGATTAAATCGGTATGTCTCTGCACATTCTTAAACAATGAATCTGTGGAATAATGACAGCGAATATTCTTTTTGCAAGTGTGCGTGCATGTGTGTGTGTGTGTGCGTGTGTGTGTGTGTGTGTGTGTGTGTGTGTGTGTGTGTGTGTGCATGCATGCACATGCACATGTATGTGTGTGTTTACTTATTCAAAATTTGATATCCATTGTTTTTAGTCAGTTTATTCAGATTTAGTGTACATTGGATTGAATGTCTTAGGGTATTCTAACCGTTATCAACCAGTCTCTGAGATAATCATTTTCGGTAATGCTGATGCTGCTGCTTTAAAAGAAACGAAAGAAGTGAATTTCCAGGCTGTGATCCCAGATGCTGTGTGTTCCAGATGTTCATCGAGTTCTGCGGAGGGGGTGCCATGGACAGCATCATGGTGGACCTGGAGAAGGCTCTGACCGAGGCCCAGATCTGCTATGTGTGTCACGAGATGTGTAAGGCTCTGGACTGCCTTCACCGCCACAACGTCATTCATCGGGACATCAAAGCCGGCAACGTGCTTCTCTCCACTGATGGGGCTGTCAAGCTAGGTATGTCGCTGGGTCAGTCTGCATGGTTTTGTGTATCACAGTGATGGTTTTCAGAGGATTGATCATGCCAAGGTTTGTGAAGTGAAATGGGGGGGTTCACATATACCTATAGATTACCTTTAACTTTCGTGGAAACAACTTTGAAAAGAATATCCGGATTTTCATATTTCTTTTCCTTTAAAATGTACTGTAGAGGTGTGTGTGTGTGCGCGCGTGTGTGTGTGTGTGTGTGTGTGTGTGTGTGTGTGTGTGTGTGTGTGTTGTGTTTTAGAGTACATATTGTTACAACAACAAAAAAAGGGTTTTAGAATGATCAGTATAAGTTTGTTGTTGTTTTGCCTTTCTTGATGTTTTTTTTCCTGTGTTGTTTGTTCAGCTGACTTTGGAGTGTCTGCCAAAAACACACAGACCCAACAGAAGAGGGACACCTTTATTGGAACACCATATTGGTAAGTTCATCAGAAACTTGTATGGTCAGTTTGAGAGAGAAAGAGAGAGAGAGAGACAGAGGGGTCAGAGATACATCAGTAACTCTGTGTGTGTGTGTGTGTGTGTGTGTGTGTGTGTGTGTGTGTGTGTGTGTGTGTGTTTGAAAGTGTGTATGTGTGGAAGACAGAGAGAGGGAGACTGAGTGTGTATGTGCAAGAACTGGGGCCAAACACGCCGACAATGCATGTTGTGCAAATGTATCACTATCTGTCATGGAGCAATCAGAAGTATTACAAAATGCTATCTGAAAATGATGCAGCATGGAGCTACAAGACTCTGATTTCTTTTTGTCTTGCTAAAGGAATCTGCCATTTACAGAAGAATAATGTTTCAAAATCTAGATGCATGGGTGAAACCACACATCCAGAAAATCTGGAATTCGGATTTCGTATTGGCCGTTTGTCCGGAAATCCGGACATCGGCGTGCATCGCGGTCGATTTTCTTTTTCGGGGTAGTTTTCAGTTAAGCTGTGTTCATGAACAACTGCGCATGCGCCGTCCAGGTTGTTGCAAAACTTGTCTTCCGATTTGCGCCACTTTCTCGATAGCCTACAGCGTGTGTTCATTCGTCTTCACATCGCAACGATCCCGTCGACCTAGATCTAGTCTGAATCTGCTGCACTTCATTCTCTTCTTTGAGCATGATGCCGTTTGTGGCTATGAATGAAAACACGTCGCTGATCGATGCTTCCGTCCCCAACAGATGGTCTTGGCGATGGCTGGACGAAAGAGGTCCGGACAATGATTTTATTAACGAAAATGTAAAAATGCTTCAGCTTCAGGGGGCTCTGCCCCTTGACCCCGACAGGGGACCTCCTGGCCCCCAGGACCCCCACCTTTCAGGATTTTCAATTTTCCCAGGTTTCACCCATGTAGATGTCATTTACGTTATGTGAGGTCAGTGACTGCTTTGATTTATAGATTTAAGTTTACTGTTTTTAGGGGCAAAATTTATGAAAGACAAACTGCATTTGAAATGGAAAGGCCTGTGGTGGAAAGGAATGGAATATGCATCAGTATGTTTCTATTGTATGCATCTGAAAATGATCTTGCCTGCTTTTTCTACTCCCAAATCAGACTACATTTTGAATGATTCCTCATTGATTTATCATTAACTGGAAGTCCTATTTTCACTCATCTTAAATAAGATGTAATATGCATCTCTGTGTTTTCTTTATAAGCATTTGAGAATGATTTTGCTTGATTTCTATAAATCCAGATTAAACCACGTTTTGAATAATTCCTCATTGGTATTTGATATTGGTTTATCAACTGGAAGTCCAATTTTTGCTCATCTTTAATTAGATGTTGTATCTTTATTGTTTTTGTTTTTTTTTAAACTAGTTGTTGTCCATGTTAACTTTCATCTTTCTCTTTTTTTGTCAAAGATCATGTGTTGTGTACAGATACTTAATTGAAGAACACACACACACCAGTAACACATGCACACACACACACTCTCCCACACACACACACACACACACACACACGCACACACACACACACACACACAATTTCCTTTTTTCTGTGAAGATAATGGCAAATGCTGATGGAACAATCTGACAAGTATTTTTTCCTGTAATTTTACAGGATGGCGCCAGAAGTCATACTGTGTGAGACACTCAAAGACACACCTTATGACTTCAAAGCTGATATTTGGTCCCTAGGTGAGTTCTGTTGTGTGTGTGTGCTTGTGTATGTGTTTGTCTCTCTCTTGTTCTCTCCCTCTCATTTTCTCTCGCTCTCTCCCTCTCATTTTCTCTCTCTCTCTCTCTCTCTCTCTCTCTCTCTCTCTCTCTGTCTCTCTCACACACACACACACACACACTCACACAGTCACACACCACACACACACACACACACACACACACACACACACACACACACACTCGCGCACGTGCGCACACACACACTCACTCGCGCACGCCGCGCGCCACACACACACACACACACACACACACACACACACACACACACACACACACACACACAAAGACGACAGGTTTTTGGATGTTAAGTTCAGGCTGAGGGGAAAGTTCGTTGCCATAGTACAGTGCCACTTTTATTTTTGTGTGTGTTTTTTTCTTCTGTTTGTATATTTTTGTATCTGTCAGTGAGTGAAAGTGTGTTTGCAGGATTTAGCCAGAGACAGCTCACCTGCTGCTTGGGATCTTTTACCTGTGCTAAGTTCATGCTGCAAACAGAACCTCAGTTTATTGTCTTCTGGGAAAGACCTCCATTTTCCGTCAGGTGGAGAGAGAGAGAGGATCAGGGGATCCATCCCCACCTAATCTGTCACAGATTTTCTCCCTTTTTAATGTGAGCAGCCTCTGCTGGTGTAATTGTACCTGTTTTATCGCCCCGGGCCCATGAGGGCAGGGCGCTGGCCACTTCCACAGCGATCCAGCGCTCTGTCCTCTTGCACCACATCCTGGAGGCAGCCTACTGGCATCCGGAAAATCCCTTCATAAACTTTTATTTAAGGGATGTCCGCATGTCCAGGGCTGATGGTTCTAGGAACTCTTTTTGCGGCTAACGCAGCCATATCTATTCCTCTGCTAACCCCAAGAACCATTAGGGCACTAAGCCCTCCTCCAATTCCTTTGAATTCTGCTATGGTCTGACATGACGCCAAAATGGGGAGTTTGTATTAGACTCCCTGTTTGGCTGGTATACTTACCATGTCAGACTCTAATGCCCACCCTACCTTCCCCACTAGCGCTATGGTTCTCGGGGTTACCTTGCGCATAGGCCTCGTTGAATGAGAAACAGGAAGTTTACACCGGTTTCTCCCTGCCGGAAGTAAGGTGGGCGTCACGTGATGGTCTTATTACTGCATTAGCCACAAAAAATTCGGCCTGGCAGAGCTGACTAACTGCCGTGGAATGCTATGGTCTGACATGGTAAGTATACTAGCCAAACAGGGAGTATAATACAAACTCCCCATGTTTAATCGTCTTTTGTTTCCCCCCCACACAGGCATCACGATGATCGAGTTTGCCCAGATCGAGCCTCCCAACAAAGAGATGCATCCCATGAGGGTGCTGATCAGAATCCAGAAGGCCGATGCACCCACGCTGAGTCAGCCAATGAAGTGGTCAGTGTTTGTCGCTTGGGGGTGCTCCTTCCTGTTTGGTTTGTTGGCAGTGCTTGTGGGAGGGTGGGTAATATACTTCACAGAAAGTAAAGTTCTTGGATCTGTACAAACACACACACTCGTAACTATTTGTTCAGTGAGTGCATTGTATAATATCATAGGTAAGAAATGTTTGTGATTCAAAGGTTGCTTTCTGTGTCTTTGTACACAAGTTCTCGCATGCTTCTTTATACACACAATGTGCTTGCTTTATGGTTGTGAATGTAGGCTGCTTGTGTATTCATGCAGCTGAATTTGTTTGATTCTGAACACACACAGCCTGAGATTTAATCATGGCCATGTGTCTTGTCCTGTGCTTTGTTTGTCAATGTCCTTGGCGGTAACTAACCCCCTCTCTTTCTAAATTTTTTTTCTTTTTTTCTTTTTTTTTTTTAAACATGGCCAGAACTTTCGAGGGTCTACAGATACAGCACGGTAACTGCATGTCTACTGAAACAGATCATGACATGATTTAAGACTGTGTGTGTTTCAAGTCTACAGAGTGAACAGTAAAATGCACTGCTCTGTGCAGGATATATTCAGTGTTTATTGATTCAGGTTGGATTTGTTCATTGTTTGCAAATCATTTGTTAACGAATGTGTAGTCTTTAGTTGATTGTGTAATTTTTTTTTTCATGCTATTGTTGAACGTGAAGGACTCATAATTCTTTGCCTGTTACTGACAAGTTATCATTGACAGACTGTAGTGTCCTTATGGTGGGATGGGGTTCAAAGGTCAAGTTGTCGTGTACCACTAATAGTCATGACCTCTTTCACTTTGTGCTCACACAACTTGAAGTAGGACACAGATATGCTCATGTCCTCTAAATCCATTCTCAGTTGTATGTTTCCCATAAAGTTTCAGCTGTGAAAGTGTGTTTAGCTGACCTTGTGAGTCGTTTGTTGCAGGTCCAAGGACTTCAAGGATTTTGTGACCAAGTGCCTTAATAAAGACCCTAAACAACGACCAACAGCAGCTCAACTTTTAGATGTAGGTTCTCTGTGGAAAGACCCCAGTTTTTAACTTAGTGATGACATTCAGCTGGAGGTATGGCCTCAGGATAGGATTTGGGCAAAGTGTCTCTGAGTTTGCTTATTGACTTTTCTTTTGGTTCCTTTTTTTCCCCAGTAATTTACTTGCCTCGACAGTTGTCTTTATTTGATTTGTGTGTACCTGCTCAATTAATTCCTCAAAACAGTAGGGAGTATGATGATCCATCTGCTGATTTTAGGGCGAAACATGATAGCTTTCATTTGACAAGTGGTGGCTCACAGCTGAATCATCGGTTTTTCTTTTTCCTCTGTTGGCATGTGTTTCTTTCTATCTTAATTATATGCGTCATACTGGAAAAAGGACTTTTGACTTTAGAGAATGAAAGGAAGATCTCTGTCAAGTGGTATTTGAAGAATGTATTTCCAGAGCAGGAGGAGATCAGTGCTTCCATTTCTCACAATACCATTTTACTTCTGTTGAGTTGTGGCCAAGATTCAAAGATCAATGTGATGGGCATGGGTGTTGATATAGCCGTCACCCATTTCTTGGTTTAGTTGTCGTCAGTGTTGCATTGCTGAGTTCTGAAAGTCCAAGTCATCCCATTTGATTTCTTTCCCTGCTCCTGATGCCTCTCAGCTCAGCAGGGTTCAAGTCTGTTAGACTTACAGCAAACGTTAGGTTGAAGATTGCTCGTTACCAAACATAGCTCTAGCTGGTATAGTAACAGATGATGATGCGCTGTTTAGGGAGCTGGTCTGTCTGTGATAAGATGAATACTGGTCTTTGGCCCTGACTAGTCATGCTGCCAGTTCAAGCAATGGTCTTGTGTGTACAGACTTGTACCAGAGGGAGGTGATGTAGAGTTCTGATTGTCGACACAAAGCTTGAAGAACTGTGGGTGGGCCTATAGCCACACTGTTGTTATGCACATTACCAGACAACACCTATCAATGAAGCTGTGGCCACATTGTTGTAGTGCACATTACCAGACAACACCCATCAATAAAGCTGTAGCCACATAGTTGTAGTGCACATTACCTGACAACACCCATCGATAAAGCTGCAGCCACATGGTTGTAGTGTACACTACCAGACAACACCCATCAATAAAGCTGTGGCCACATATTTGTAGTGTACACTACTAGACAACACCCATCAATAAAGCTGTGGCCACATAGTTGTAGTGCACATTATCTGACAGCACCCATCAATAAAGCTGTGGCCACATTGTTGTAGTGCACATTACCGGACAACATCCATCAATAAAGCTGTGGCCGCATTGTTGTAGTGTACATTACCAGACAACACCCATCAATAAAGCTGTGGCCACATAGTTGTAGTGCACATTACCAGACAACACCCATCAATAAAGCTATGGCCTCATTGTTGTAGTGTACACTACCTGACAACACCCATCAATAAAGCTGTGGCCACATTGTTGCTGTGTACACTACAAGACGAACACCCATCAATAAAGCTGTGGCCACATAGTTGTAGTGTACATTACTAGACAACTATCAATAAAGCTGTAGCCACTTAGTCGTAGTGTACACTACCAGACAACACCCATCAATAAAGCTGTGACCACATAGTTGTAGTGTACATTACTAGACAACACCCATCAATAAAGCTGTGGCCACATAGTTGTAGTGTACATCACTAGACAACACCCATCAATAAAGCTGTGGCCACATTGTTGTAGTGCACATTACCAGACAACACCCATCAATAAAGCTGTGGCCACATTGTTGTAGTGCACATTAATAATAACACAGGTCACATTGGTGAGTGCACATTGCCATACAACATCCATCTTACGAAGCTACAACATTGTTTGGTGTACATTACCTGATAACACCAATCAATAAAGCTGTAGTCACATTGTTGTAACCCACATTACCAGACAACACCCATGAATACGCATCAATAAAGCTGTAGCCTCATTGTTGTAGCCCACATTATCTGACAACACCCACACCGAGCAGCATCCATCGACACAGTTAACTCCCTGAATGAAGCTATAGCCACATTGTTGTCATGCACATTGACAAATATCAATGAAAATACTGCTACAGTGTTGTCCATGTTGACTGACAACACCCAAGGTATAGACCTATAGTCACATTACAGACTTGGCACATTGCTTTACAACACCCATCAAAAAAAAGTTAGAGCCATAGTGTTGTGGTTCAGATTGGCTGGCAGTGCCATTGCCTGTCTGTTAAACTATAATCACACTGTCGAATTGTACATATCCTGACAGCACTCTCATTAACGCTATAGCCACGTTGTTGTGGTCCACAGTATTTTACAGCACGTATCAAAGCTATTGTCACATTTTTGTAGTCCACACTACCTGAGAACGCCCTTCAAGAAAGCTGTTGCCTCGTTGGTGTGGTCCAAATAGCTTGACAATACCCATCAGTGAAGCTATAGCCACATTGGTGTATTTTGCATTATCTAACAGCAGTCATCAATAAAGCTCTATCCATTGTTGCAGCAGACATTATAGAGGGTTTGTACAGTCCTTAGAAGTATATTCTGCGGGTCGTAGCACACACTGACTGGGGCGCTGATAAGAAAACTTTGCTGCATCTCTACAGAGCCCTGGTCCGCTCCAAACTGGACTATGGTTGTGCTGTGTACGGCTCTGCAAGACCCTCTTATCTGAAACTCTTGGACCCTATCCACCATCAAGGGCTTCGTCTCTGTCTTGGAGCATTCCGCACCACCCCTGTGTACAGCCTGTACGCAGAGGCAGGTGAACCCTCACTGTCCAACCGCAGGCTGAAAATGTCTCTAAATTACTACATCAGACTGTTCTCAGAACCACAGAATCCTGCCTATGACTGTGTCTTTGACCCCCAGTTTCAAAACAAATTCGAAAACAACCCTAACTGTATTCCGCCGTTTGGTGTTCGTATGCAGCCACACGCGCGGAATGCAGGTCTAGACCTAGGAGTTGTGTCTGATTTTTCCAAGTTTCCGGATCAGCCTCCGTGGACCTTTTTCACACCAGAGATTCGTTTTGATCTCGCAGCTTTTCGTAAAGAGTCCACCAGCTCTCAGGCATACAAGGCATTGTATGCTGACCTCTGTTCAAAATTTCCATCCTGTCAGAAAATTTTCACTGACGGTTCCAAGTCTGAGGATGGAGTGGCCTGTGCAGCCTATTGCCCTGGTGCTCCTTCTCAGATACTGTTAAAACATATACCTCCAGATGCCTCTGTCTATTCTGCTGAACTTACTGCTCTGGTTCTGGCATTGAAAATAATTTCACAATCTACCAAGAGGGACTTTCTGGTTCTGTCGGATTCGCTGTCAGCTTTGGAGGCCATAGCTGGCCGCAACCTTCAGCATCCAGAACTATTACATTTCTTTGAGCTTTTTAGCAAGTTGAAAGCGGATGGTTACAACATTATTCTCGCTTGGGTTCCTGGTCATGTTGGCATCGGAGGGAACGAAATGGTTGATCGTTTAGCCAAGAATGCCACAAGAGAGAAATTGTCCAATATTTATACCCTTGCTCAGATCTGAAACCCAAAATTAATGATTATGTGAGAGACCTCTGGCAGGAGGATTGGAACACGCAGACGGATAACAAACTCTTTCAGATCCGTCCAAACCTTAAGGAGTTCCTCCCATCTACGTCTGGTGGCCGTAAAGAAGAAACAGTTCTGTGCCGGCTGCACACCGGCCATTCGTATTTTACCCATTCGTACCTTTTAAAGAATGAGGAAGCTCCGTGGTGCATTCCATGTCATGTGCCACTCACAATGAAACATATTCTTTTAGAGTGTTGGGACTTGCACGATGTGAGACACAAACATTTTACAGCGGAGTCCATGAAGATCCTGTTCAGGGATGTCCCGCCTGACGTGATCCTTGACTTTTTGAGAGAGATTAACATTTTTCATCTGATTTAAGATTTTACGGAAGAAAGATTTTTAATGAAGTTTCTGGTGCGTTTCTAGAAGATGTCATTTAAAGAGATGTGTGAAAGTTTGTTTTTTTTTTTTGTTTTTTTTTTTTAATGACTTGTGAGTTGATTTTAACGTGGTGACAGCCCTGATGTGGCCCCTTGCGGTCGGCTGGGCTATAAGCAACATTATCTTATCCTTAGAAGTCCTTAAAAGTGCTTGATTTGGGGGCCCCCTTTTCAAGGCCTTGAGAGTCCTTGGAAATCAGGCTTTTACACATAGGTCCTTAAAAAGTGCTTAAATATTGTCACTGCCAATGCCTTTGAATAAAGTCTGTGTAAAACCTTGAGTCTGTGGAAAAAAAAATTGAAATTGAATTTTAAAAAAGTATGAAAGTAAAAGAAGTCAGAGTTGAATGACGATCTGCTACATATAAAAACACCAGAGTTACCGGCATTCATGGAGCCCTCGCACATGATAGAATGATCTGCTGTCTTGAAATTGAGAAGCCAACATGCTGGGGAAGTGTTTGTTTAACCCGTTCACTGCCTGAAAATATTACAAACAAAGGCTTTCCCAATGCCAGGGAAATCTAATGATTTGGGGGTAATAATTAACAAAAAATTCTAGCTCAGAAACTACAAAAGATATAAAAATGAAATATATATAATTTTTGAAGGAAATTGAATGAAGATTTTGAATCTGGGCTTCTTTTGTTTTAATTTTGATGATAAAAAAAGTATTTAGGCATTTAGATTTGGATAGATTTTTTTGCACGATCAAAAACATATGTATTTACCACTACATCTTCACATCCAAACAAGAACACAAAGCAAAAAAGTTGAAAATAAAGTTTGTATTGTCACACTACACCTGTAAATGAAAGTAAAACAGTTTAGAAGTCTATCAAGACGCTCACACTCTAAGCAGACAGGTCAGTCCACGACCACACCCCCCTCTCCCCACCACGCCCCCTTGCTGGACTTCAACCCTCTCTTTCACTCCTCCTTCTCCCTACCTTTCCCTCTGCCCCGTGTCACGCCGCGAGCAGGCAGCGCTCCCCTCTCGCGCTGACTATCACGTCACTGGCCACTGGCACACAATGCAGAGTACACACTAGGCTGGCTCGTTCGACGCTGGCGAGCCGTCAGCTGAACACATACTGAGGTCACACAGCCCGACTCAATAACTGACGAATATGGTCGGCAATTCCATCACTATCATCATCTCACCTTCATGCTCGAGTGAGTTGTTGAATAAAAGATTATTGTCTTTGTCAAAAATCATTAGCAGAGCCTGCTCAGCTGTGTAAATAGGTTGATTTTGTCGCTGCGCTTGTCGAAGGTTGCACCGCCATCTTTGCAAGCGAGACGAAGTGCTGGCTGGTCGTCCAGTCAGTGATGAGAATAAATGGGTTTTCCCTCACGTGTGGTCATTTACATATTATTTTAATACTACAGACATATAAGGCTTACTACGCACACTCTATTTGAGTCCGTTGATAGAAATAGTAACGAATGAAAATTCAAGAAAAATGCATGACGTCAGTGGACGGCCCATAGGCACTGGGAAAGCATTTTTAATGCGGCGTCAGCTGACGGCTTAAAGGCACTCTACGGGTTAATGTTGTTTGGTTGGAAAAAGAAGAGTGCAAAGAATGGTTGCATGCAGACCCAGGTGGAGACAAAAGCAAGGCCTTTTGCCGCGTATGGAAAAAGGTCCTAGACAGTAATTTAATTTGTCTCAGTATTTCATGATTATTTTCCTTAAAATTATCATTGAAGTAAGTTGAATGAAAAAAAAAAGTGCTTGAAAAGTCCTTGAATTTTTCTTGTCAGGAAATCTGTATGAATCCTGTTGTAGCACCAATCAGTAAAGCTACGACCACCTTGTTGTAGTATACATTGTCTTCCATAGTTGTAGCCCTGGAGTGATAAGTTGCTTTGTGTGTCTGTTGAATCAGCACCCCTTTCTGAAGAGGAAAGACGCACAGGACAAGACGGCCATCTGTAACCTGATCAACGAATACAAGGCAGACGTGGTGGAGGTGGTGGAAGACCTGACAGAAGAGGAAGACATCAAGGAGATGAAGGTCAGATTGCAAACGACAAAACAGTGGACAGGTCAAGGCCTTGGCTTAACTCTTTCATTCCTACAACCTGGTTTTCTGGTTTGCAGAAATCGTACCCTTCCTTCCTGTAGCCTGGAAAACCGGGCAGCACAAAATCCCTCCTTTCCTTCCTGCAGCCCGGAAAATCGGTTCTCGCCATAAGCGCTTTGAACTTTCCGTGAGTCGCGTCATCGGTACACATCATGACCGGGTCGCTTGTGGGGCAGTGTTTGTGCATGGAATGGATGCCAGATGGCCCCTAGTGCCTGGGAAAGTGGTCGCCGCTCTATTCTGGCTGGTTTGCTACTGCATACGTGGCAGTTCTCACTTTACACTTCTTTTTTTTTCTCTAAATCCAGGAATGAAGGGAATACTCGTTATAAGAATCTAGGAACAAGAGGAAGTAATGGGTCATAGAAAAGTAGGAATGAAAGAGTTGAACACAAAGCCACTCGCGCACACATGCACGCAAAACGCACACACACACACACAGACACACACACACCCATGACAATAATGATGCAGTGTATTATACTGTTACTGTGTGTTGTGCTGTCTTTGAAAGTCTTACAGGACTGACGGAACACACTACATACATTAGTAGTGTGAGTTGATGTTCTAGTGTCATTTGAATGATGGATGATAGTCTGTACTTTGATACTGATAATGTGTGTTGTTGTAAGTTTCATATGAATGAGGATTGACTGTCTTTTTTTTTTTTTGTATACTGAAAGTGTATAATGTGCTGTTATTTTAGAGTCTTGTTCACAGTAGTCAAGTGTTACACTTTCGGCAAATCATTCTGTGATTTTTCATTGACAACGCTGTGCTGCTAGACTTTGTGATGAAATCAGTTTTAAAGTGAGGTGACTGAAGGTGGAAATTAAAACAAACTTAAAAGAAAAAATACTGTTCTACGGGACAAAAAGGGGCAAACAAATTACAAGACAAAACATGATATGTTTCCACCTCTGTGGTCTTCTTCAGGCAAGATAAACTACATTCAGGACAATAAAAATGAAGAATGAGCAACCACTTATCTTGTCAGATTGGGCGCAAAATGGACATCATGTGGCTTAGACAGAATTAAGATCATGTAAATGTTTAGACTGTGGACTTATTACATAAAAAAAAATACCAGGTTCAGTTAAGAGAGGAAGCAAAAGCAGAATAACAATTGATAAAGATGATCCTGATAGGATTGCCTTTATGGTTGGTTTCTTTGTCTGACATATTATTTTTTTTGTAGGTCGATTCAAACCATGCAATTACCAGCAAAAATTCTATCTTCATAGACCAACATCATGTGTGCAAAACAGATTGCCACTGAAAGTGCTATCAAGTTTGATTTGTTGCATCGCTTACTTGTACTATGCGAAAATTTGAATTGCTACACTTAAGATATCAAAATGCTGCTGTTTGAGCTTTAGAGGCCATAGCAACTCTGTATGTTAAGAGAATTGACTGTCTGTATTGTGCATACTGACAGTGTATGCTGGGATATTGTTTTGGTGTCATATAAATGAGAACTAACAGTATGCAAAATGTCTACTGACAGTATATGCTGTACTGTAGTTTCAGCATGGTATCAGTAAATGCTGGCAGTCTGTGCGTTGTATACAGACAGTGTGTATGGGATATTGTTTCAGTGTTAATGAGGGTGGACAGTTCTCTGCTATGCATACTGTATTGACCATGTGTGCTGCTGCTTCAGCATCACATCAGCGAGGAGTGACGGTCTGCACTGTGTACAGAGCTGCCAATCATCCCTCTTTTCGCGGAATTTATTACGCTCAGATGCACGTCATTCCGCTTGGCGTAAAAAAGAAAATTCTGCTCACGAAAAAAAAAAAGTTTGTTTATTCACAGAGTTTGCACATCTGCTGTTCGTATCGCCAAAGAGCTGTTTGGAAACTTACTTCTGGTTCAGTGTCTTCTGCCGCCATCATGTCAAAACAACCTACTGGACCAATTAACACCAAGGCAGAAAAGAAGAAAAAGAAATTAGAACAGAAGTGCAGATTCAGGTTGCTGCCTGCTGTCATGATGGGAGTGCTGCTGATCCCAGTCAACAATTCAGCCTTGTTAGGAAGAACCTTACAGATTTTTGTCCCTCCTAGGGTCAAGATACTACTGAAGTGCAAAAATGAGCAAAGTCATAAGATAAAGCTTAGCGACAGTGTGACAAAAAGGATAGAAAATAAAGTGTCTGGAATGTTATTGGTTTGCTTTGGGTGCGATAGCATATGTATTCCTCTCAACTGTCAGATATTCCTCTGTTTTCTAAAATATTCCTCTCAAGTCTCTTCAGAGGATGGCAGCTCTTTATGTATACTGACAGTATAAACTGGGATATTGTTTCAGTATCATATAAACAATGACTGACAGTCTGTGCTATGTGTACTGATGGTGTGTACTATGGTGCTGTTGCAGCGTCACATGAATGAGGATTCACAGTCAGTGGACATGGACAATGTGTCAGGTTACAGCACAGACAACGATGCTAAAGCCAAGGACAAGGTAAGCTGATACCTGTTAAAAAAAAAAAAAAAGAAAGAAAAAAAAAGAACTTTCATTTTGTGGAGTTGCACAAACTGGATTATAAAGTCATTGTGTATGGGCAGGAAATTCTTACCACTTTTGACAAAAATTTAGTCTTTATCAGATTTCCACCTGAGGGCAAATCTTTTGTTGTTGTTGTAAGTTGCCTCTGAACTGAGTCAAACTCCTAACCTGAGTCTTTTCCAATGTGCTGGCCAGTTTTAGATTCCCATCATTAAATTTTCTTAATTTTTTAAAATGAGTGATTATCTGTTGTTTATGATAGGACTCAGAAATTAATTTTCTGTGCAATAAATATGTGAATAATGTAACTATTCAGATAGTGTAAGAGCAACATCATTATTCGAACGTGAAAGTTTGCTGCTAAAAATGACATAGCCCTGTTCACAGTAAGTATTTTCATGGTTAAGGCATGATTTTTTTTATGCGTACCATATGCTGGTAGAATTAGTTAAATATTTCCTTCCGTTATCAATTAAAAGATTGTTAATCGGAGCTCAAATATAAACTTACATAGATTTTATGAACCAAGTGGTCACAAAGAAATGCAAAGCTCATTGATGTATGAGTCCTGGTCTGCATTCTGTTTCAGCTTCACAGACCAAGGATTAAAACAGCAGAATGAATGAATAGATAAAGAAAGAAACAAAGAATAGAAAAAAAAATGTTGAAAAGAGTTTACCTCTCAGTTGAGACTCCCGTTTATTGGCCCATTTTTGCACAATTTGTGGAGGGGATTACTGAGAGGTACTCCTTGTGTTGCCTGTGCACATTCATTGCCCTGGTGGGATTGTTTTTCTGTAGGCATACATGTTTCATTGCATGTATAGTCCATTTTATGGAGTCAAAATGAGTTGTTGAGAGTGGCAATAAAATACACATTGTGACTTGACAGAAGATGGGCTTGAAGGAATGGACCTTAATAGGATTGGGTTTGTGAGGAAAATGCTAAAACTCCTCCTTCACAGATACGCCCCATGTGTTTGCTCTGTTGACAGAGCATAGACAAGGACTTGTCCAAACTGGCAGCAGCAGAGGAGACCCGAACAGATCCTGAACCTACCGAGAAAGGAGAGACCCTCCCCGACAAAAAAGGCTCCCCGAAGAAAGCTTTAGCCCCTTCTCCTCCCATTCCTGTGGAACCCACAGCCCCCGAGACAGAGTCTTCATCCTCTGGGACGCCCCTGCCAGATCGTGCATCTCAGTCACCGAGGAAGCTTGTAGAACCTCACCTCCTTCCTACTTCCGCTGTGACTGGGTTTGAGGCTACCAGTCCAGAGGTGACAAAGAAGGTGGAGAAGAAGGACGAGGACAAACTGTCGGACGAAGGTCTTGGGGCGAGTGGTGATGAGATCTCGGATGGGAGTCAGGTAAGTGTGACCTTCAGATTGACTTTACCTTTTTTCTTCTTTTTTTTTTTTTTTTTGATAGTCAGTCGGTCTGTATCTGGATACCTTTTTCGTAATTGTAAATTTCCATTTCAGTATTGATTTACTCTTTTTTTTTTTTTTTTTAAATCAGGCACACATAACCATAGCTGGCTAGTGCAATAGATGGCAGAGCTGGATCCCTTTCAGGACAGGCAATGCCTTCTCCACCATCTTGACAACAAACTTCAAAATTACACAGTTATGGTCATTCTAAGTTGTGGCAAAAATAAGGATTTTTAGTCATTTTTATCAAGGTAATTCACACCCTCTTCATCTTCCTTTATAACTTTTTTTTTTAATATCTGTCCTGTCACTAAGTTATATACATTTGTGTAATGTGACAGCTTGAAGAAATGTTGAAAAATAAGACAAGCTAATGTTGCTGAATATTACACCAAGGCTCATGGTTTTAGGAAGAAACTGCAAGAAGAGGAATTCTCTTTTCTTTTTCTTTTTTTTTTAATAATTGTGATTTTAATTTGCAGAATGTTAAGAATAGAGAAGAGTGAACCACCTGAGTATACTGTAATTTTCTTTTCTGTGATTAAAAAAGTATGTGTGTTTCTGTTGCTTAACACGCAGTATCAGTCTGTTTCAGTGTACCTTCATAGTGGGTGGTATACATATTTTTGGTAGTTGGACCAGTTATCAATGAGCCTAAATTGAATGATTCTTTACAAGATTCATTTGAACCTTGTGTGTGTGCGTGCGCATGAGAGAGAGAGAACTCTGAGAGTAAGCTGCATTGCTGTGCCATATTGTATTATGCAGCATATTGCATGGTCTTTGTTGCATTATTTTGTGTTGTATTGGTCTTGAGATGATTTTCCTGCTTCTTTATTTTCTTTTTGTTCTGATTCTTAAGGTTGTCACATGTAAGCATGTTATGCAGGCGTTGGTTTTGTGTTTCTTAGCAGTTTACACCTAACAGAAGATCCACATCAGCATCCTCATCCACAAAGAGACTTATCCAGAGATCGGTAATGCATTGATGATTTCACCACATATGTAATCCTGCCATCTTTTTGCCCTCTTGTGGTCTGTCGGAGAACATCAGTATATATATCAACACAAAAACTGACAGTTGTACCATCATAGCTTTCCTGCTGGTTTTAGCTACATGATGTTGTTTAAGTCATCCTTTTTACCACATCCCTTTTCATCTCTTATAAATGTTCCTCAAATTAACATTATGTTTATTTTGATATATCTAAAGAATAGCAAAAATCAAGTGCCATGTGTGATTTTTGTCTCAAACGTTCATGCTTATAATTCAGCAGTCTCCATTTTCTGTAGAAAAATCAAAGAAATGATCGATTACCTCTAGAGTACTTCTGAAAGTGGCCCTGAAGTTATAGTGAAGTTAATTGGTTAAAGTCACAAAGATTATAAAGACAAGATGCACCTGAATAGGTTAAAGTCATAAAGATGAAAAACATATAAACATCCTTTGTTACACTCACAATGGTTGTCATACTGTCAGTTTTTGTGTTATCAACAATATCTTTAGCAACTGCTTTGTAGACTTTCTTAGATTCATTTATGTATATACAAATTATTGAAAATGCCCAAGAGATTTCTCTTTTTTTTTCTTTTTTTTTTTTTAACCAGCCAGTTTTGACATTTCAAAGTTGATCAGTGACTGTCATTACTGTGGTTTTCTTTATTCTTCATAACGCTATGGTAATTCATGTAAAGGAGCAACATCTCTGTGTCCAAAGGGACATGTCATGTCCCTACACTTTGCTGTATATATTGCCATATACACAAGTGTCAGAATCAGAAATGCCTTTTTTTTTTTTTTTTGTGATTGTGCTTGTGGCATTTCTTACTGTGAGCTAACTCACATCAGCTCGTTGTCTTTGGTTGTGAAGCTACATCCCTGTCCATCAGTCTGATCCACATAACTCATTTCCAGACCACAGTTGAAGACGTCATGGAAAAGAGAGAAATCTCCTTGGCTTAGTAAGGGGGGTAGTGAAGGAGGTGGGTCTGGAGCCGTAGATTCCCAGGCAGATGCTTAAGCCCTTGGACTGGCACCCTACGTGGAATTGGGAGTATCTCGGGCTATTGATCTTACTTTTTTTCTTTATCTCATGGGACTATTCTGATTGCCCCTCTTCATCTAGCTGGAGCTGTCTGAAGTTGAGCTAATGTGTGATATATATATTATACATTGTTCTGTCCAGAGCACAGTGAAAGCTGTTACAAAAAAGGGCGCTGCTCCACATCCAGCTCATGAAGTTTCAGTATAAGGATGTGAAAGATTGAGGCATGTTTATTTGTGAGCTTTTTAAACACACACACACACACACACACACACACACACACACACACACACACACACACACATGCTTTACATACCTAAGAATATCTGATTCGTCCTTAACTCTTTCATCCCTACAACCCGGTTTTCCGGTTTGCAGAAATTGTACCCTTCCTTCCTACAGCCCGGAAAACCGGGCAGCACAAAATCCTTCCTTTCCTTCCTGCAGCCCGGAAAATCGGTTCTCGCCGTAAGCACTTTGAACTTCACACGAGTCGCGTCATCGGTACACATCACGGCCGGGTCGCTCGCACGGAAGTGTTTATGAATGAAATGGATGCCAGACGGCCCCTACAACTTGGGAAAGTGGTTGCCGCTCTGTTCTAGCTGGTTTGCTACTGCATACGTGGCAGTTCTCACTTTACACTTCTTTTTTTTTTCTCTAAATCCAGGAATGAAGGGAATACTCATAAGAATCTAGGAACAAGAGGAAGTAATGGTTCATAGAAAAGTAGGAATGAAAGAGTTAAGTGGCAAGCGTGGGTATTACATAAGGATGGAACAATTTTTCCTTTGTGTGAGGTAGCAGCTAAGGTTAGTGTCAACGTGATCTGCATCCACAACAAAAAAGGAAAAAAAAATGAAATCAACCTCTGTCAGTTATGTAATGTTGCTGCTAGGACTGGATACCAGATACAGCTAGCACCCAGTGTCCATATGTTCACTTAAGTATTTGTTAATAGTTTTAATTTGTTCAGTTTTAATTCTCAAAAAAAAAAAAAATTGCAAGTGGACAGGTCCTCTGTATACCCTTTTTCTCCATCTTTATTCCCCAGAGGCAGACAATACAACTGTTAGGTGAGGCCATGAGATGGCACACTCAACAGTGAAATTCAGAGCTAAAGTGAAGTAGTAGACAAATATGATTGCCATATATATATATATAAGAGAGAGAGAGAGAGAGTTTTGATAGCCACATGTTGTGTATCAGTGCATCAAGTTACATTCAGTTATTTAGAAATTTGATTGCAGTACTAGTATAGTGTGTGATCAAGTACTGATTATCATACACTTGAATTCAGTAACCATGCAGTGTGAAATAGTGTACCATTGAAAGTTACTCTGAAGTTCGGTAACCATGCAATATGAAGTAGTGCACCAAGGACAGTAGTGCACCAAGGACAGTTATACAGAAGCTCAGGAACCATCCAATGTGAAATAGTGTACCACCGAAGTTAAGTAATTGTGCAGCATGAAATGAGGTACCAGTGACAGTTATACAGAGGTTCAATAACCATGGAGTGTGAAATGGTGTACCAGACGATCATACAGAAGATCAGTAACCATGCAGTGTTAAGTAGTGTACCAGTGACAGTTACACAGAATTTTGGTAACTCGGCAGTGTGAAAAAGTGTACCCACTGCCAGTGACAGTTAAGTAAACAGAAGTTTGGTAACCTTTCAGTGTTAAATACTGTATCAGTGACACTTAAGCGTACAGAAGTTTGGCAACTGTGCACTGTGAAATAGTGTGCCTGTGACAGTCTGCGATACAGAAGCCAGTAACAGTTTGTTGTACAGAATTTTGGTGACCACACAATACAGAACAGGGTAATGAAATAACAGTTACATGTATAGAGTTTTGGTGACCACAGAGTATGAAGTACTATACCAATGACATTAAGTTGAAAAGAAAAATATGCTAGCAACCACAGAGTGTTAAATAGCATATCATTAACAGTTGTACAGAAGATTCAGCACACAGTTGGAAGTAGTATATCAGTAACATTTAGTGATATGAGAGTTTGATATTCACAGAATTAGATGAACCATTTTTTTTTCGTAATTGGTCAGTTTTTTTGATAATATACATAAAAGACAACCTGATTTCTGTGACACCATTCATCGTCTAAATTTATCAGTAAATTGGCTGACCAGCCCATATGTAGGCTGGAGGTGGCTAAAATTGGACAGAGTGACAAAATTATGATGGAGCAGTGCTTTGTGACAGGTTTGACTGTGTTCGTAGATGTGCTGTCGTAGATGCCTCTCTTGCTTCTGGTGATCTGATCATATATAATGCAGGCACGGCTTGGGGGACTAATGGCGCCTCTCTCTTTGCCTCCCTTTCTTCTTCTCTGTCTGTCTGCCTGTTTCTTTCCCCTCCCCTTCTCTGTCTTCCATCACACAGAATGAAAGCCCCAACAAGACTGACAAGAAGAGGGATGAGGAGGTTTTCATGGCGGCTTTCGCTCAAGAGATCCTGGAGGAAATCACCGAAGATGTTCTGACCAGCGCTACCATCAACCCGTCAGTCCCTGCCGTCGTGTTTGAAGTCATCACCGAGTACATCAGCTCAGGAAACGCTGGTGAGCAGGCAAGGGGAGGTGTGCAGGCTGAAGAAATGGAGTCCGGTCCCAGCAGGTCGAGCT
>CM065718.1:59355959-59420959 GCA_033310375.1 Conus canariensis | reverse complement strand
ATTGTATGTGTGTGTGTTCTTGTTAGTGTGCGCCTTTTGCTCTTTCTGTCCGAGTATCTCTCTTGATATTACTGCGAATCTTCAGTTGTATGTATCTGAGTATCCGTTTTAATGTTAGAGGTAACTCTCACTCTCTTTATGATCTGAGTATCTCCCTTGGTGTTACTGTGTAACTTCAGCTGTCTGTAGCTGAGTATCCCTTTCGATATTAGAGTTAACTTTCACTCTCTTTCTGTCTGAGTATCTCTCTTGATGTTACTGTGTATCTTCAATCTGTATCTGAGTATTCCTTTTGATGTTTGAGTTAACTTTTACTCTCTATATGATCTGAGTATCTCCCTTGATGTTAATATGTATCTTTAGAGTATCCCTGATGTGGGCAAACGCTTTCTCTCTTTCTGTTTCAACCTGCCACTTATCAAAAAGTGATAAATTCCAGTGTAGAAAGTGCCTTTCTTTCATTGTCTTCTATCACCATAATATGACAGACATTAAATTCAGTTTTCTCCAACTTCGTTGTCATGCATCATGTTGAAATGTTCTGACTGCATATATAAGTGCAAAATCGAAACACGTAGACCAAATACTTCAATTTTTCGGAATCAATTGAGCAATAGATTTAAAATCAAATTGTTTAATGCTAAAGTCAACAACAATCTAAACCAATTTCATGCTACATGGAAAAACTATAGACCTATGATTCTTTAAAAAACACTTCTTTAAGATCTTGATCTAATACACATTTCCATATGCCCAGCCTTCTTTCTTTCACAACCTCCCTCTGAAATGGAGAGAGTGAGGAAGGAGAAAGATGATGTCACTCTTTTTTTTTCTTTCCCACTGTGGTTGTTTTTTTGGGTTTTTTTTTTTTTCTTCTCTCTCTCTGTCGTCTAAAGCTATGTACGTGTCTATGTATATCTTGATTTTTTCTTTTTTGTTTTTGTTTTTGTTCCTTCTTTTAAAAAACTGTTTTGGACTATGCCATTAACTGTTTATAGAACTTACAGAAATGATGCTAATGTACATATGACTTGGCGCACTGTCCCCTTTATGCGCATACAGAAATGATGCTAATGTACATATGACTTGGCGCACTGTCCCCTTTATGCGCATTTGTAATTTCTATATTGTTTGATTGAAAACGTGAAAACCGAAAAAAAAAAGAAAAAAAAGAAAAGAAAAAAAAGTAATGTTCTGACTGCACTCTGCATGACAACACGACCAAGTTACAGTTTCATCATGGAGGTGTCATTGTGTGCAGACTAGTCCATATACGGCACAACTCATCTGCTCAGTTTTGAGACCACACTGCGCATGATTTAAAGCTGATCGATAAATGGCTAAGATGAGAGAATTTGATAAGAGGGTCTCATGGCTACAGTTTAACAGATGTATGACTATCCATTAGCCCAACACGCTGGTAAGACCTTGAGTATCTACCTAGCATTGGTTGTGCCAGTATTATCATTGTATATATGTGTGTGGTGAGTGTACACGACTAAGGTCTAAACCAGAGGAGTGGCTGGGGAAGGGGCAGGGATGGAGGTGGTCAACATCTTAAGATTAGCTTTGAACAGTGTTTATGTTGATAAGTCTCTACTAGTATCACATGTCGTTATCCTTTCCTTTGAGGCAGGTGAGGTCGTTTTGATTTTCTGCACATGTGTGTTTATGCATATGTATTTGTCATTTTGTGGTAATTTCTCTTTGAGTAAAAATATGTACGAGGAGGGCTCCCTGAAAGCTGATTTCTGTAGGGAGTTCATTTGATTGTTGCTGCTTAATTTTTAGAGAGTCCTCATAAGAGTTTAGAGATTTCCACTAGTTGCATATTTGTATATGAAGCAGAAGGAGGGGATAATTAATTGTAATGTAAAAATTACTTGGCCCGGTAACTCTTGTGAATGCAACCGAAGCAGAATGTCCCGATTCATAAGCCTGCATGACTTAAACTGGACCTAATTCACTCAAACCCATGCACATGTACATGCACATTTATTCTAATATGCACACACGCGCACGCGCGCGCACACACACACACACACACACACACACACACACACACACACACACACACACACTCACACTCACACATGCACACTCACACATACACACACACACACACACACACACGCACACTATCAGATTTTTTAAGGATATTTTAATACTGTCTATATATATAAATATATATATATATATACACACACACACTCACGCACACACACACACACACACACACACACATACACACACACACACACACACACACACACGCACACGCACACTGGACCGTCTAATATCACGTTTAGTGGAAAGACGTTAAATGAATGACACACACACACACACACACACACACACACACACACTGGTATATTTTGGGAAGCAAAATGAGGATGCAGGTTTTTTTGTTATTGGTGCATTCATCTTACTCTTTACATATGAAAAGAAAGCATTTCATTTTCACTTCTATTCCCTGTCAGGACCTGAGACCTAGTAAGGGCCCTGTGTGCTGAATGGAAAGGAGTCCAGACTAGGATGAGAATGTATACACACACTCATTTGATGCACTTGCATATTACACATATATATAAGTGCAAGTCAGTCTTTTGTTTGTCTTGTTTTCTGTTTCTCTCTGTCTCTTTATCTGTGTCTCTCTCCGACTCTCTCTGCCCCCCCCCCCTCTCTCTCTGTGCCACAGTCTCTCTCTCTCTCTTTCTCTCTCTCTCTGTCTTCTCTCTTTCTCTCTCTCTCTCTGTCTTCTCTCTTTCTCTTTCTCTCTCTCTCTCTCTCTCTCTCTCTCTCTCTCTCTCTCTCTCTCTGCCTTCTGTCTCTGTCTGTCTCTCTCTTTTCCCCTCCCCTCATATTTTAGCTGTTTCTCCCTGTTTTTTTCCACCTCCCCTTTTTCCCACCCTTTCACTCTCTATCATTCTCTCTGACCCCACCCCCCCACCCCCCCCACCCCCCCCCCCCCCTCCTTTTTTCAGAACTTTGGTGGTGTACTGTGGAGTATGATTGGTACGTCTCAGTGGTTTTGCATCGCAAGTAAATTTTAAGGAAAAAAAACATATTACTTGTGATTGGTGAAGGACTTTAGCAATTCATAATAATATGATATATTCTAACCACTCTCTCTCTCTATCTCTGTCTCTTTCTCAGTCTCTGTTTGCCTGTCTGTCTGTCTGTCTCTTTCTCAGTCTCTGTATGTCTCCTGTCTGTCTGTCTGTCTGTCTCTCTTTCTCAGTCTCTGTCTGTCTGTCTGTCTGTCTGTCTCTCTCTCTCTCTCTACTTTTGTCTCATGCATGTGTTGAATTTTCCCCGTCATGTTTGTTTCTCTCTGAAATTTACTTTTGTTAACACAGTTGTTTCCTTCTTTCACTGAATTTCATTGAACATTTTGCATATTTCACATCCATTAAAAACAACTGTCATGCTGCTTTGGTAATCCTGTTCATCAGTATTTGATTTCCAAGGAACAGATGAAAAAGCCACCTGTGCTTATTCGGTTTTCTTTCCCTATAATGATAGATATTCATTCATATGTATTCTTAAAAAAAAAAATTCAGTCCTTTAATACATTTTTTTCTGAGTTCTTCCACTTTCACTTGCCCCATTTCTGTTTGTCTCTGTCTCTGTTTGTGTGAGTGTGTGTGTGTGTGTGTGTGTGTGTGTGTGTGTGCGTGTGTCTTTGTATTTCTCACTTTCTCTCTTGTTTCTGTCTGTCTCACTGTGTTTCTGTCTGTCTCTGTCTCACCTTCTGTTCTTTGTCTGTCTGTCTGTCTGTCTTCCTGTCTGTCTGTCAGTATGTCTGCCCATCTGTCTGTCTCTGTCTCTCTCTGTCTCTGTCTTTCTCTCAGTCAGTCAGTCACTCACTCCCTTAATCATCTTTCTCTCAAGCACATGCAGACACAAACACTTGTGTATACCACAGGTAGTAACAGTAACAGACAGGACAACAAATAGACACAGACGGAACACAACACCTCTGTTTTCCCTAACCGTAACTTTACTCAGACAAGTCTGAAGCAATGCCGATGCCCGATTTGGTAGTAAGGACTCACAGTGCAGGGCCCCCTGCCGCTTCCAAAGGAAATGTGAAGTAACGAGCGACACTGGACTCCATCCCAGGAGAGCACCCGTAAACTGTGCGTCTTTGGGAGACGGCCACTCACAGAGGACTGTCGTTTGTCAAGTTGTTCCTTTTACCGTCACCGCCCTCTCCTTCCTTCCAGACAAGTTGGCGGTATTGATCTGGTGCTGGATTTCCTGTCCTGGGGAAAAAAAAGGACTCTTGAACTGGGAGGCTAATGGTTGTTAGTGTGCCTGGGAAACAGGCGGACCTTTAATAGGGAAGGCTGTGGGGGGATGGCTGTCCCTTCTTTGTCCCTGGGTTGGATTTTCTTTGAAGTGGGAGGAGTTGCTGCTTCCTTTGGTCTTGTTGTCTGGAGTGGATTGCCCTGGGAGGGATGCTAGATGAACTGTGTGGTCTGACTTTGGGGCTTTGTTTCAACATGGTTTTTCTGTTGGCCTTTCTAATTTCTGTTGTTGTTGTTGCATGAATGTTTCATGTTTCTTAATGTTTGTGTCTTGAATAAAGTTAGTTCTGTAAAGCAGTCATGTCAGTCGTTTTCTTTTTAACTAATTTCCGTTTTTCTCAGCTGATTTCCTTTTTTTTTTCCCAGCAGATTTGATCTTTTCCTGCCGATTTCCTTTTTTTAAGCCAATTTAATAATAATAATAATAATAATGTATAATACTTATATAGCGCATTTCTTGTTGTACAACTCAATGCGCTTACATCCACCATTTGCACTTATTCATACAATATTCATGCACACAGCAAAAAGAAAATACACAATGGCAGACGCACCTACATGCATAAACTGTCTCACCGAACTAGTTGTGGAGGAATTTAAGAGAGATCTAGTCATCTACAGAAGAGAATAGGCTTTTTTGAAGAGGTAAGTTTTGAGCTGAGATTTAAAAGAAGAAAGAGTAGGCTGATTACGAAGGTCTTCAGGGAGGGAGTTCCAAATAGAAGGTGCTCTAAAACTGAAGGCTCTTTCGCCAACAGATTTCAGAGAACGCTTAGGGATTTTCAAAAGTTTTTGTGAAGAAGAGCGAAGGGTACGAGAGCTTTGGTAGGTGCAGAGAGAAGAAGAGAGATAGTGAGGAAGAGATTCATTGAAGTGGCGGAAAGCAAGAACTGCCAGTTTAAATTGCCACCGATACCGTATGGGAAGCCAGTGCAGTTCGATCAGCATGGGAGTGATGTGCTCACACCTCCTCCTCTTCAAAACAAGTCGTGCAGCGCTATTTTGGACTCTCTGCTGATTTAATTTTTGTTTACCATTAGAAATCTTTGGAACACCTCCTCCACTCCCTGTTTTTTCTGCCAGAAGTATGGAATCTGAATGAAAATTTGTCAAAAATATGTTTCAAAGAAGCAAATTTGTTGTTTTGTGTTGTGAAACTGGTGCTCCAGAGCACTGCCACTTGCATTTTCCCACCTTTCCTTGTACCTTCCCCTCCTCCCTACAGCAATCCTAATTTTTTTTTCTCTTTTATCATTTTCAAAAATTAAGCATGCCGGATTAATGTCCAATTATTGTATAGAGCAGATCATGTGAAAAGACGCTGTATTTCAGTCATATCCTCCCAGCCACCAATCTGTGCTATGGTTGACTAAGCCACACAGGATCTGGAGACTTGTGTAGGACTGAACTGTTGGATGATGCTTGATGGAAACATTGCACATGGTTTGTTTGTTTGTTTTTTTTTTCCACATTGTGTAATGTACACAAAGTCATGAGGACAATCTTAAACATGGTCATATGATGGTGGGCTCCTGGCCAGGCTCTTTTCACAAGATCCCGGGTTTGACTCCCCACATAAGACAGCTAGGTTGGGAAAGAGTTCCACTTTGGATTCAACATCTCTTTGCAGACTCCAGCTTCCTTCTAGTCCTTTGGATGAGGCTTTAAACCAAGTTTCCTTGCTTGAATTCATACGTGAAACACCTTGCATGTGTTTCATCCCATTCCGCCTTTTGATGAAAAGTAGGCGTTGGTTGGAATGGACGACACAAAAATAAAAACACTGCGCACTGGTATTGAGTTTAGACATCATCCCCAAGGATGAAATGTGGCTGCCTTAATATCAGGATTAGAAACATTCACCTATGCTGAAATCTCACCAGTGGTAGATCTTGGAGTTAAAGCCAACAACTAAAGAAATAGAGATAAAAAGGAAATCATTCCTGATGAATATTTTAGTTTTGATGGCATACTGCTACAGAATACATTCTTTTTTTTTTCATGTTCTGCTAGCATTAGGCTGATTACATTGCACAATGCAAGTGATTTTAATTTTCATTAGGACGTAGAGCAACAGGTAGCCAGGTTGAAAGACATGTTTACACAATTCGATCTGGTACAGCTTGTGACTGAACCCACACACCGGTCAGGTCATATCATTGACTGGGTTGTTGACAATCAGTCTGACCCCCTTGTTCAGTCGACTAGTGTCTCCCACTACCTCACCTCTGATCACATGTCAGTTGTTTGTGAACTTAATATTAAAAAGCCTGTATTCCCCTCCACAGTAGTTCATCGCAGGAATATTCGTGCCATTGACAGATCATCGTTTAGGTCTGATCTTGAGAATACTCTGTCCGACACCCGTGACATTACAGTCAGTGATTATAACACACGTCTCAGTGCATTGCTTGATAGACATGCCCCAGAGACCCCTAAACGTGTGCCCACCAACAAGAAAGCTAAACCGTGGTTCACTCCAGTGCTGCATGAAGCCAAGCGTGCTCGTCGATGTGCGGAGCGTGCCTGGCGGAAGACTGGTCTTACAGTACACAAGCAGATTTTCACACGTAAGAAGGATGAGGTAAACTGTTTACTTCTTGAAGCAAAACAAGATTTCTATTCTTCCAAAATCAATGAAAGTCAGACTTGTAAAGAACTGTTTGTGATAACTAACTCTCTGCTGGGAAAGATCAACCCGTCCCCCTTCCCTAGCAACATTCCTCATACCGAACTTGCCCAATTGTTCAGCGACTTTTTCAACAGCAAAATCCAATTAATCAGACCGAACATTGACAGCATGCAGACTTCTCATGTTCCTACAACCTGTCCTGATGTTGAAACACCCCTTGCTTTCTTTTCACCAGTGTCTGAAGACACAGTGAGTAAGATCCTGAAAGACATGCCCCACAAAACTTGTGAACTGGATCCGATACCCACGTCACTTCTGTTTGAGAACTCGGATCTCTTCATTCCCGTTCTTACCCGCCTTGTCAATGAGTCTGTTCAGTCTGGTGAGTTTCCAAAGGAACACAAGCTCGCTCTTGTCAGGCCTCTACTGAAAAGGGCTGGTATGGACCCAAATCAGCTGAAAAACTACCGTCCAGTCTCAAATCTTCCCTTTGTTTCCAAACTCATAGAGAGTTGTTCTCTCACAGCTCCTATCCCATCTCAAGATTAACTGTCTTCAAAATCCCTTTCAGTCTGCCTATGGTGCTGGTCACAGTACCGAAACTGCTCTTCTTCGTGTTGTAAATGATCTCCTTGTTGCTGCCGATGAACAAAAGGTCTCTATCCTTGCTCTACTCAATCTATCCGCTGCTTTCGACACAATTGATCACTCCATTCTTGTGCAACGTCTGCAGCACTATTTCGGTGTTACAGGAACAGCCCTTCAATGGTTCAGGTCATACCTGTCAGATAGACACCAGTCAGTCGTTGTCAACAACGTCAGATCTCGTTTAGCCAAGCTGGAATCTGGGGGTCCACAGGGCTCCGTCCTTAGACCTGTGCTCTTTATAATGTACACGCATCCTCGAGTCTCTCTCAGATCCTTGAAACTCACTCCTGTCCTCACCAGATGTTTGCCGACGACACCCAGCTAAGACGCTCGGGGAATGCCTCTGATCTCGACCAAATGAAGGGCGAATTGTCTGAATGTGTGTCCGTCATTCGGGACTGGATGGCTGAAAACAAACTTCAGCTAAACTATGACAAAACTGAAGCCTTACTGTTCAGCTTACCAGGAGCAAAAACACCCACTCTTTCTGTAAATTCTTCATTTCTGACCTGCAGTACTGTTATTCCCTTCTCAGAAAAGGTTAAAAACCTTGGTGTCTTTATCGACAGTTATCTTGATATGAAGGCACAGGTGAACGATGTCTGTAAAATATGCTTTCTGGAAATTAGACACATAGGTGCTATCCGACATCTCCTTACCACTGAAGCAACCAAAACTCTCACCACTTCTCTCGTGCTTTCGCGTCTCGATTACTGTAATTCTCTACTAGCAGGCCTTCCCGACTTTCTCACCAAAAAACTTCAGCACGTTCAAAACTGTGCAGCTAGACTAATCCTCAAAGCTCCCTTCAAAGAACACCCTCAACTATTATTACGCAGACTTCACTGGTTGCCGGTCAAAGCCAGGGTGACATATAAAATCGCATGCCTCTGTTTCAATGTTGTTAAATCTGGAACTCCAGCCTATCTGTCTGACCTTCTACACTCATACTGCCCAGCTAGAACCCTTCGCTCGACTACTGACTGGTTGCTCCTGGTTCCTCCCAGATTCAAATGCAAAAGAAGGGGGGATCGTTCCTTCTCCTTCCTGGCTCCTAAAACTTGGAATTCTCTTCCACACGACATCAGGCACTGTGACTCTTTTCCAGTTTTTAAAATGAAACTAAAAACTCATCTTTTTACCGTCTATTTCGGCTGATAATTCAAAAGTCCTGGTCATACACAGATGTCAGCTTGTGTGAGTGCGTGTGTGCGAAGGTGCGCATGAATGGTTGTGCGTGTCTGCTTTCCCGTGTGTGCTGTGCGTATCTGCTTCCCCGTGCCTGAGTATGCGGTTTGTGTGCGTGTGTGTGTGCATGTGTGTGTGTGTGTGTGTGCGTGTGTGTGTGTGCGTGCGCGCATGTGTGTGTGTGAGTGCATGCGTGCGTGTTTTCGTTAGTCCTTGTATTGTAAAGCGCTTAGAGCTAGTCTAGGATTTGCGCTATAGAAATATTCATCATTATTATTATTAAACTTGAGAGCATACATTATATCTGGAAATAAAGATGGAGACTTTACATACGGACAACTATGACAGCTGCTTTGAAATGATGAGTCAGCTAGTTTTGACTTGATATTGTGACAATAATGCTTTCATATAAGCTCAGGAGGATGGTGAATAAAGAGAGGAGAGGAATAGAAATCTCCTTATACACATATGTGACATACCCTTTCAAAGACTGATGTTCTGTTCCACAGACAGGGTGAATTCTGCTTCATAGCCTAAGATGGGGATGGTGAGATTGAAAAGTGTTTAGGTCTTCAGAAGGGATGCTTGAAAGGGAAAGAGTGTTGTGCCTTGATCACAAAGCACATCTACTCAGATGGAAGAGGCTGGGGGAAGGGGGAGATGCCTTGACAAGGCCTTGTGTGTAAACTGTTTGCAAATGTTAGCCATCAGAGCGACATGTTGCACGGTCTGACATCATGAGGACAGATAGTTCTCAACCTTTTGAAACAACATGCAGTATGGTGTCTGAAGCCGAAGGGAAGATGAATGTGAACTTGACACTGAAGAATCAAAAGACCATCAGTTTTAAAGGTGGTCTGGACAGTTCCAGGGCATTGCACACGTGTGGGCAAATAGTGGATCATTGTCAATTTTTCACAAGTTTTCATCCAACAGCCATTTTGTGCCGAATATAAGAAGACAAGTGGTTTCTCGTTCTTAGTTTTCACTGTCCTGAATGTTGTTTGTTTTTGCCTGAAGAAGACCCAAGAGGTTGAAATGCACTGTGTTTTGTCCTGTAATCTGTTTGTCTGTATCTGTGGCAGTAACTATCCCCTTTTCTCTCTGAATCTTATTTTTCACAAATTCATTACTTGATTCTCTCGCTTGTTGAAAGTCGGTTCCTGTGGATTTTATCCTAACGAGGTCTTTTCCATCAGTCTCAGGGGTTCGCCATCATTGTGTTTGCCCATGAAGCAATGGGTTGTCCCACCAAAGCATCATCTCTCTGTGTTCTTCATCAACAAAATGGAAAATGTTCAAGGACACACATGGGCTCCTCCTGGTTTCCTGGCATGTTCGGGACTTCGATGTAACAGTGAATAACATGGTTAGGGAGAGTGCAGGGAAAAATGGATGGCTTGCATAAGAAAAAGGGGGGAGGGATGGTGAAGGGGAATGGATGAGGGTCAGTGGGATGGAGTGGGCGTGGGGAAGAGGAGGCTGGGGGGGGGGGGGGGGAGCATTTTTCAAAGCAGCCAGCAGTTTGACTGATGCACAGCTAATGCTGATGTTAAGATGGGGCTGACAGTGGGGGACAAGCTGTGTGCGCGCGCGCGCGCGTGTTTATGTTTGTGTGTGTGTGTGTGTGTGTGTGCGCGCGTGCGTGCATGCATGTGTGTGTGTGTGTGTGTTAGAGTGAGTGAGAGCATGGTGACCCTGTCCTCCCCCTCCCCTCCTTCTCCCCTCCCCCACACTCCCTCCTGTGCAACTTAACTTAATTATCCTTCAGGTTTAACATCCAGAGATCGATATGGGGTATGGGTGGGTGGGATTGTGCAGGGGTCACTGGGTCTCATAGGCTGTCTCTCCATCTTTCTGTGTGTCTCTGTCTCTGTGTGTCTCTGTCTCTGTGTGACTCTCTCTCTCTCTCTCTCTCTCTCCTCTCTCTCTCTCTCTCCCTCTCTCTGTCGCCCTCTCTGTGTCTCTTTGCCTCTGTCTTTCTCCCTCTCTATCTCTCTCTCTCTCTCTCTCTCTCTCTGTGCATTTGGTTTTGGATGTGTCTGTCTGTATGCCCCCCCCCTTCCCCCCCTCCCCCCTTCCCCCCCCCCCCTCCCCCCCTCCTCCCCCCCCCCCCCCCCACTTTTTTTTTCTTTCTCCTCTTTCTCCCTGTATCTGTTGATGTGTGTCCCTTTGTCCCTGTCTTTCTCCCTCCCTTTACAGTCCCCCCCCCCTCTCTCTCTCTCTCTCCCTCTCTCTCCCTGCACCTCACTCCCCCACCCCACTCACCGAGCCCCTCCCACCCCACCGGTTTGTGTTTATTGGTTAGAAATTAAGGAGAGGCTAATTGGCGGGGATCATTTTGGGGGCCCCCCCCCCCCCCCCCCTCCAAGCTCATTTGCAAGATGAGGCATCAGCTTGAAAGAGTTGATGGTTTTAAAAACGATGATTTGTCCTGGTCCCCTGCTCTCCCCTAACCCCCTCCCACCCACAAAATCCATTCCACCCACCTCAGGACTTTGTCCATCTGTCTGTGTCAGGCCATGTCTTCCTTTTTGTCTGAAAGATCAGTTGGAATGCATGGCGTTAGCCTGAAACTGTTAATTGTATTGGATGCTGTTGAAATAAGGAATTGCCTTAGCCTGAAACGTTGATTGCAATGGATAACTGTTAACAATAAGGAATTGTCTTAGCCCGAGACTGTTGATGCAATGGATACTGTTGAAATAAGGAATGTGTCTTAGCCTGAGACTGTTGATTGTATTGGATACTGTTGAAATAAGGAATTGTCTTAGCCTGAGACTGTTGATTGCAATGGATACTGTTGAAATAAGGAATTGTTTTAGCCTGAGACTGTTACTTGTAATGGATATTGTTGAAATAAGGAACCGCTTAGCCTGAAACTGTTGATTGCAATGGATACTGTTAAAATGAGGAATTGTCTTAGCCTGAAACTGTTGATTGCAATGGATACTGTTAAAATAAGGAATTGTCTTAGCCTGAAACTGTTGATTGCAATGGATACTGTTAAAATAAGGAATTGTCTTAGCCTGAAACTGTTGGTTGCAATGGATACTGTTAAAATAAGGAATTGCTCTTCATCACAGTGTTGATGATATGTTTCTAGTTGAGTCCAGAATTTTTTCCCACCTCTCTCTCCCTCTCTCTCTCTCTCTCCTCCCTCTCTCTCTCTCTCTCTCTCTCTCTCTCTCTCTTCTCTCTCTCTCTCTCTCTCTCTCTCTCTCTCCCTCTCTCTCTCTCTCTCTCTCTCTCTCTCTCTCTCTCTGTCAGCCCCCTCACACTCTCTCTGTGTCAGTCCCCTCACACACTCTCTCCCCCAGACCCCTCTCTCTCTCTTTCTCTCTTCTCTCTCTCTCTCTCTCTCTCTCTTCTCTCTCTCTCTCTCTCTCTCTCTCTCAGCCTGTCTTTGTCTGTCAGCCCTCTCTTACTCTTTCTCTCTCTTGCTTTGTCTGTCTGTCTCTCTCTCTCTTAAGAGTTATTGTACTTTCTCTTTGCACTATCCAATTTCTCTGTCCTGGGGTCTGTTTGTTTGACTGGATGTCTGTAATTATCTAGTTGAGTGATGACTTTGAATTTCAGCGGTCACAGTATCCGTATTCATCAAGCTGCCATTCAGTCATCTCAGGTAGCCATTACGTCTGATGCCACATTGTGACATGCTTGTCAAAGTCTGAGGGAAGGTCTGCATTGGGACCTCATGCTGATCTCATCTTGAGGGCTCCCTATGGCCTCTTGGCGCTGGGATCGCGACAGGATCCTAATGGGTGTGGGTGTGCCAGGGGAAGTCAGAATGAATAGCATGGAATTAAGTCCACTGAGAGGATGTGCATCATTAAACTTGATTTTATTATTCAAAATATGAAAAGACTGAAAGAATACATGTGCTGGACCAACTGAGGATGAAGAGGATGTAAAAGAGAATTCTTGCTGTAACCTAATCTGTGTACATGGTTACAACAGTCATGTACTGATTGTTCAAGTGTGCCAGGCTTCAGAGTATTGCCAAAGATTTATAATGTCCATGCATCTCTGACTGATATTAATTTGTAGTGATGTGCTGGCCAGAAGTACATATAATAAGAAATAAAATACAAAATTGTTCAGGTCACAGATTAGGCACTGTTATTCAAGGCGTCAAGTTTTTGGTTGCTTTTAATATTTTTTTTTCATTTTGATTTTGTTGTTTTTAAAGAGAGGAGACGAAACAGATGACAGCATTACTGACGACAAACCAAAATGCTGATAAACACACAAAAGAAAGTGCGAAGTAATGCTTATTTAATGAACAGTCCACAACTGACAAATGAATTTTTTTGACAAGCATGTCTTCTCCAGGCATCACAAGTACCAGACAATTCAGATTACAAAAAAACAAAAAAAAAACCAGTACTTCACAGTTAGCTACCATCAGTTGAGCTCTCATATATGTCTGTCCAGTTATCTTATCATCAGTTACAAACTGAAACATGTCTTGTCTTTTTTTTTTCTTTTTTTTTTTTTTTTTCTTTTTTGTTCTTTTTCTCTCTTTTCTTTTTTCTTTCTTTCTTTTTTTTTTTTTTTTTTTTTTTTTTTTTTGGCATTTTAGAAAAATACTTGTTTCCCCTTTTGCTCAGAAGTTTGATGTTCCGATCTTTTACTCTCTCACGGATTCTCTCCCATTCCGCAGATATTTCCTGTATCTCCATTACTCTCCCCTCCCCATCTTCCCTTCCCCAAAAGCAATAAATTGTCATCATTCTCTCTCCCTTCCTGCTGTCTGGGAAGCGTGCGCATGCAAACAAAGCTTTACTTGTGCCGCCTTGGTGTGCAAACATGCATCAAGATCGGCTAAACGAGAAGGGAAAATTACTTCTTGCAGATTTATTCAAATCCTGCATTGACTTATGCAGAAATTATTCATCTATTGCCTGAATGCATGCAAGCACACGTGTGCGCATGTGCTTGCATGCAAACACACAGGCATGCTGCACGCACGTGCATGCATGCATGCACACACGCATGCACACGCACACACACACACACACACACACACACACACACACACACACACACACACACACACACACAGAGCCACACACACACACATTCACACAACCACCCACACACTCACACATACACTCACACATACACACACACACGCATATGCATATTCACAAACACACTTGCATGCGCGCATGCATGCACGCACATTCACAACACAGACACACACACAGACACATACACACACATACACACACACACATACACACACACACACACACACACACACACACACACACACACACACACACACTGCTTTTTCCATCATTATGTATGTCCCCTCCCACTTCCTCTAGCCTCCCCACCCCATCTCTGTTTATCGCCCTTCCTCACACACGCACGCACGCACACACGCACGCACGCAGTCATTTGCTTGCTTGGACGCATACGCAAATATATGTTCAAATACCACACAAACTTGATTCCTTAGACATTTTCCTGTGAAAAGTTGGATTAGATGTAAATTGTTTGTTTTATTCCAAGCACACTTTGAGGGGCATGTGTGTTGTTACCATGTTGCGTCTCTAGACCTGTGAGGGTTCTAGTGATCAAGCCTAGGACTAAAAATCAGTCTGAATCAAAGGCAGGCTTGCCAACAGCTGTTACTGCTTCTCTCTTGTGGACTATCCCCACATTGATTGGATGACCTTTACGTACGTGTTCCTACAGTGGTTCCTAACAAGCCGGGTGAACTGTGGCTGGTACCCCCCCCCCACCCACCCCCCCCCCCCCTGAAAGGATAATAATCAGTGTGAAGGAGCTCCAGGACATGAACTCAGACATTAGGTATACCACGAGCTCCATGACCAATGCTGGCTGGAGTGGCTGGCTGACCTGCTCAGCCTGCACCTTTCAGGGTGTGCATGTGACTAAACTGTTGAATAGAAAGTACATTGTCTGCATCGTTTCTGTTCTGTGAAGTGCCGTGTAACTGAACAGCCATTTTGAATGTTTATCCCACATCTCTGGAGTTTTGTTGTTGTTGTTTTGTTATCCTTTCATGCCTGTTGTGGAATTTAAGGGGAATCCCCTTCTGGGTAAAAAAATGAACATGATTTGACCCAAGGGTGCAGTACCTATTTTACCCCGTATTATGAATATAACTCTGTAACTTTAGGTAAGCCACTGCCTGCAGTCCTTTTCTGTTTAGGAGCTAGATATTTCCACTTTAGTGAAAATATATGCACAGTTTGACCATTGTGTTTCCAAGGTTTGAAGTGCAAAAATATCCTCAGGTGATGAAGACAACTATCACTGCATCTGCGTTCCATCGTCTAGGACTGATCATATTTTCAATCCTTTTTTTTTTGTTAAGAAAAAAAAAAAAGAAAGAAAATAACGTGATTATGTTAAAAAAAAAAAAAAAAAAAGAAAAGCTTGTCTTGAGATGGGACCATCTTGATGATGCAGTAGTGAAGCTTTCACCTCCAAGACCTAGCTTCTTCTCATTCATACTAGGTGCTGTGGGCTACTCCTAAAACCCATTAGGGAAGGGGGTAAAAAGCCGATGAAACTAGCTAAAAAGCCGGTGAAACTTGTACGTAAGCCAGACAGTGGGAAGTGGGGAAGAAACTTCTCAGACTTCTATTTGACATTCAACTGTATACCCTTACTTGTCAAGCTCAAGTTGTCGCCAGCTTTTGTGTGCAACTGCAGGAGGTCCTGATCCAGATATACATTATGCTTTTTGTTTCAAAAACACAATTACAGAAAAGATCAAAAGAGAAATTAAATTTGTTTGATAAAGCAAGTGTGCTGATTCAGAAAAAGAAAAGAAAAGAAAATTGGTTGTTATTCATTTTCTGCGCACCACGGTATACTGTAACCCTAGGACTGCATTGGTGGTTTAGCTGTTGGAAGTGGCAAAAGGCTGCCTTTCTTTTTTTTTCTTAAAGATTTTTTCCCGTTCTTTTCAGATGCAGTGTCATTTACTTACATCTGTATGTCTGAGTTCACATGTTCATGGTGTTTGCACATCTGTGCGCATTGATTGAAGAAAGGGATGGCAATACTGAGTCAAAAGAAGAAGCAAAAAAAAAAAAGAAAAAGAAAGAGAGAGAGAGAGTAAGTGGGTGAGTGAGGTAAGGTAGGGTTCAAAGGTAATGTTACTTATAGCCCAGCCGACCGCAGAGGGTCATATCAGGGCTGTCGCCACGTTAAAATCAACTCACAAGTCATTCATTCACCAGCTCTTTAAAATACATCTTCTAAAAACCCATTTGAAACCTTGTTAAAAATCTTTCCACTATAAAACCTCAAATCCATTGACAAATGTTAATCTCTTTAATCTCAGAGGTGGAACATCTCTGAACAAGGTTTTCATGGGATCAGCTGTAAAATGTTTTGTCTCACATCATGCAAGTCCCAACACTCTAAAAGAATATGTTTCATTGTGAGTGGCACATGATGTGGGATGCACCACGGAGCTTCTTCACTGTTTGAAAGGTATGAATGAGTAAAATACGAATGGCCGGTATGCAGTCGGCATAGAACTGTTTCTTCTTTGCAACCACCAGACGTGGATGAGAGGAACTCTTTTAGGTTTGGATGGATCTGAAAGAGTTTGTTATCCGTCTGTGTGCTCCAATCTTCCTGCCAGAGGTCTCTGACATAATCATTAACTGTTGGTTTTTGATCCATATAGGGGATGGATATGTGAGACAGTTTCCCTGTTGTGAGTGAGTGAGTGAGTGAGAAGAGTGAACTAGTAATGAAGAATGGTAACAGCAGTATGCACTACTCAGTGAATCTGAAATCTACCTTGGTTTTTATGTGCCTTATTAACCTTGTGTCTTTGGCATTATGGAACTGCGTTCCTGTGTTCTGAGAATTCTACATCTTAATGTAGTTTTGATGGGAGCTCAATCTGGACACAAAGTCGCAATGTGTGTGCAGTAATGGAAGGGGGGGGGGGGGGGGGGGGGGTAAGAATTGGGTGGAGGGAAAGAGGGATGGGGGGTGGGGGTAGAAGAGAGAAATGCTGGTCAAAAAGACATGTAATCATGAGATCATTGTCAGGCAGGATGGCGTAGGCTATTCCAGGTAAGCGCAAGCATTGTCTCTGCCGGGTGGGCCGAAAAATCAATGCAGGGAAGGCACTAACCCTGCTGCACGTGCTTTGACCGTGGCTGGCTGGTCATGTGATTTTTCACATTCACTGTCGTTGGCGTTTGTGCCGCCACAGACTGTGCAACAGTGTTTGGTGGTGCTGGCCACTGATAGGGTTTTCCTGTGGACAGATTTGTCTGTGGTTTGTTCAGTGTTATCAGTGGAATCAAGTGATGCCATCGGATGTATGCTGTTGAGCAGCGCAGGTTATGTGTTCAGGAGGACTGGAATGTTGAAATGATAATATGAGTGCATGAAGAATTTCATCCCCTTGTCAGGATTAAGGAATGTTTTTTTTCCGTTTCTTCATATTCTGATTAATTCCTTCTTTTTTTTTTTATTTTCACATCCATCTTCCAACCGGTCTTCCAGCTTCTGCCAGCTTTCTCTGTCTTAAAAAAAAAAAGAAAGAAAAACCCAGGTGACTTGCTGCTGCAGTTTGCTGCTGGCACAGCACACTACCTGGAGTGGGATTAGGACTTCATGAACAACTGGTGTGATCAGAAAACAAAATCTTGTGCACTTGTTGATTAACCTAGCTTGAGAAACTGTAAACATACTGAACTGATTAGCAACTAGCAATTCCTAGAGATAGTCATTGATCCTGAAGCACAGCATGATGGAAAAGAGAAAGAGAGAGAGATTGAGAAAGATGTCTATATTTCTCCCTCCCCCCCCCCCCCCCCTCACCCCACCCACCTCTACCCCCACCCCACCCTTTTTTTCCTCTTAGTTTCATTCCTCAATGAAGCAGTATTAGCGTTAGAGAATACAAATTGGTTAAACTTAGAATTACCCTTTTTTCTTTTTTTAAGCTTGTGGCATTATCCTTGATAAAGAGGGCGATTGCTTTCTGGCCCGAGGAATGTTATACTTGTTTGAAGAGAAGTGCATCCAGGCATGCTGGATCCAGGTTCCTGATCCCCTGTCCCATCAGGGTGACTCTACCCAGGTCCAAGACTGCATGACAATGGGTGATGCAGCAGACCTGTCACCCAGCCTTTCTCTGCAGGCATGCATGTGAATCGAATTGCACTCTCAGCTGAAATCATGGCTGTGACCAATTCCTACCCCCCACCCCCACCCCCTCTCCCCCCCTCCCTCCCTCCCTCCCTTCATGTCTCTCTTCGCTTTGTGGACAAATCAGCCTCACGGGTCATGTGACCCAGTCGATATTCAGTGTGAAACCAGGAAAAGGAAGCAACCCCCATTTCCCCCATTTCCATTGCCCCCCACCCTCCCCCCACTGTCTAACCTATCATACTCTTTCCCCCCAACTCCCTAATCCTCCCTGCCCCCCCCCCCCCCCCCCCATTAGGCTGGTGTTCTGGGGCTGCTGTTTTTGATTAGTGGGCCTGTCTGGACATGTTGGGACTCCAAATTGAGGAAAGTGCTGCATATTAAACAGCCATATGGTGCATGATCTGACCTTCTGTATCTGGAGAAAGAAAGAAAGGGACTGAGACTGAGAGAGACAGCGAGCGAGAGAGAGGGAAAGGGAGTGTGCGTCTGGATGTGTGTTCAGTGTGCATGTGTATGTGCGTGTTTGCATATGAGTGCAAGAGGGTATGCGTGTGTGCTTACATGTGTGCATGAGTGTGTGTGTGTGAACCTTATTGGGAAAGGTTTTAACACCCCCCCCCCCATTTTGTTATATACATGCTGACTGTAATTTGTGCTCATGAAGTTTCTGTGCATTGCACAAAGCCTTGAAAATCTAAAATTCATCCATTCATAAAGCAAATAAATGTCAAAATATGTCTCATTAGGTCAATGAAATGTGGCCAGTTAAAAGTACCTAATAATATTGCTGATTCATAGTTAGGTACATACACCTTTTAAATTGGTTACACAGACGACCTCTACATGATAAACTTTTTAGTTACAGCTCAGCTCTAGTGTAAACAAACAACCCCTATTACATAAGAATGTTAAATACTTTCCCTGCTTTTTAGTGACACCCTCTTCCAAAAGAAAAAAAAAAAGGAAAAAAAAATCCTGAAGAAAATGGTTTGTGTTTTTGTTTCACTGCTTTGAGTTTTAAGAGCTGCTTGTAATTTGCAGAACTTGTGACATTGATCATCTGTGCAGCACTGTATCAAGTTCAAAGTGCTTTAAGCCGAAATGGAAAGTTTCAGGTCTGACTTTTTTCATTATCATGAAATTTACTATCTTTAGCATGGAGATAACTTATAACGTTCAGCAAAGCTGCATTTCTTTCTCTCCCTCCCTATATCCCCCCCCTCACCTCTCTCTCTCTCTCTCTGTCTCTCTCTCTCTCTGTCTCTGTCTGTCTGTCTGTCTGTCTGTCTCTCCCTGTTCCTTTCTTCCTCCCCATAAACCCTTTTTCTCTCTCAAGTCAGTATGAGAGAAAGTGAACAGTCTTTTTCTTTTTTTAAGCAGAGAAATAGATGGAACTCAACCCAGAACTGGGCCACAATGCTGTAGTAACACACTAGTAGGAGCCATCATTCAGATCAGCAATAATGCTACAATGTTCACTCAGATCAGCAGTAATGCTACAATGTTCACTCAGATCAGCGGTAATGCTACAATGTTCACTCAGATCAGCAGTAATGCTACAGTATTCTCTCAGATCAGCAGTAATGCTACATGTTCACTCAGATCAGCAGTAATGCTGCAGTGTTCACTCAGATCAGTGTAATGCTACAATGTTCACTCAGATCAGCAGTAATGCTGCAATGTTCACTCAGATCAGCAGTAATGCTACAATGTTCACTCAGATCAGCAATAATGCTGCAATGTTCACTCAGATCAGCAGTAATGCTACAATGTTCACTCAGATCAGCAAGTAATGCTGCATAATGTTCACTCAGATCAGCATAATGCTATAATGTTCTGAGTTTACCTCCATTTCAGTTTATTCTTGATTCATGCTCCTAATATTCCACTTCACCTCTCTCCTCACCACACCCTTCCCTCTTGAATTCTGTGCTTCTGTGCTGTATTCACCTCCCTATGCATCCATTATGCCATGTTCCACCCAGATCTTCCGCTCAACATCTTTCCTCCACCATCATCATCATCTTCTCCATTTTGTGACTTTTTTTTCCCCCCTCTGAAAGAATATAAGCAGTTACTCCCACCATCATTGAACTGTTATTGGAAGTTCAAAAGTGGGAAGCTTAATCTATTTTGTTATCTTCCACTTATTCCCCTTCCTACTCCCCACCGAGCAAAAAAGAAACCGTGTGAAGTACATTCAGGAAGGAATTAAAAGCAGAATTACTCGTTTTGCGTGGTTTTCATGTTGTTCCATGATGTGGGATGCAGTGACGGAGAAAACAGTTTCAGACTCCTCGATTGTGGTGAATAAATCGTGCGTGCATGTTCATTGTCGTCAGTGATGAACCTCTGTAAAGAAATGCTGTCAGGAAGGGAAGAATCTGCAAAGAATTAACATTGGAAGTGAAGAATCAGAAAGCACTGACAGTAGGAGCTGTTGGGAACTGATACCAGGAAGTTAAAAACCTCCAAGGAACTGAATCAGGAAGTGAAGGATCTGCCAGGAATTGACATCAGGAAGTGAAGGACCTGCCAGGAATTGACATCAGGAAGTGAAGTGAAGGATCTGCCCGCACGGAAAGTGAAGGATCTGCCAGGAATTGACATCAGGAAGTGAAGGATCTGCCAGCACCAGAAAGTGAAGGATCTGCCAGGAATTGACATCAGGAAGTGAAGGATCTGCCAGGAATTTACATCAGGAAGTGAAGGATCTGCCAGGAATTGACACCAGGAAGTGAAGGATCTGCCAGGAATTGACGCAGGAAGTGAAGGATCTGCCAGGAATTGACGTCAGGAAGTGAAGGATCTGCCAGGAATTGACATCAGAAAGGGAAGGACCTGCCAGGAATTGACATCAGAAAGTGAAGGATCTGCCGCCAGGAATTGACACCAAGAATTGGGGATCTGCAAGGGCTGGCATCAGGAAGGGAAGGATCTGCAAGGAAACGACATTAGGAAATAAATGATCTGAAGGGAATTGACACCCGGGAGTGAAGGATCTGCAAGGTATTGACCTGTGGTGTGCAGATGGCGTGGATCAGGTCATACACTTTGTGTCCCTTGTTTCTGAGTGACAGGTGCGGTTTCTCCCATGGACTGACCACCCCCCTTGTAGTATGGGGCCTATGACTATGGGCACTCTGTCTTCAGACTTGCTGTCCCTGCCAGTCCTGAACTGTGCATGGAGCAGTGCCAGCTCCTCCTGGATATATCAAGGCATGGAGAATGAGGCCTCTGCCTCTGGCACTCTCTCCCCCACCCCCACCCTAGCCTCCTCCTCCTCCTCCTCCGCTGCCATCAGTTTGAGTTCTACTAACACCTCAACGGTCGCTGGGACGGAGTTCAGCGTGAACTGTTACGAAGAAAGCGGCTCATTGGTTCTGTCCTCGTCGTCATCCTGGTCGTCCTCGCATTCCTCCTTCAGTACCCTGTCGGGGTCAGCGGGCATCCTGGACCATCGCTGCCTTGCAACACTTTGTTGACCCAGTCATTGTCAGAAACCCCTTTGTCAGTAATCATCGTAGCGATGTTGCCTTCACCTTGGTGTGGGCCACGGCCGCTCAGCTGTGGAAAGACAACCCAGAGCGCGACCTCTTCAACACGTTTTCTGTGTCGGAGCGAGACCTCACCTGCGCCATCACTCACCTGGAGACTCAGCTGGGTGCCCGTCAGCCTTCTGTCACAGCGGATGTTGAGGAGCATGAGGGGGAAGGAGAGGTCGGTAAGACACTGGCTCCGGTGGATGAGGAACTGCCGTTCCGCATCAAGTTCATCCTGGATAGTTACTGCAATGTTTTCTGGCTGCGGTGAGTTTTTTGGCACCCGGATGTGTGGATGTGTTTTGTTTATCTCCCTTTGGGGAGGGGGCTGGATGAAGTGGAGAGGGAATTTTTTGTGCGCTTTGTGTTTCAAAAGACAATGCTTAGGCGATTACGCATTTTACTGCACTGTGTTTCTTTCAGCTTTCATTTTTGGTTTTTAAATTGTAGTATAGTTTCTTGTTTCCAGCATTCTTCTTTTTAAGTTCCTCTCTGTTGTTGTGGAGATATGAGGTGTAATTAATATCTGCGAGGCCTAAGTGTGTGAAAGACTTGATAAACCAGGTGTACAATTTGCTTTCACAGTCTCTCTGTCCTTTCCTTCTTCACTTCTTCATTTCTGTTCCCATGTGCTCCACTTCCTTCTCCTCATGCCTCTCAGTGTCTCTTTCCCAATTTCCCCTCAAGTGGTTATTGATTTATTAAGGTGTGAAAGAGATAGAAGAAAACAACTAACTAACAAACAAAACAACCTCCCCAGAAAAGAGCTGAGGGGAGGTTTTATCAAGAGGAAGGATGTTTGTCAGGTAGCATATGATTAGCCTTATGATTCATGGGGTTGGTTTACAATGTCAGGGGGTTTTCTGTGATCTCAGTGGCTTTGTGTGAAACCTTAGGCTATGACATGTGCTTAAACACTGTCACAGAACTTGAAATTTTATTGTTATCTGTATGTAAGCTCAAGCCCAGGAATGAATACGCTGGTCTTTTGCTTGACCATTTTACTATGCAACGTCCTTTTCTGACAGCTGAAAACATAGTAGATTTCTGTCTAATGGGGTTTGGGGACAGGTCAGCAGTAGCATTTCCCCAAGTAAGATGGCAAAGCAGTTGCGAGAGATGATCACTCTAGTGAAGGGATAAAGATTCGACATTGGACATGTCAAATGACAAAGGGGTCATTAGCTGATTGGAAAAGTCATTGGATTCTTTCCAGTATATTTGCTGATGGACAGTTCAAACATTCTGAGGTCATGAATCATATCTTTCATAATCTTTTCTGTTTTTAGAATTTTGTGACATTGTGTTAAAAATGGCAGAAGTGAACCAGTAATCACAAAAAAAAAAATGTTTGAAATGTTAAAAGTAACATAGCAAAACTTTCAAACCAGGAGCTTTGTGTGTACACTTTTGTCATTCGGAGTAATCTGTAGACTTCTTAAGACATGCACAAATATTTTGGCTTGATGAAGTGGCCAGTCTATTCATAGGATTTTGTCATTGAGTTGATTCCTTCTGGGATCATGGTACAGGCACACTGTACTCTCTCTCTCTCTCTCTCTCTCTCTCTCTCTCTCTCTCTCTCTCTCCTCTCTCTCTCTCTCTGCATAACCCACAAAAACATGTCCATATGGTGATTTCATGGTCAGTTTACATTGGACTCTGATGATGACAACCTCACAATGCTGATTGGGAGTGAGAGAAGGGGAAAAGGGAAAGAGGGTTGGGAGGGAGTGTGATGGCGTATGAAGAAAGAGCAGAGACGAAAATCTTGATGAACATAGATTTATACAAATTCACTCACATATGCTACACATGTGTTATATACACACACACATTCTCACGCAGGCATGCTTGCAGGGCACCCACACGCACATACAAGCACACACACACATGCGCACCACACGCACACACATACACGGACACTCATACAGACACACACACACACACACGCACACACACAGAGCGAGAAAGAGAGAGAGAACAAACTTATTTGATTTGCAGCCTTCTTTTATGTTTTAGCTGCAAGGCCTGCATCTCTTCGTTCTCTGTCATTATATGGGGAGATTCACACAGGCATGGACACTGGCCAACATTCACAATGGTTGTTTTCATCAAAGGTTGTGAGATTGAAAGGAAGCACATGCTGAAATAATTTTTTTCTGACTCTCTCTCTCTCTCTCTCTCTCTCTCCTCTTCTTCTCTTTACAACACACACATTCTCACTCACTCACTCACTCACTCCTCTCATTCACAGTCACACACACTAAGCATTTCTTTCAGTCCTTTACATAACTTCATGAGTCACAAACATAAGCATATGCACACAAAAACTTGCGATAATGTTTCGCACATGAACACATATGCACACATATGTAACACACACTACACCACAAACACATGCACACAATACACACACACACACACACACACACACACACACCACGTGCAGTCAGTCAATCTCACTGTAATGGAAATATCTGGTGAGTTGATCTGAGTTCATGAGATCAGGTATTTCTTGTAGATGAAACTCTGTCCTGACTGACAGTCAAGAACATTGTCTTGAAGTTCTATCAAAACTGCAATGTATGTCACTTTCATTGCCTTCTTTTGAGATCATGGTGACTGTTTGCCCTTTCATTTTTTTTTTTTTTAATCTTCCTCCGTACCTCAAAGTGGGGTGATAGGAAATAACATAAAATTAATGTAAACACTCCTGTACTCCACTCCACCTACATACGAGCACCATCACCACCACTGCTGGTTGGATGTGGAGCATGCGTATCACCGGTCAGTGACTTGATGAATTGTTTGGGAGATGGGGGATGTAGAAGTTTGTCTGGAGAAGGAAGGTTTGGAGAGGGTGGTCATGAAGGGGACTGTTGACTGGATGGATAGTATTGATGTGGATAGTAAGATATATATATATATATATATATTGTGTGTGTGTGTGTGTGTATTTATACATACATGCATACAGAGAGAGAGATAGTTGATTACAGCCTGTAGGTTGCTGAGCACTGCTCAAGAATTACGAGTGCCAGATGTAGACATTAGGTAGGAACAACAATGATAGTAAAATCCGTACCTCCAGCAGTCCGGCTCCTCAACAGTTCAGATTCCCCCAGCTTTCGCCTTCATTGAGGCTTCGTCAGGGAGGGAGTTTAAGAAGATTTTTTCATGTGTATGTATGGCCGTCGACTCTTTCTTAATACATGAACTGTCATGGAGTGAGTATGCTGGATATGTGGATTTTACTATTATTGTTCTGTTATAGATAGATAGATAGATAGAAATATAGATATATTTATATAGATAGATATATAAGGGGGGGGGGGGGGGGGTCAACCTTCAGGTAATTTCACTTTTGGGTGAGGTCACAAATGTTCTATTCATTGCCAACAGATTCGGGCTTTTCTGTACATCAGGAATTTCAGTGGAATTGTTGGACCAGAGTCATTGTCAGATCTGTTACTGTGACTTGCACTGAGGATATGATAGTGGGTGGCTGGATTAGGATGGTGGGTGGGGGGATAGCCTGATGTCTCCTTGACTTAAACCAGGGATTAGGAGCCCTGGCTCATTAAGATGATCTCTGTGTCTGTCTCTGTCTCTCTGTCTGCCTGTCTGTCTGTTTCTCTCTGTCTCTCTGTCTCTGTCTCTGTCTCTGTCTCTGTCTCTCTCTCTCTCTCTCTCTCTCTCTCTATATATATATTATATATGTGTGTGTGTGTGTGTGTGAGTGTGTGTGTGTCTGTCTGTCTTGCACCCTCTGTCAGCCTCTCAATCTCTTTCTCTTTCTCCCTCTCTGGCCGGCTCTCTCCCACCTCTGTCCCTCTCTTTCTGCTCCCAAAGGGTAACCATTGCAAGAACAGGGCTGCACGCACACTGCCTTAGAGCTAATAGCTCCTTTCCAGTCAGCTCCTGCCACACCATGCTGTGGGCCAGGCCAGTCACAGCAAAAAGTCAGAGGTTGGGCATGCCAACTGTTACTGCTCTCCAGGGACGCATCCTAGCTAATTCAGCAGAGTGGGCGACCTGACCCTGTGTGAGGAGGCCTGGTCAGTCTCATTCTTCACTGGCAGCCAGTAGTTCTCTCCCCACTGTCATTTGTGCAGTTGGGGGGGGGGGGGGGGGGGGGTCTTACCAGACACAACTCCCACCCCCTCCCTGGAATTTTACTCCCTGGATAGTTCATGACAAATATGGTGATCGATATTGAACTGTTCCCCTTTCATTTTGTTGCTTACTGCTATCCAGGAACTGGTGTTTTGTGCATTTTTGTGACTGTTGCGTACAGCTACGGACATAAAATGGAGAAACATGTATACTTGATGGAGATGAATTATGCAAGCTACCAGACAAAACGGCCCTTGTATGTGTATTAAACTGAATATAGAATATTAAATCTTAAAATGTAAGCAGTATGTAACTTTTTTCTTTTTGCACTCCCAGTTCTTACAGAACAGGGAGTACTTTAGAATGGAAATGAAGAAATGCTGTCTGTCTGTCTGTGTGTCCGTCTGTCTGTCTGTCCATGGTCAAAATGTGTTCCATTCGCTCCAGACAAAACTTCTGGGCCAATCTTTCAGAAAATTTGTAGATATGTACATTATGGGTCATGGATGATGCCCAATGTTTTATTTTACCAGAATAGCCGTTACTAACGGCTATAACGGCCCAAACGGTTTTTCTTCGTTCTGGAATATTTCTGAAAGTACTTTGCTGATTTCTTATCTCAGTGACGAAATACATTATGACGCATGTTTGATTGAGACGTTTTCTTTTTATATGCCGCAAGTTTGATTGTGACGTTTTTTTTTTACACGTGTACTCAAGATAGATCTGAACTGGGAGTATGTTTATATGCTGTGCATCTTGTTTTTTTTTGTTGCCTATTTACATGTTGTCACCTTGGTGCCTTACTGGAACGACATGATATTGAAATGTGGCCTGTATAATGTGTTATCCCTGAATGTCACAGTATTTTTGAGATGACATTGTATATGGCATGTTTTATCCCTTTGATATTTGCACATGTTACCGCTGTTGTGCATTGGAAACTGTTGTGTATGTGTGCTTGTGGAAAATTATTTTTGAAAATCTAAAGGTTGCTTGAAAAATAGAGAAAAGAAAGAAAGCTTTGTCAGCAAGTCATAAAAGTTGTGCCCCTGAGGCCTGTGTTCAGTTGTATGCCATGTAGTGCTGTTTTCTATGGGGATTTTGCATCATTTGTTGTAAACGTCCTTTCTAAACATGGTTATCTTCTTCGAGGATGGTGAATCCTCTGAAGACAGAATGTTACTATTTGAAGGGCAGGGTGATTCGAAATGGTTAGACACTCACAATCCTCTCCCTCTGTGAAAGACACTCAGTTGTGTAGTATTTACTTGTGAAGGTGCATAGCATAGACTGGGTGATCCCTCCTCCCACCCTCTTATGGCTCATTAGTTTAAGAACTGGCTATGATTTAGATTATCGTTCAGCATTAAAGGTGATATAGCATACGGAAGTTTTGCACCAGTTAGGTCCAAAAATTAACCCAGATGAATTTCATCTGCCCTCCTGTCTTCTCCACCCTTCTCTTTTTCCCCTGGGAGCAGAATCAGAGGTTCTCAGAGCATGAAATGTAGAATCTCCAGTGACTAATTCAGGCGGACCATTGTGCAGGAAACAAGATCTGAGAGAGCTGAAAGTGCTGCAGAAGCAGGAACAGAAGCAGTACCAGGACCTGCTGTACAAGAACCATGTGGCCACAGAGACACAGGATCGCAAGTTTGAGGGGGAGATGCAGGTGAGTGCAGTGAGACGAGGGTGCTTGGATTTACATAGAGGAATGCAATGTTGAAAGGAGATAAAGGGGTGGAGGCGAGTGGTGTAATACAGGACTGGTTTGACTGATGTCGGGGAATTGTAAGTTTCATGAATGCAAGGCTGGAAGGAGGTAAAGGGGTGGAGGCAAGTGGTGTAGTACAGGACTGGTTTGACTGATGTCGGGGGAATTGTGAGTTTCATGAATGCAAGGCTGGAAGGAGCTAAAGAGAATGGAGGCGAGTGGTGTAATACAGGATTGGCTTGACTGATGTCGGGGAATTGTGAGTTTCCAGCAAGGCTGGAAGGAGGTAAAGAGAATGGAAGCGAGTCATTTAGTACAGGACTGGTTTGACTGATGTAGGGGAATTATGAATTTCATGAATGCAAGGCTGGATGGAGGTAAAGGGGTGGAGGCGAGTGGTGTAGTACAGGATTGGTTTGACTGATGTCGGGGAATTATGAGTTTCATGAATGCAAGGCTGGATGGAGGTAAAGGGGTGGAGGCGAGTGGTGTAGTACAGGATTGGTTTGACTGATGTCGGGGAATTATGAGTTTCATGAATGCAAGGCTGGAAGGAGGTAAGAGAATGGAGGCGAGTCATGTAGTACAGGATTGGTTTGACTGATGTCGGGGAATTATGAGTTTCATGAATGCAAGGATGGAAGGAGGTAAAGGGGTGGAGGTGAGTCATGTAGTACAGGATTGGCTTGACAGATGTCAGAGAATTGCGAGTTTCTTGGAAGTAAGGGAGGAGGGGGTGAAGGGAGGTCAGGGTGGATGGAGGATGTTGGCAGCATAAGATTGACTGACACAGAGGAATGCAAGGAGTGGAGAGGTTGGGGGTGGGTGGTTATGTGATTGAATCTTGCTGCACAAAATCAGTTTGACATAGACTGCAAGTTTTAGAGGGGAAGGGAAATTGTTAGAGAGGGTGGGGGAGAAAGTGATTGAATCTTGCTGCACAAGATTGGATTGACTGATGTAGAGGAATGCAATAGAGAAAGGAAGCGCAGGGGAAGGAGGTGGGGGTGCATTGGGGGAAGTGGATAGTTATGTCCTGCGGGAGACGATTGGTTTGACTGACATAGAGGAGTGCAAATTGGAAGAAAGAGAACGCTGGTGATGGAGATGGGGGTAAGGGGACGGGATGTGTGAAGATGGGGTTGGAATTCTGTTGCACAAAGCTGCTCTGACTAAATTACTGAAATGCAAATTTGAAAGTTGGGAGGGGGGTGGTGGAGCGGGATAGGAGGGAATGCATTTGAGTCCTGCATCAATGGACAGATGCGAACAGTGGTGACTCCTTCCTTTGTATTCAGATTGATAACACCAGCTCAGAAGGTGGACATGCATAAACCCGAATGGACTGACTAGTCAAAGGAACCGGTCATTGTTCAGCTTAAGATTTTTACTTATCAGCAGGAGTTCTCTGTGTGTGTGTGTGTGTGTGTGTGTGTGTGTGTGTGTGTGTTGGCTGTCTTGAGATGTACCGCAGATACTGAGGCAACACAACAGGGGCGAGAATGGTTCTTGAACTGTCTGTGACACCCTGTGTGAGTGTGTGTGTTGACTGTCATGGGATGTACCACAGATTCTGAAGCAACACAACAGGGGCCAGAATGGTTCTTAACCCTCTTGTACTCAGTTTCTCTGACTGCAAACTTCCCCTAGATTTCAGATTCTTTTACAGGTTTCAGCCTAAAAATGGGTATGTGTGATTATTAACTTGCGGGGAATGTATGTGAACCTCTAAGAGAAAGAAAATTGGCAGACAGTTTCATAAGATCATGCACTATAATTTGTACTATATTTCGTCTGTCTTAGAGAGATATAGGTTGTGTCACCGTCACCAAATTGTCACCAGACACGTGACATTTTATGATGACAATCAAGTTTACAGCATGCAAGCATGCGCAGTCACCATGCTGATGCAAGTTGTTAGTGTAAGATGAAATCTTAGGCCCACCTGATGTTATCCATCCGCTGCCTGGCAGAACAGGTCCCACTTGGTTGTCCCACCAGTGTCATACAAAACTTGTCACATGTCACACAAAATACTATAAAAGAGGGTCAGGTGCGCCCTTTGCAGCTTGTTTTTGTCTTGCATACCTGTTTGTTTCATCGGCAGAAGTCTTAAAAAAAACAAAGAGGTACAAACAAAAAGAAAAAATCAAGTGGTGTAGCAGTGTCAGGTAATGAGTGAGCTGGCCCAGTGGGTTCCTGAAACTGACGCACCTCTGCTGTGCCACGTGTCGTGGGCTGTCATTTTGTCTGAAGCGCTGCCAGTGGAACATCGTATTCCGGGTCGCTTTCCACTTCACCGTCTTCTTCAACACCACTACCTTCTTCATTATCACTTTCATTCTCCATCTCTCTTTCAAATTTCTCCACTTCTACAATAATTTGATCTAACTCCGCTTGTGAGTAGTCGACCATCTCTTCACCGTTCGTAGCAGACGCGAAAGCCGCCATTGTGAAAGTCGGTCTGTTTCATTCACAAAGTTACTCTCTGTGTTCCGTGCCTTTTCTCAGTGAACATGTGCGTTTCCATCACCCCAGAATAGTGCCAACACATGATTGGGCCATGCCTGAGGCTTCCTAGTTACTGTCTGTGACTCTGCATGTCAACACACGTGATCACTGTGTGATGGAAAATTCCCACTGAGAAGTCCCGATACGTCCTGGATCTGGAGGAACAGGCACCCGACGTAAGTCCCGGCTGCACCCGCTACAAGTATAAGAGGGTTAAACTGTCTGTGACACCCTGTGTGAGTGTGTGTGTGCGTGTGTGTGTGTGTGTGTGAGAACTGTCTTGAGATGTGCCACAGATACTGAGGCAACACAACAGGGGCCAGAATGGTTTTTAATCTGTCTTTGACACTCTGTGTGTGTGTGTGTGTGTGTGTGTGTGTGTGTGTGTGTGTGTGTGTTTACTGTCTTGAGATGTACAACAGATACTGAGGCAACACAGCAGGGGCCAGAATGGTTCTTAAAGTGTCTGTGACAGTGGACGCCCTGTGTGTGTGGTGTGTGTGTGTGTGTGTGCATGCGAGTGTGCGTGCATGTACCACAGATAGCGAGACAACACTATAACAGGGGCCAGAATGGTTCTCAAAAGTAGTCTGTGACACCGGACACCCTGTGTGTGTGTGTGTGTGCAGGCACTGATCAAGAACTATGAGCAGGACATGGACACCCTGACCAAGCAGCAGAAGCAGGCAGTGGAGAAGGCAGAGCTGGCCCAGCAGCACGACATGAAGACCAACGGCAAACGCATCAAACAGGAGCAGGTTTGCAAAGGGGGGGGGGGGAGTCATGGGAAGGGGGAGGAGTTATCGGGACTTGCTCCCAAATGCTCTTTGTTACATGATTTTGAAATCTGTAATTATTTTGGTTCCCAAAACCCAGCTGGCTTTAGGGATATGATTTTTAAAGCGTCCCAGTGATCATTTTCAAAACTTAAAAATTCAATTGGAAATTCATTTTATTGACTGGTGTTATTTCTGTCCACAGCAAGGTAAAGAAGGCAATGCCTGCTTTTCAGTTTCGGAACAGTCTAGAAACTGATAAGAATTAAGTGTCTGATTGCCTTTCTTTGTAAACCATATCACTGTTATGTTTTGTGGTTTATTACAAATGCTAAGCATCAGAATTCTCTTTTGTCCACAAACTTTTACATGCAGGGAGCATGGTTGTCCAGTAGAAAATTGTAGTCTTGAAATCTGCAAAGATGGCACATAGATGCCTGTCATCTTATATGATTTCAGGAGCATGCACTTGTAATCCGCATAAACAAAAGTGACAGAAGTTTTAAAAGCTTTTTTTGTAACTGTCATAGGTGACTGTTTGTTTGAACTGGTTGACCCACCTTTCATTCTCAGACCACAACCAGAGGACCTGTGTTATAAAGCTAAAAGACATGAATTCATGTTTGTAAACATACTGATGCTGAATAAAATCTTTGGAAAAAAATTGTGTAAAGAATACAGTTTATCAGAAGGAAATTAATTTCAGTTCAACAGTAAAACTGCTAAAGCCTTCAGTCTCGGCAAGTTTTATTTTCCTGGGTAGGGGCTAGGTGGTGTCCTACAAGTATTGGATCAGAACAGGCACCGACGAATGCCGCCAAAGTAGTTTGGCAACAGCACATTGCAGGATGAGCCTGGTGTGGTTCTGTAGCATATGAGTGAGGTTAATTTCACCAGAGGCCTCAGCAGGTAAAACAACAAAAACAACAGTAACAGCAACAACAATACACACACACACACACACACACACACACACACACACACACACACACACATATGTATATATATATATCCATCTATCTATCTATCCATCAGTCTGTCTATACATCTGTCTGTCTATTTGTCTGTCAGTCTGTTTGTCTTTCTGTCTGTCTGTCTGTCTGTCTGTCTGTCTCCCTCTCTCTCTCTCTCTCTCTGTCAATACACCCATAGATGTACATGTATTGTGATTGTGATAAGAGAGTACTGTTGGACATAAACAGTTTGGTGCGTGTGAGAATGAGCTGTACAGAGGAAACTCCGTCAAATGTGAATTCAGTTGAAGTTTGGTAGCTAGAAGTTTGGTAGCTGGCGAGACAGGCGACAGCAGGTCACAATTGCAAGGTGATGGTTCTATCCCCCTTGTCTGCACGTTACAAAAACTTTTTCCCTTTTTTTTGTTTCTAAGTGAGTCGCTCACTGGGTGTGTCCTGCAGGAGAAGGAGGTCAAGAAGTTCCGGGAGAAGCAGAAGCAGGAGATGAAGCTAGTGAAGCAGGAGCTGGACATGATGCCCAAGGGGGACCGGGAGACCATCCGCAGGACACGCGAGTCCAAAGAGCTGGAGCTCCACGATAAGGTGAGGGTCATCAGGGGTGGGGGGTTCTTGATATGGGACTTCAGTATGAGTGTGTTTGAGTGTGTGTGTGTGTGTGTTGTTGTTGTTGTTGTTGTGGTTTCCTTTTTTTTTTTTTTTTTTTTCGCTTTGAGGTTTGAATGGCATGCAGTGATTGTATCGTTATTTCTATCATGAAAAAGAAACTTGTAAAATCACAGGGAGATTTTCACCTCACAGCTCTGATAAAATGGGGAAAAAACAAAGGGAAAGAAAGGAAATCTAATAAAAGTAAACCAGGTGATTTATGACTTCCACCATGGAGGTTCTTATTTTTATTTTTATTTTTTTAGTGGGGTGGGTTGGTTGGTGACTTGATTTTGTTTCTGTCGGCAAGATTGAGCGGAAACTGCTGAAGTGGTTTGCACAAACATGTTTATGGTTCAAATCTGCAGTGAATTTCTGGATCATAGGGTGGATCTATGCTCGGTTCAGCCAGATGATGACCAATTTTGCCTTGAACTTTAAACAATGTGAGGTTACTGATTACGAACATTTAACCATCTGTGAAGTAGTATGTTTTAATGAAATATTAAAACTTTCTGGACATAAAAATGTGGATTGTTTGTGTTTTCCATTCCCTTGTACAAAATGGAACACAGAAAATAACTTTTTGTCCAGACATTCTAATACTTCTTCTGACAAAAAAAAAGAAAAAAAAAAAGATTATTTCTCACATTGACCGACGTGCTCACTAAAGTTTGAAAAAAAGAAAAGAAATGAAACTTTTTTTTCCTCTCTTCTTACATTAGTGAAAGCACCTTTTTTTTTTTCAACCTGACGTTTTTTGTATGGATCTGGATGAGAGAAAGGATTCCAGGGTCCCTGTTAGCCATGGCGAAGGTCTGTGCTCTCCTGAGTGCTCTGGTTAGCTCTGAAGGAAAAAAGTTAAAAGTCCCATACCCAAATGGCTGTAGGGGCAGTGAACTGTCAGAGACTCACCATGTCTGGGGAACGGCATGATGGAAGGCGGAGCTTTTTTTTTCTCTTCTCCTGTCCTCTTTTACCATCACAGAACGCTGTCAGGCATCCATTCAGTACTGGGTGGGCAGAGAGGGTTTTCAAGCTGGTAAAAAAAAAACAAAAAAAAACAGATCCTATAAGTGATGTGAACTCTAAACCATGCGCTGTGCAGGCAAACACTAACTGTTTCGTTATGGGGTCCTATCCTGATTAGTTCAGAGTGCATGAAATGAGTTTCTTTGCTTGAGTGAATTTGAGCATTTATGCATTGCGTGCATGTGTGTGTGTGTGTGTGTGTGTGAAAAACAGTGGTTGTGTCCTGTACATATTTGTGTGTTTGTGAATTGAAGGGTTTATTTTCTAACCTGTTATGATTTGAAAAGTTGATAAATCCATTACAGTTTGTTGGTTGTACCTGTTTTATTTATGAGTTGTCATGGCTGATTATGAATACAACTTACAAGCCCATATAAACTGAATCTGTTTTGTTAAAGTTGTTGTGACTGACTACAGAGACAAGTCTTGTAGTTTCTTGTTTGTAGCCCAGCTGACAGCAAATGGCCATATCGGGGCTGCCTTCAGGAACTAAGCATGCTGTTTGATGGCAAGAAACAATTCTGAACTAGAGAATAGAAACATTTTGTATGTGGTAGTGTTGATGGCTGATTACTTTAAAAGGTGATGGTGTTAATTGATGATAATGCAAGTTACAACATAATGATGATAAACGATAGTCGACTGGTGACAACGCTGAAAGATACTAATGATGATTGGTGACAGTGTTGATTGTTATTTATGCCAATTTATGATAACAGTGATGGGTGATAAATCATTGATGGTAATGTTGATTAATGGCAATGTTGATTGATGGTGATAAATCAGTGATGGTAATATTGATGACTGGTAATGTAGATTGGTAATAATGCTGATTAATAACGCTGATTGATGATAATGCTAACGAACGACACTCAATCCCTGGTTTTCCCTCCCACAGGAGCGAATGTTCCAGGAGAGCCAAACGGAGCAGCTGGAGAGACACATGCGCCATCTGGCGGAGCAGCACCGGCAGAAGATCGCCTTGCTGGAGAGCCAGTTCCTGCAGCAGAAACAGCAGCTGCTCAGAGGTGCCTCCTCTTTGCCTTTGTGCAGAATGTGTTTGTCTGTGCAGCATTGATGATGCCATAGATGTTCGTGTGTTCATATGACAACGATGATGACAAAGGTGTGTCTGTCTGTACAGCAGTGATGATGCTGTAGATGTTCATGTGTTCATAAGGCAGTGATGACGACAAAGCTGTCAGTGTGTCTGTCTGTACAGCATTGATGATGCCGTAGATGTTCATGTGTTCATAAGGCAGTGATGACAACAAAGCTGTCAGTGTGTGTCTGTGCAGCAGTGATGATGACATGGATGTTCATGTGTCTGGCTGTATGACAGTGATGACGACAAAGTTGTCAACGTGTTTGTCGGTTCAGCAGTGATGATGACATTGCTGTTCGTTTATTTGTCTGGACAACAATTATGATGACATGGATGTTAATGTGTCTGTATGTACAACAGTGATGACAACATAGCTGGTTGTGTGTGTGTGTGTGTGTGTGTGTACAACAGTGATGTCAACAAACTGTCGGCGTGTCTGTATAACATTGATGAGGACATAGCTGTTAATGTATCTGTGTGTACAACAGTGATGACATAGCTGTTATGTGTCTGTGTGTACAACAGTGATGAGGACATAGCTGTTAATGTGTTTGTGTGTACAACAGTGATGAGGACATAGCTGTTAATGTGTCCGTGTGTATAACATTGATGAGCTGTTAATGTATCTGTGTGTACAACAGTGATGACATAGCTGTTATGTGTCTGTGTGTACAACAGTGATTATGACATAGCTGTTAATGTGTCCGTGTGTATAACAGTGGTGACAACATAGCTGGTTGTGTGAATGTGTGTGTGTGTACAACAGTGATGTCAACAAAACTGTCGGCGTGTCTGTATAACATTGATGAGGACATAGCTGTTAATGTATCTGTGTGTACAACAGTGATGACATAGCTGTTATGTGTCTGTGTGTACAACAGTGAGAGGACATAGCTGTTAATGTGTCTGTGTGTACAACAGTGATTATGACATAGCTGTTAATGTGTCCGTGTGTATAACATTGATGAGGACATAGCTGTTAATGTGTCCGTGTGTATAACATTGATGAGGACATAGCTGTTAATGTGTCCGTGTGTATAACATTGATGAGGACATAGCTGTTAATGTGTCCGTGTGTATAACATTGATGAGGACATAGCTGTTAATGTGTCTGTGTGTACCACAGTGATGAGGACATAGCTATTAATGTGTCTGTGTGTATAACATTGATGAGGACATAGCTGTTAATGTATCTGTGTGTATAACATTGATGAGGACATAGCTGTTAATGTGTCCGTGTGTACAACAGTGATTATGACATAGCTGTTAATGTGTCTGTGTGTATAACGGTGATTATGACATAGCTGTTAATGTGTGATGAGGACATAGCTGTTATGTGTCTGTGTGTACAACAGTGATTATGACATAGCTGTTAATGTGTCTGTGTGTATAACGTTGATGAGGACATAGCTGTTAATGTGTCTGTGTGTACAACAGTGATGAGGACATAGCTGTTAATGTGTCCGTGTGTATAACATTGATGAGGACATAGCTGTTAATGTGTCTGTGTGTACAACAGTGATGACATAGCTGTTAATGTGTCTGTGTGTACAACAGTGATGAGGACATAGCTATTAATGTGTTTGTGTGTACAACAGTGATGATGACATAGCTGTTAATGTGTGTGTGTACAACAGTGATGATGACATAGCTGTTAATGTGTCTGTGTGTACCACAGTGATGAGGACATAGCTGTTAAAGTGTGTGTGTATAGCAGTGATGAGGACATAGCTGTTAATATGTCTGTGTGTACAACAGTGATGATGACATAGCTGTTAGTGTGTGTGTATAACAGTGATGAGGACATAGCTGTTAATGGGTCTGTGTGTACAACAGTGATGAGGACATAGCTGTTAATGTGTCTGTGTGTACAACAGTGATGAGGACATAGCTGTTAATGTGTCTGTGTGTATAACAGTGATGAGGACATAGCTGTTAATGTGTCTGTGTGTACCACAGTGATGAGGACATAGCTGTTAATGTGTCTGTGTATAGCAGTGATGAGGACATAGCTGTTAATATGTCTGTGTATAGCAGTGATGAGAACATAGCTGTTAATGTGTCTGTGTATAGCAGTGATGAGGACATAGCTGTTAATATGTCTGTGTATAGCAGTGATGAGGACATAGCTGTTAATGTGTCTGTGTATAGCAGTGATGAGGACATAGTTGTTAATGTGTCTGTGTGTACAACAGTGATGAGGACATAGCTGTTAATGTGTCTGTGTGTATAACAGTGATGAGGACATAGCTGTTAATGTGTCTGTGTGTACCACAGTGATGAGGACATAGCTGTTAATGTGTCTGTGTGTACCACAGTGATGAGGACATAGCTTTAATGTGTCTGTGTATAGCAGTGATGAGGACATAGCTTTAATATGTCTGTGTATAGCAGTGATGAGGACATAGCTGTTAATATGTCTGTGTATAGCAGTGATGAGGACATAGCTGTTAATTTGTCTGTGTATAGCAGTGATGAGGACATAGCTGTTAATGTGTCTGTGTGTACAACAGTGATGAGGACATAGCTGTTAGTGTGTCTGTGTGTACAACAGTGATGATGACATAGCTGTATATTGTCTGTGTGTACAACAGTGGTGATGACATAGCTGTTAATGTGTCTGTGTGTACAACAGTGATGATGACATAGCTGTTAATGTGTCTGTGTGTACAACAGTGATGAGGACATAGCTGTTAATGTGTCTGTGTGTACAACAGTGAGGACATAGCTGTTAATGTGTCTGTGTGTACAACAGTGAGGACATAGCTGTTAATGTGTCTGTGTGCTACAGCAGTGATTACGACATAGCTGTTAATGTGTCTGTTTCATACAGTGATGATGTAGTTGTTAATGTGTCTGTACAACAGTAATGATGTAGTTGATAATGTGTCTGTACAACAGTGATGATGTAGTTGTTAATGTGTCTGTACAACAGTGATGATGTAGTTGTTGATGTGTCTGTACAACAGTGATGATGTGGTTGTTAATGTCTCTGTACAACAGCGATGATGTAGTTGTTATTGTGTCTGTACAACAGTGATGATGTAGTTGTTAATGTGTCTGTACAACAGTGATTTTAGACATAGCTGTTAATGTGCCTGTGTGTTGGAAAGTAATGAGTACAATAGTTGTTAATGTATCGTTCCATGTGTCAGTGGTGAGAGAGTGGTGAGGGCTTGTTGTTGGGTGTGCAGCGCGGGAGGCGGCGGTGTGGGAGATGGAGAAGGAGCAGCTCCATGAAAAGCACCAGCTGGCCAAGGGACAGCTGAAGGACATGTTCTTCCTGAAGAGACACCAGATGCTGACCAGGCACGAAAAGGTCAGGGTCGTCAGTCACTGTGTGCTGTCTTCTTCTTCTGCCACTAATATCACAGTTTCCCATGTGTGGTCAATGCTGTATGCTTAGTAACTTTGGAGTGATTTTGAATCTTTGTGTTTTATCTTTTTTTTTTTTTTGGCAGTCTCATCTTCTTTGCCACCTCAGTGGCATTGCACCCACACCTCCCCGTCCACCGCCACAGTCTGGCCCAGCAATCCATAGGGAGCAATCAGTGTCAAGCCGTCAAGAGGCAACCCACCAGAAGAGACGCTGCACTGCTGCTGAGTCACTTTAGTGGTGTTCAGTGCTGCCTGTTCTGATCTAGCATACGCAGGACACCTCCTGCTAAGCCCCTCACTGATGACAATAATTGCTTTGTCACGGAGCCAGTGTAAGTGAGCTTTATTTCCAGAGGGTGCCCCCACATCTGTCCAACAACAGCCCCCATGAATTTGCCAATACTGGTGACCCGACCGAATCAAACCAAGGCCATAGACATGGAAAGGACATCGAAACTGAGGTCACCTGAGAGCAGGGTATGAAGGGCCACTGAATTTGAGAATTTTTTTAATGCTATTCGATGAGAATGGAAATGATGAACATGATGCTATGGATTTCTATTTGGGTCTGAGACTACATGGCAGGGCTGTACTCTACGCTTACTTTCATAATATATCTTGGTGTCAGCTAGGCCAGAGAGATACAGAAACCTGCAGTGTTGATCAGGAAATTTGAGCGACACTGTCAGAGATGCATCCATGCAGTGGATGAAACACGACTGTGTGATCCCAGTCTTCCCCACTGAGCCTGTAGCAAACTCAACTCTGGAAGCCAATCGAGGCAGAAAAATCCCACATGACTCTGATGGGAATCGAACCCACAACCTCACAGCCAGGGGTCCGCGATGCTGGATGGTGTTAGTTTGAATCTTGAGTGTTAAGTACTGCAGAGTGTCAGTATGACTTTTTAACAGGATGACAAAGAGTTTCAGTCCCCAAGGCTGACAGGTTAGGTTTTCATCTCATTTGTATCCCTGTTGAGTCAAATGGTTGCGTTGTGTGGTGAGCAGGAGATGGACCAGATGAAGAGCTACAACAGCACCAAGGAGGAGGAGATGCAGGCCAAGCACACCCTGGAGAAGCGCCGCATGCCCAAGATCCTCAAGGCAGAGGCCAAGACCAGGGCCCAGATGTTCAAGCAGAGTCTGCAACTGTCCAAAGCTGGCAACCCTGAAGAAGACAAGATGAAGATGAAGCAGGTGGGGGTGTGTGTCTGACTGTAAGGCGCTGATGTGAAGAGCTGATGACTGGTGGTTTTCAAGATGAATTGGGGTTCTTTGCTTAACATCAGTTTGGTTGCAAATGTTTGTCTGTGAAAGTCCTGTGGATGTAAAACGTGATGATGTTGTCAAGAAGACAGTGAAGCTGTGTTACTGTGAAAGTCTTGTGGATGTGAAACATAACATGATGTCTTGAAAAGAATGCCAAAATTGTGTTCTGAGGTCACCAAAAGATGTGAAACAAAGCGGTAACCCCGCACAAGCTGTTCATACCGTGTGTTTGACACCATAGTATCGCAGAGTCTGTGTTCTTGCCTCAGCTCTCACTTGTGAACTTTTTGTCATAGCTATAAAATGATTTCTTTTCTTTTTTTTTTTTTTTTTTAGGTATTTAGGGGTGTGTGTGTGTGTATATATAAATGTACTTCATGGCAGGAACTTTGCCACCTGGCCGACGAACTGTGACATGCCTAAATTAAGGCACATGTAAGCTTCAGTCTGAGGGATACTACACTGGCCATTTGACTGCATAACTGCATAGTTGCCCCTACAGACAGTGCAGTTTCCTCTTAGACGGTGTTGATTTGAGATGGGTTTGAGGTAGTTCTTTCCCCAAACAAGATGGCAGCAGTTTTCATTTTGAATGAATCAGACTCAATGTAATTGAAGGATCAGACAGTGAATGTGTTGGTACAAAGTATGGATCATGACTTTAACGGAAAAATCATCTGATTCTTCGCAGTGCATTTCCTGATGTTCAGTAGAAACATTCTTTTACCTTATTTTGTGGAATTTAGGGACAACTTTTTTTTTAATGAATCAAGAAAGGTAAAAGTCGCACTTATGAACAATCTGTTCAAACAGATTTAGTAAATGAAATACATTGTTGAATCATGGATCAGTAATATGCTTTGGCTTTTTCATATAAGTCGTTTTAATTCTGAAACATGACTAGTTCAGTTTACTTTATGTTGCTTATAGCCAAACAGACCACACAAGAGGTCATATCAGGGCTATCTTAAATATGACCAAAATGTAGGGCAAGAGATGGTGACAAGTCTCTTTTAAGTGCTTCTCTCGGGAGGTAAGAAAAGCAAGTTATCTGTGTTGAGTATTCTTGTTTCTGGATGTTATGACATCACAGGTCCGAGAGATTTTTGTTTGTTTTGTTTACATTGCTCGCTGACTTGGAAAACGCTCAGTCAGTGAATGTGTTCATATGCTGATGATTAAATTAGCAAATTGGTTAGTGGGCTGTGATTGTTCCCTTTGACAATGAGCGGACTATTTTCACGTGGTCTGGGCTACTGCTGTAGGATTAGTTTGAATGGAGAACTCTTGCATTTCAACCTCTTGGGTCTTCTTCAGGTAGAAACAAACAACATTTAGGACAGTGAGAACGAAGAACGAGCAATCACTTATCATCTCATATTTGGCCCAAATTGGGTGTTGAATGGCGCCAAATATGAGAAGATAAGTGTTTGCTTGTTCTTCATTTTCAATGTCCTAAATGTTGTTTGTTTTACCTGAAGAAGACCCAGGCGGTCGAAATGCACTGTGTTTTGTCCTGTAATCTGAAAGATTTCTTAATTTCTGTCTGGTTGTCCCACGCTGTTCACCTCCTGTCTGTGAAATTGCCCTCCCACGTTTGTTCCACTGTCTCCTCTCCCAGCCTCTGAGAACAACCATAAACCCTTTCTTCTGCCAGTGGAGTGCCTGACTTGACCTGCACTATGGGTTAGTTTCAAAGCGAGGTGATTGAAGGCGGAAATTGAATCAAATTTTTTAAAAGGTTATTAGTTCCACAAGACAATTCAGACAAACAGATTACAGGACGAACGGTGCATTTCGACCTCTTGGGTCTTCTTCAGGCAAAACAAACAACATTTAGGACAATGAAAATGAAGAACAAGCAACCACTTATCTTCTCATATCCGGCGCCATTCAACACCCAATCTGAGCCAAATATGAGAAGATAAGTGGTTGCTCGTTCTTCGTTTTCATTGTCCTAAATGTTGTTTGTTTCTGCCTGAAGAAGACCCAAGAGGTCGAAATGCATCGTGTTTTGTCCTGTAATCTGTTTGTCTGTATTGTCTGGCGGAACTAACAATCTTTCTTTTCAGAATCTGCATTGTGGGGTTTCCCTACTCATACATTCCTGGTGGTGGACTGTTTCAGTTTGACGACAACGAGAAGCGGAGGATGAAGGCGGAGATGCAGAGGCAGGAGAGCAAGCACCGCAAACAGTGGGAGGAACTGCAGTTCAAGAACCAGACCTCTGTGCGAGAGCTGGAGCAGCTGCAGGTGAGACAGACCCCAGGCCCAGGTCCTGCTTCACTGTGTCTGTAGGCAAGGGGCTGGTTTGCCAAGACGGCTGAAATCACAAGAACCTTTGGCGTAGAATTATGTTGCGTGAGATCTTTAAACAAGAAATTGGGCGCAGTTTTTTTTTTTTCAGCCTGTGCCCTTGTGACATGACATGACACTGTTTTGATACAGTTGTGTAGTATATTGAGTTTTGTGTGTGTGTGTGCGCGCGTTTGTGTATGCATGCATGTAACAATTTTGAAACCTTAAATGCCAAGAAGTGTGGTTTACCACTCATATTACCAGTGCACCTCTCATGCCTTGGCTTTCCCACGACAAAACTACCAGCAGAGTTTCTGCATCTCCACGCAGTAAAGTTCTGGCTCCAGCAGAACTGGCAACATACCTACTTCCTGACCTGTTATATTCTTGCACTTGCTTTTTTTTTTAGTGGGGTTGGAGCTGCTGTACTCTGAGCAGATGAATTGTTGTGTGGTTGTCATGTAGTTATGGGCTGGTTTTATAGGAAGGAAGATCTAAGATTCAGTTAGATGTAGTTGCAAAGTGAGGCGACTGCAGGCAGAAATCTAAACAAACTTTAAATGTTAGTGATGTCATACTGCTAAAGAACGTAGACAAACGAATCACAAGACAAAACACGACGCGTTTTGACCTCATAGGTCTTCTTCAGGCAAGATACCAAACACTCTGGACAAAGAAAATGAACGAGCAGTCACTTATCTTCATCCACTTCGGTGCAAGATAGGTGTTGAATGATGAAGATAAATGATTGATCGTTGTCCTGAGTGTTTTATATCTTGCCTGAAGAAGACCTAAGAGGTCAAAATGCGTCGTGTTTTGTCTTGTGATTTGTTTGTCTAAGTTTTTGGGAGGTACGCTATCACTAACATTTAAAATTTGCTAAAATTCAGCTGTCACACTTTGTGTCCATCTGGAGAATTCAGTGAAGGCCGATTCCAGGTCTGTTCTGTTTGGGACACCAGCGATTTTCCTGTAGTCAGTGGTGAGGTTGCGGTTGTGCAATGTGAGGGCCCAGAAGGTTGCCCTTTTAACTGGCAGTCTGCCTGTCCGTTGCTGCCAGTTATTTGACAGGAGATCTGGCTGTGAGGGCATTGAGGGCGCACTGTGGGTTGTTTGGGAAAGCTCGAGTGACAAGACACAGTGTCTGAAGGCTAAAACAACAGTTTCTGGCATTTTCAAAGTGTTTTTATGTGAGCCCTTAAGTTTTCAAATGATCTTTTTTCAGCTGATGTCAAGTGTGACAGTAAAAGGGCACTATCCATGTAAAATGACTGTGGACAGTGTCGCAGCCCAGGCACCACTGAATTGATAACAGTGACTGAGAAGGCACGGTAGATTGTGCGGATGTGGTTCAAATAGCTTGGACTTGAGTATCAGTGAGTGAAGGGACCAAGAAGTGGGGAGTTGGCAGGGTTGATTGTATGGATGTGGTTGAAATCACTGTATTTTCCATTTGTCCGTGCGTGAAGTGACCAAGAAATAGGAAATTTGGCAAGGTAGCTTGAATAGATGTATTTGAAATTAATTCAGACATCAGCTCTGGTGGGTGAGGTGACAAAAAATGTGAAGTTGGCGTTGTCTTACGGATCAGTTCCAGCTTTTCTGACTGAATGGGAGTGACCACGATGGTCAGTTACAAAGCATAAACAGAGACTGCACAGTAAGCTACAGCCACTTCTTGATCTTTTCACACAGTTTGGTGTGATTTGGACACAAACTTTTATCCTTGATTGTAATTTTTCTCATACTTCATCTGTCCAAATGCCTTATCCCTACTTGGTGTGGAAGGTCACCCTATAATCAGGATCCACCCCAAAACAAGGAATTATCAGCTTAAATCCTCACCTGAGAAGCCAGAGAAAGAGAAGCTTCCTCCTCCAAAGGGAAGATGAACTTGAACGGGTGTTTTGGGGAATCCAAACACAAAGAAAGTCTGAAAAATTACAGAGCCGGAAGAGGCATGTTCCTCCACCAAGGAAAAGGAGAGAACTGAGCTAGTTCTAACATGGCATGTTGTTCTGATCTCACTGAGGGCAATCACTTTGGCTGGCCTGTCTGGGGATTGCTGCAAAGTTAGTTCCCTACTCAACCTTTTTTTCTTTTTTGTATCATGATGATGTGTTGTTAATAGGGATAAGGCATCTGTTTGGATAGGTCAGTATATCATAAAACTAAATTTAGTGGTGAAATTCCTTTTGTTTTTAAAGCAGTACTCCAGATTCATAAGCTTCCTTAACATTCTGAAAAAAATTTAAATGACATATTCTAAGCCTTAAAACAAATGTGTTAAAATGTTTAAAGCTCATAGCATTTTAAAAATGAATGAATGAATAAAACATTTGTTAGTTACATGTAACAAGATGCATGCAAATTTGAAACTAGTTCTCTCAAGTTACATGTAATAAGATGCATGCAGATTTGAAACTAGTTCTCTCACCAACTCACACACGCACAAAGAAACACCCATCCATGCACACTCACAAGATTGTGCCATGCACACACACACACACACACACACACACACACACACACACACACATTCATACACACACACACGCACACGCACACAGAGGTGAAAAATGAATAGGTTATCAAGGCAGGAAGAACTGAACGTAATATGCTGTTACCTTTAGTCAGTGATGAAGTATGGTTCTGTGGATGGAAAGGTCAGAGTATTGATTGATGGAATGGTACACCTGTTGTTGTGGAATGGTGCAGGCGGAGAAACGCAAGCTACTGATGGAGCAGGAGACCCAGAAGATCAAAGAGCTGGATGAACAGTACGCCACTGAGCTGAAAGAATGGAAGACCATGTTGATCCCCAGGAAACAGGTCAGACAGTCATGTACACAAACACAACACACACACGCATACGCACACGCACATGCACACACACAGATCACCATAGAGCTGAGAAGGCAGAAAACTGTACTGAAGGTAGAATTTGGAATGCAGACCTGCCAACCATTACGCATTTCGCGTAATTTATTACGCCCAAGTGATAATTCTTACGCCCTTACGCATTTAGCCCAAAAATTACGCATTGAAAGTTTTTTGGGAAAAAAAAAAAAAACGGACGAAAAAATCGGCTTATGTACAGACACGCACAGCGCCGTGTGTATAACCAGTAATCTTCAAGAAGCGTTTCCGGTCATGCGCAGTTCGTTTCACCATCTTTACCATTCAGCGAAGTTGGCGTCCTTTTGAAGTTTTAGCTGCAAAAATGTCGAGATGTGGAGCAGAAAGTTCTGGACAAGATGCGAAAAAGAAAAAAACTTGGTCAAAAGTTCCATAAAGAATACTCTGAAAAGTTCCCTGCATACGACCTTCGGCTAAAGGTGTAAATTGTGCACGGTGTACCACTTGCGAGTCGGACTTCACAATTTCCCATGGCGGGATGGTGGATGTGAAGCATCACCTTGAGTCACACAAGCACATCAATTCCTCTAACGCGCCGAATTCTTCCAGCAACACACACACACACACACACACACACACACACACACACACACACACACACTAACACACACACACTAACACACATACACACACAAACACACACTAACACACACACACACACACATTCACACACACACACACATTCACACACACACACACACACACACACACACACACACACACACATATATATATATATATATATGCTGAGGAAGAGTGAGAAGGGGGGGGGGGGGGAGTAATCAGGAAGGGAGAAAAACATGTAGACTTCACACAACAGAGAGGGAGGGAGGGAGAATACTCATGCAAACAAATGCATACTCAACAGTATGTGTGTTTCCAGTGTATTCTACATTTTCATAATTTGTAAAGATTTCGTGTGATACTTAAAAGAAAAGCTTGTTTTTGAAGAAAAGTAAAGTTCACAAAAATTGTGCAAACAATTTCATCGCATCGTGTTTGTTTGAAAAAAGGTAAGTGTCGCGCTTGATTACTCTTAGCTCTCTGAAATTACACATTTCTGCCTCACTGAGCTTCCATTCTTACTCATTGGTCTCTTAGGGGGTTGGCAGGTCTGGGAATGTAACGTTTCGAAAACACTACAACAGAGTCTGTGTTTACAAGGAGAGCTCATAATTGAGTGGAAATCATTTTTAACAAGTATCAGTTGTTTTTGTAAGGTTTTATAATTCATAATTGAGTTGAAATAATTTTTAACAAGTTGCTGTTCTTTTTTAAGGATCAGAAGTCATTTTTAAAAACATATCTTTCTAATTCTACTTTTCTGTTGCAAAAGATGGGAAAGAAAGGTTTTTTTTCCAAACATGTTTGGTTGTGATTTCCAGAAACTGGAAGAGGAGTTTTTCCGGCAGAAAGAGGCACAGACCAAGTTCTATGGGTCCAGCCCTCGGCCTGGTAACCACAACATGGCCCGCAGGTCTCAGCTGTACCCAGCCTCCTCCCCCTCCACCACCAGTCTACGCAGCAAAGACAGCGCCAGCTCCATGTCTTCGCGGCACTCCACCCTCATCTAGATAGAGATGGTGTTGGCTGGCTGCAGGAATGTGCGCGGGGGAGTTTTTGTGTACAGAAAGGCTTGTGAAATGGCATGTATAGCATGACTTGAGGTTCTGCTGGTGTGTCTGGTACCGAACGTTTGAGTTTGGTTAACTCATTGCAGACGCAGCTTTCTGCCACAACCACGACACGCTGTGATGCACTATTTTGGGTATTTTTACAAAAAATATACAGATAGAACCAAACCGAATACAACAATAATTATTATGTTTTTGAAAACTTCAAATCATGTTCTTTTAGAAAAGAAATACTACAGTCCTGTGCTCAGTACACACTTCACTCACCACTGGTTTGAAAAGTGTAGTAAAACAGCTATCAGCAAAAACTTTTTCTCCATGTAGGTATGGATGAAAAATCAATATGATCATAACTGTAGTAAACACAATGTATGGCAAACACATAAAAACAATGTATCTTTCACACACACAGCTGTGTGCATGGTCCAGACTTCAAACAGAGTGCTGCTGTCACATAGTTGAAGAAAAAATGCAGAACTTTCATCATCGTTTGGTTTGTGCAACTCGCCATTGTCACTCATATCCTCTCTGTCTGATTTGGCAAGTTCGGAAAACAGTTCGGAAAGGTTCGACAAGTTCAGAAAACAGTTCCAGTTCTTCATTTGATCCTTCTTCCATTATTCTTTCAGTTACTTCTTGAAATGAGATGTTTCTGTTCGCTACCACTCGCTGACTCTTTGGTGCCGACAACATGATGAACATGGGCAGCCAGAGTCATCTCCAGCTATCCCATAATATGAGCGAAAAAGTAGAATTAAACGTGAGATATACACTAAGGGAGAGTACCACCCAATAGAGGAAATCCTCAGCTTTCTGTAGATACCAAGATTGTTTCCCTTAGACCGCACAGCTACATGTGAAAATTCGAGTAAATCGTTGATTACCTGGCGGGCGACGCGTCGGTGCCAAGCACTCAACCCTCGCCCGCCAGGTGACCGACGAGGCGCCATTGAGTTAACGGAATGGGTAGAAGAGACGGCCACCGCTCATGTGAAAATTGAAAACAACAAAGCACCTGTATGGTGTGAAGAAATGCGAATGATCGTTGGTCCTCGCTTTTGACTTGTGATGAGGATTGATACTGAACACATGTGTATTACTGTAACTGAAGAAATAGTAACCATCTCTGATGATAGCTTTGAAACGTTAGGATGGCTGATAGCAGAATGAACGTGTAGTCTTGTGACCAGGGCTGATACGAACAGAAGTCTGTGCTTCACCTTGAACTGCTGTTGATTCACATAGCTGTGCTGATGCAATGTCCCTTGTGCAGTGTTTGTGGCATTAGAGCATGGCACTTCACACACAGCACCTGTCTTGTCCTGTGATTAAGATGCTTGCTTCCGTAAGACGCCAGTGCAGTGACTTTCATGCCATTTGACAGGTAGGTGTTGTGTGCTCTGTGTGTTTGCCTGTGTACAGCGTACAGCTTGCTTGTGCTGAAGGCTTCACGGAGTAGTGTTGGGTAGGATTTACCCTGACAAGAAAATGTGCGTAAGAAGGCCTGTTACTCATGAACATTCCCAAAAGAAATGTCTTGTACAATTTTTTTTTCCTGGAAAAAATTTTGAGACATGAACGTTGACTTTAAACCTCTTAATGTTTAGAGAAAAAAAAAAAACACCATGGAAACTGTGTACCTCTAAACCTTTCCTACAATGATTGTGTTGACTGCAAAGGTTATGACTGTTCGGTTGTCAGAAAACTGTACTTAACAAAGGTATCACAGAATCAGCAGGTTTTGCTGTGTACAAAAGCATTGTCATCGTTCCGGAGGGGGTTGAGGATGTGTGGAGCATAAGTAATTATGCAGTAGATGCGGGTCTGAAGACATACGAAACTTGTATAAATATGTGATGTGTGTGGCACGTTGCTCTTTGATACTCACAGAGGGTGCTGTCGATTTTTTTTTTTTCAGTTGGTGGTGCTGTCAATGATGTGTGTGAATTCTGCACGTCTTTCAGACACAGTGGCCGTCTGTCCGCAGCCACTCTGCTGAGTGTGTGTGCGTGAGTGTGTGTGTGTGTGTGTGTGTGCATGCGAGTGTTGTGTGTATGGCTCAAAAAGGTTGTGTAGGAAGACTCAAAACTCACCTGGTTGTGTCAAGTTCGTTGTGATGTAGGAATCCCACTGGAATGAGGATAATGGAATGTGGGTTGAGACAGGAGGAATAGGGAGGGGAGGGGGCAGGAGGAGAAGGTGAAAGGGTACGGTTAGGGTAAGGGATGGGTGAGGGAGAGTGATTATGATGTGGATGAAAAAGGTGTTGGAGTGCTTCCTTAGTCTAGATCACCAGTTGTGCTCCCCCCTCAACATTTTTTGGGGGGAGGGACTTGTTTGAATCACCACTGTATAGTTTGTTTAATTGTGTAATTCATCACTGGGTTGTGTATTCTTGCCTCCAGGGTGCATCTGGAGGTGATGGACGCTTGGCTATGAATTCAGGGCTCCTTCGTGTGTGTGTGTGGTTGTTTTATTACCTGTTGTTGTTGAAATCGATCCAGTTGTGATTTTTGTTTGGTTTATAGAGATGTACACGTCCGGTGTTCATAATCCAGAGGGTCATTTTCCATTGCCCTGACCCGCCCTCAACGCTTGCTTCAAAATGTGCTGTGCATTTAACTTGAGCTATCACTTTGATTCAAGAAAACAGTTTAGTCATCATTGAGAGACTTTTTGTTTGCTTTTTGCTTTATATTTATTTTTTTCATTCTAGCAATTGAGCAGTTTCACCTCTCTGTTCACCACTATTAACCAGTAAGAACAGCTTGAGTGCTATTGTTTAAGTGTGATTTTGCCAATACTTAAGTTCTTGAGGAACTGCTGGTGTTTTCAACCTTTACCGCTGAGCTGATTCCAGCAGTTGACTCATTCCATCAGTGAACACAAGAGCTGTGAAGGTGGGGGTCGATCCCAGTCTGGTTTGTCCTGGTTGTCAGATTGTGGCAGGGCTTGGTGGGCTGACTGTCTGTTTCCCACTGCTGACATGCAATGAACACAGTTCTTAAAGGGGAGACAGCAGTGTGAAGTCCATTGGCCATAAACATATACAATGCATTTGCCATGAAGATGTACGGTGCACTCAGCAGTGTAGAGATGGAGAGTCATAGAAAGACAGCAGTGATGGGGTAGTGAGGCAGTCTGTACCCGGGCACAGCTCCCATTGTGCTGTTTTATTCTGGAAGTATTTTGCAGTTTTTCTCTGGTCACAGCTTGTATTATTCGAGTGTTTCTTTTTTTTTTTCTTCTTTTTTTTTGATAAATGCAGTCTAATAGCTGGGAAGTGAGACTGTACGCACTATGGGTGGTGGATGCAGGCTATCTGTTCTGTGTGATGGTTTGCCAATAAAGCCCTTCTTAAGATGGGGAAAGGGGGAGGGCTGTGTTTAAATGTTTTTCATTAAGTTTACTTTTGAGTAACAGGAGGTAAAAAAAAATCAGACAGAATCCCCTTAGCATAGCCTAATTGTATCCGTCTCGTGGATGCCAGTAGTTAATCTACCATCATATCAGTCGATGGACATGTGAAGACATTGTTTGTGTTGCTCTATTCTACTGGTTGAGACCTCTTTTTCCCTTTGTTGTAAGCCCTGGAAAGGCTCTGTGTAGTTAGCTGCACTGTGAATCAAGAACACTAAACTCACCTGGCCTCCCAAGCAGTCTTGAGGTGAGAGCATGGGCTGGCACTGTTATAGGTCTGGGTACTATCTTCAGCTTTCTATCAGAAAAAAAGGACCCTTTCAGCTGCCTGACCCTCTGGTGGTGTCCATGCAGTTGCGGACAGGTTCCAGTCCCTGGACCCAGTCCTGAAGTAGGGGCCACTAACGCTGAAATCACCTGACTTCAGTGTGGTTGTAGCGCCTGTGTAACTCGCCCCATGGAAACCACGCAATGAATGATCAAGGATGTGCACAGATTGTCATAGCAGCGTCTGTCAGTGTGTATTACATGCAGCATGGACAGTAGACACGATTAATGACGCCTTGGAGTTCACTCCACACCAATCTTGGTGATACCTTCACCTGCTGTGAGAAAGTTGATTTGGTCTTCCTGACCAACATCTCAGTTGAAACGGTGCGATTGACATGGATCTTTTAACACAAACTTTGGTTCTGCTCGTGTACGTTGTCTAGTAGATGATAAGTTAACTTTGAGTTTTAATGACCTGCTTAACGGTTATTTACATTCTTTGTATTAAATACAGCAATTGCAGGAACATTTGCAGTCCAATCATGGTGACGGCACAGCCATTTTTCTCTCTCTTGATCAGTCCTTTTGAACCCACTGTCATGCTGCCTTCAGTAACTGGCATGGAACATAACTGATGCACGTTTATGAAGCTGATTCCACATGGGTGCTCATCGTGATCATCTTTATCACTTTCAGCTTATGTGATTGGCAGCAAATGACTGGGACTGCAGTCATTGGTTTGCTAAGTCAGTCATTCAAAATTCCAAAAAAAAAAAAAAGCTTTTCGTTTGAGGAGCGGAAGAAGATCCTTGTTGACAGATGCCAAAGGTGATATATTACCGGCAAGTTGTTGAGGTCCAGTTCACAAAACAAGGATGAAGCGTAGATCAGATGTAGTAAGATTGGCAGACATCCACAGAGGTCAGCAGCGGCAGGGTTCTGCAGCCTGGAGGAACTGGGGTCTGGGTGGACTGCATTGTAGTGTGGACAGGGAGAACACGGCAGACAGAACTGACTCTCCACACAACGTCAGAGCACTGGTAAACCAGGATGAACCTTCAGGCTGCTGGTGGGTTGTGTCATCACAGACACTCCACCATGGCACCTGACTATGCCTGTCAGGGGATGATGGGTGCTCTTCTTCACCTACGGAAAGGAGCAAAGCAAAGGTGCAAGCCATGATGAAATAATTACAGGCCCCAAACTCCAAACAAAAGCTGCCTGTGACACATGGTCACCTAGCAGAAATGACAACACAGAGCCCACAGAACAACATGAGAGATGTCTCCTTGTTTGTTCTGTGCGCTCTGTGTTGTCATTTCTGTTAGGAGATCTGGTGTCATAAGCAACATTCATTTGAAGTTTATGGGCCTGTAATTATTTCCGCGTTGGAGCAAGAGTTACTGCATTTGTTACTTATTCTTTACTGTTATGTATTATTCACTATTCCATTCCTCATTTAAGATTTCCTTTCAAAGATGCAACATTATAAATTGTATTCCATTGACATAAAAAAAAGAGGCAGGGAGGAAATTAGGTGAGTTAGAAATTGAAGAAATAAAGGCAGACAAGCTACCAGTTAATACAGTACAACTGGCAAGAGCTAAAAAGAAGAAGGAAGTAAAGAAGAATCACTGTTCTGTATACATGGAAACGGTGAAATATTATTGTACAGATCTGTCACTAAGGTGGCTAGGGTACTAAGTGGATATGTGTACACAGAAAACTATGCATGTTGTATATCTGGTTCTGCTTTATGTTTTTTTAACCTGCTAATTCCACATGATCATTTTGTTTTCTTTATGTTGGAATTTTTTTTTTTAATTCGAGGAAGTCTGAAATGCGGCATGTGTGTTAACTTGTGCAAATGTACATAGCTACTGTGTTATGACACATTAGGTGGAGGTTGGGGAGATCACACTGAATCTCTTCACCGACATTTCCAAGCTGTTGAAAACCTCGCCATACTTCAGCATTCCGTCAACCCTAATATGATGTGAATTTGATAAAAGTGATAGTGAATTTTTCATATTCAGGATGTCTTTTCTGCTTATAAGTGATAGTGAATTTTTCATATTCAGGATGTCTTTTCTGCTTATAGGGCTTTTCACTTCAAATTTGTATTATTTAAGCGGTGACAATAGTTAATTCTTTGCATTGAAGAAGGTAGTGTAAATGGGTTGCAGAGGAAGAGATGGGGAGAGTGTATAGACATGAAAATGGACACCAAAGTGGTGAAGTGTTGTTTAACCCGGTCACTGAGTCTTCAGTGGATGTCTTTGCTGATTGAGAGGTAGCAAGTCTATACAGTAAGTTGTGTCCTTACAGAAACAGACACCACAGGGTATGGAGATAGAAGAGAATCCTGGTTTAAGGCAGTTAATTGGAGAAGATGAATGTCTCTCTGAGAAGCACAATCCTTTTTGACCCACCATTTGATTTTAGCGGTGGAATGTATTCTTCAGCAAAGGGGCTCGTGTGTCGAGCACTGCAGTGGTCAGCAAGGTGCAAGCACTTGTCACGCCACGTCAGCTCAGCATTGCCACTTCGTCCTATTTGTACAGAGCCTCAGCCACTGAGAAGGGAGGGTGGGGGAATCTTTCCATCTGGAGGAGTTTGCTGATCTACATCACAACTCAGATTTTCTGTCTTGTGTACTTTTAAGAATATCAAGAGAGAGAGAGAGAGAGAGAGGTGTATTTACCAAATTGGATCTCTGTATATTTGGATTTGAGTCGTTGAACATGTATGCATAGCTGTCACACTTATCAAGTTAATAAACATTAATCTATTTTGTTGAATGGCAAGACAGTGGAATTAACAATCCAATTATTCATATTTTTTAATCATTTAGACATCATTATTGATGCAAGTGGAAATTAAATCATAACTTGTGTAGGTGATGGTGAAAGCACTTGATGAGTGGATGGGGATGTTCTTTTACACAATCACTGAAAGTTGCCAGGAAACACTTGTATATTGTTCTATGCATAGCAACACTTCTTTTTTTTCACTAGAGGTTCTGTTGCATTTCGACAGAACCCACAGTTTCTGTTTGGAATTCTTGCCAATGTTTTCTCTTGATTTTCTTGTCAGTGACGCTCCATTTCAGAGCCTTTTTGTTGGTCAGGTTGCGGGGTGTGTCAAAGCGAACTTTGACCCAGCGCTGCTTTCTGTGATGATATACATTGGTGATGATTTGCAACATATCAGCTGCTGTGGTCAACACTTATGATGGCCAGGAGGTCTGTCTTGTACGCCAAATGATCTGTTGCCACCAGAACCTTGCAAGCGAAACTGTCCCAGGCAAATGGAGCAGGCCCTTAGTTACATGAGTTCAGCAAAAAGTGACGGATGTTTTTTTTTTAAGGATGTTTTAATTCCGTTAGGTTCTGGATAAATCAGGGAGGAGTGGGAAGAAGAAGAGGGGCTGAACATGGTGCAACTTTCCTGTTTTTGGATGCAGTGTAGCTGACACACAAAAAATGCACGGCCAGTATAAAGCTGCTTCTAACTCTTGTATTCTTCACTGCTGAAAGTGAAGGTATGCAGATGCTTTTTTTCTTTCACTCTCTTTATAGCTGATGCAGTGGAGAAAGAGAAACTTGTCGTCTTTTTTAAACTGTCTTCACGCTGCCTGTTAATTCACTGCTAGAGGGGAAGATGTGTTTTGTTGGAAGGTGGGCTGGAAGTTTGTCTTTGAGAAATGCAGAGGCAGGGGGATATGGGGGGTGGGGGTGGGCGTACAAGGACAGGGAGGGGATGGGGACAGGGGGGGAAGCTGAGTCCCAGAGGGTCCCACAATCCCTTCCCACCATCTCCTCAGCAAACTGTTGGTTTTGTTTGGGTTTGCAGTCCTGAGGCACCTTTCACTGTTCAGTATCATGTCTGGATGATCTTAACGTATTGAGAAAATGATGGTTGTGCAGATTTTTTGTTGATTTTTTTTTTCATCGTTAGTATGATTTTACCTGCAGGTTTATCATTCCTGGTTGATGAAAATGCAATGAGAGTTTGTTGGCTGTGTGAGCCCTATTCATTATTGAGTCTCATCGGTCAGATGGTGTTCAGTTCATATCATTCCTTGCGAAGTTGAAGTGCACTGCGTTGAAGGGCATTACGTATTTATGCCTATATGTATCTGCACAGTTGATGTGTTTTTCTTGTGACCTTGTAATAGCTTTGTTTGTTTGTTTTTATCTAGTTTGCTGTTAAGACATGTACCTGATGTCATGCCTGTGTTCTGCTCTTCTGTCATAGTTCAGGTATCATTGGGTTCAAGTGCAAGTGAACATGCAAAAAACATTTTATTTTATTGTTGATCTTTGTTTAGTGTGGCTTTGTGCTCCGCCTGACTAATGCTTCGGAGTAGGTGTCATAGACAAGTATGATATTGACAATAAGTTGAAAATTCCTTATCACACATAAACTATATTTAACTGCCCCTACACTTAAGCTAGGTGTTGATTCTGACATACTGAGTTTTTCTGTATATATTATGGTGTAAGAGGCTGACATACATTTCTTTGTTAATTTCTTTTTCTTCCTTTCTTTCGCTTTTTATTTTTCTGTGTATGGTTTCTTCTGTTTGAATCGTGGATGAAATATTCCAGGTACAGACACAATCAAATCATGGTTATATTGAAATGTTTGTTGCAAAGTGTCAAATGTTCTTGAATTTTTTTCTTGTGTTATATTCCATTGCATAGTTTGCCATTTTCACGCTGATGAGCAATTTGTTTTCCATTATATTGGATTATTTATTAGATGTGAATATGTATTTTTTTAAGGTTATATGGAGCTTTCAGTAATAGATGAAATGAGATGAAGTGTTTGATATCTATATAGAGTCTGAGCTTGCTTGTTTTTGGGTTTTTTTTATTGAAATGAAAAAAAGATAGAACTGTATTATTTTTTTTTATAAAGACTGTGCCATTAGAACATTTCTAGATGTGCAGTCACATATACATGCATGGATACACAGATGTGAACCACACACACACACACACACACACACACACACACACACACACATATATATATATATATATATATATATATATATTTGTGTATATATATATGCACAAAGCAAATACTGTGAGATGATGTTATAGTACAAAAGTTAATTAACATTGTCATGGATGTCGCAGAACACAAACTAGTTCAGACATTCACAAAGACAGGCGTTAAACTGATATTTTTTTTTTCTTTTTTTTTCTATTTTTTTTTTAGCTCCCAGGATAGGTGTTGGCACAAAACAATTCTTCAGTATTTGTCATGTTCTTCCTGTAAATTTGCACAAAGAGTGAATAGATATCCCTAATGGTTCATTATTTTAGCATTGATCAGATTGGAAAAATGGAACATTAGTAAAGCATGCATTCTTGGACATACAGTTTACAAATTGTAATTGACCATGTGTTGAACCCCAAGTGAATGGGTTTTTTTTTTTTTTTTTGTACTTATAAAAAGAATGCACAACAGTAGTGCTGCATACGTATTTTGCACTTTGATTGAAGGAAGCAGTGAGTGTGTTTGCAAGTGAGGGTTTGGGTATGAAAGGTGTGTCGATGTGTGTATAGAAACATGTGTACATGAGCACTATACTTACATAATTGAGCACATCCATAGCGTCGTCTAAACAGATGTATATCCTGAGATGTTAAACACAGGTGCCAACTACAATTCTCACAGCATAGTGTCCCGCCAGGAAAGAGAAACCCCCGGGCCATGATTCGTTTGTAGACGAGAATAGACCGAGGGTCAGACAACTTTAAGAACATGGCGTGAACAGAGCGAGAGGACACCTGTAGTGTCACTGTCTGTTCATGTGAAGTTGTCACTGTGACTGTATGTCTGCATCTGCACACAAGTCCTGGCCTGGTGTAGCAGAGGTTACCCCACTGATTGCATTACCGGAAGATGAAAAGAATGAAACCTGTTTGGGTCCTGTTCGTAAACTGAGTTGGGTTTGTTTGTTTGTTTTTTTACCTTTGAAGGAAACAGCATCCTTTGGAGTATGTGGTGATTAATCTCCCCTGATGTGAGCTCTCCTCTGGGGTTGGGGCAGGCAGATCAAGGGAAGGAGGAGAGCTTGGCACTGAAGAAAACTGTTTCCAGCTGAACAACTCAGTAGCAGAAAGAAACAAAAGTGGGGGCGACGGTCCTTCCAAAAACTCGAGAGAGAAGAAGAAACTGAAAAAAAGGGGAAAAAAAAGAATAAATAAACAAGTGTTTTAGGATGGGTTTGTTGCTTCTTTTAAGTCCACTGATGAAAGAGTTAAAACAAGAGTGCTGTCTTGGTTTTTTGTCTTTTTTTACTGATGGTGTAGGTCAGATCGGCTGAAAGCCGTCTTGCTAGATCTGATGGTGGAGTTGTGTGTCTTAGTTAGGCAGATCAACTACAACCTCGTTGATGTTCTACATCTGTAGCTTCCTACTTCCTGTTTGCCCATGTTGAAGCTAGTAAGTAGTATGTGTTTGTAGGAGCTGCAACTTGAATGAAAGATTTGCCTAGTGACCTAATTATTATTAAGAGGAAACCTTCTGTTTCTGATTAGCTTCAGGTTCATTAACGATTTGTACAGTAAGTTGTAACTCACACACTCTCTGTCTCTGTCTGTCTTCCCCTTGAGCGACCAACATCAACATTTCTCTCTCTCTCTCTCTCTCTCTCTCTCTGTTGTAGAATCTGTTTCAGGCATTCGTAAGTCTTCCAACATCTTGTGGTGTTTTACCTTTGTAACATAGTCATAGCTCATCAGTTTCTGTACAGGAACATATAATTCAAAACTGTTCAGAAATCCCTGGTTTTCATCATAAAGTCAAGGTTGTTTGCACAGTGAACTTATTCATGCACATTTTGTGATTGGAACGAGGAAAACATGTTGGAAAAGAAAAGCATTTGACTGGCTGCAGACTTTCATCTGCCATGCCAAGTTCTAGAACAATTTCGTCAAATTTATCTCATAATATACAAGGTAGTAGACTCTGGAAGTGCAACCATAGTTCAGTGAAAGTATTTTGCTTGAGCTGTGGTTGGTTTGCTTAGCACTACACTGCAGAGGCAAGGCACAGTACACATGTTGTGTGTGCTCATTCATTCATGTCGTCAAAGGCAAAGTGCAGGTACACAGTCCAGTGTCAGTCAAGACAACACTTTATACAACTTTAATTTTTTTTTTTTTTTTTGCTTTCACTGAACTTTTTGATATTTGAAGTATACTATGAAGAAGAACAACAAAAAGCTTGTGATTATTACAGTGAATCCTCCAAACAGAAGTTTCAAAGTTTTATTATGCTAATATTTCACTGTAATGGACTTTTCAATGTTCAAATGACAGTTTTGTCAATCAAATCCTGGCACTGTTTCATTATGGACTGTTACACTTGCAGTCACTAGATACTGGTTGTGTGAGGGAGTCTGCTTTCTCCTCGTCTCTTCCAGAACAAGGTTGATACTGCCGAGTAACTGTAAATAACTGTGGAATGGATTTACCGAGGATCACTATTAGTGAAAGGGATTTGATTTTTGTTTTTTCCATATCTATGAAATACATTGAAAATGAATGGTCATACGTCAACGCCCAGTCACATTATGTCAAGGCCTTGACAGGATTTCAACATCCCAGAGCTTTGAATACATAAATATGATAAAATCAATGATAAGCGTGCTGAAAGTAATGCTGTTATTATTATCACTATTATTATTATTATCGGTATTTTCATTTCTATTTTTTTCACATTTCCTGTTTCCCTTTAGCCCTTATAGAGAAGGGCCCTGCGACCAGCAGGGCTATAATGAAACAAATCTTTTCCTCATACTCTGAACTTGCCTACCTTCACTGTTAGCTTAACAGTGTCATTGTTGACTCATTTGATTGTGATTTTGTCCTGACATGATGGAAACGCTTCTTTATCGTACATGGTATTCCTGTGGTAAAACACCATAGGTGGATTATCCAGTGATTGCAATAGAAATTTCTAAAACTTTTACGTCAAACTTGGAAAAGGCAGATGGTTCGAACAAATCCAGAAGACTGTTCATAGCCATTATTGAAATTCACAAAATCTTTTTTGCTACTGCCAAGATGAGGTCAAACAAAAATTAAATCACTACACAGTATCTTGGCGATAGATATTTTGTCAAAATTTCATCATCGGACCAGTTAGAGACTGGCAAATGTGAACCTTGTTACGACCATCATTACGGGAGATTCTGATGATCCTGAGCTGTGGGAGATTCTGATGATCCTGAGCTGCGGGAGGTTCTGATGATCCTGAGCTGTGGGAGATTCAGATGATCCTGAGCTGTGGGAGATTCAGATGATCCTGAGCTCTGGGAGGTTCTGATGATCCTGAGCTGTGGGAGGTTCTGATGATCCTGAGCTGGAGAATGAAGGCTGGCTAAACCCAGACACAAGACAAGGTTGTATCAACAGGACAGAACTCTGTGCTACCCATTCATCATTAGTGAAGGGTTAAGTACTTTTGTTTTGGCCTACTCTATCCCTTTTCTTCCTCGTATGATCAACCTTCCTCTCAGCCCCAAGGTCTGTGAAGAATTTGTTTGCCTGAATTTGTTTTTTTCTGTTGCCGAGTTGTTCAGCGGAAATAACTAAGGTTTTCCCCCAAAATGTTTGACAGCTATTTATTTTGACTTATGATAATGCATTACCACGGGCCCAGAAAGGTCTCCACTGTTCTTGTGATGATGATAAACAGTAATACCTCTCATGTGAAATGGAAATATGTATTCATATCTTGTCAAGCTGTTCATATGGCTGATCTTCAATATTTCATATAAGCTGAGCTCCTGTCCCCACATCCCCACCCCCAGCCTCTCCCACTGAAATACTGGTATTGATTTTTTTTTTTTTTTTTTTTTTGTACAGAATTTAGCATGTTTAAGTTATCAGATGAAACTTGTTCTCACAGTGAAGGAAATCCTCGTTTTCACACAGGAAGAAATGGGTAGAAACTAATGAATTCCTTGTTATAGTCGTCGTTATATTCATTATCCTATTGGTGTAAGCAAGTGTGTGATGAGACTGCTGCTGGTAGGTAAGGTTGTGAGTGAAGGCCTAGCATCCTCGGGATGGGAGAAGGCAGGCAGGGTCAGGCTTCCAGTGATCTTTTACTCTTTCATGTGAGAAGGGATGAGTTCAAGTCCATCACAACTGAAGCAACCATACTTGGAAACCAACATGAAGCGTAACTGGGTTTCCTTTCAACCTGCACACATGCTGGTCTGTTTTTCCAGACATTTAGCAGTCAGGGAGGTAAGAGCAAGAAGAGCAGCAGTTGTTCCGCTGTATGGGCATCGCAGCCCTAGTGGTATTGATTCAGGGTCCATGGTGGGTTTGGGTGGTACCGGTAACCCACATCAGGCTGGGCTGCTCCTAGTCTGTCGCAGTTGAACGAGTTATTCCCATGCTTATCCAGGCTTGCTTCACTGATACCAACTTGTAAACAGATTTTTTTTTTGGTCAAAGGTATTTCTGTCTCCTTTTGTGTTGTGTACTTCCTTGTAACCAAGATTTACAGTTTTTATGGTCAGTGAATAGCCATGCTAGCTTTACTCCTCTCCACTTACCTTCCACCCCCCCCCCCCAACCCCCCACACACCACTTCCTACTCCTTCCTGAAGGTTTAGATTTCCTCTGATGTTTAAAGTGCATGGCTGTGTGAGAGTGCTGATGACTAGCTTCTTCAAACGTAGTCTCTTGGTATAACAACATGCTGTGTTAAGATTTAAGCACACACACACACACACACACACACACACACACTTACTTTTGTATTACTGAACATCCTGAATATATTGCCCCTTACAGATATAAACAGATGTCCTGCAGGTCAAATATTGGGTTTATAGGGGAAATAATTTTACCTAATGTGAGCAGTTGTGATAAGTTAAAGTGTTTTATCGTAAGTTGGATTTATGCATCAACATGCAGCAGCCACATTGCTGAGGGCTGACACAGTTCATGTCAGCACTTACCGCCCATGCTTGTGCTTTTGTCTGTGGAAATAAACAACTCAAAGTACTTTTTTTTTGAAGGGGGCACATTCCAGTGCAAAAAAGATATGCAAGTTTTGTCAATACCTGAAAGCTGAATTCTATGTATATGCATTTTATGACACACAATTAGACACAGAAACATGCATACAAAGGCATGTGTGCACTAGGTATTGTTTCAGAACAAACACATCCTCACAAGCATGTATGCTGTATGTACTTTGCATTCAAGTACACACACAAAAAGTATTGTGCGCTGTGTATTTTTACAAGACTATTCTCTCAACTTGCACAATATCTTCTATATTTCTTCAGGAATATACACTCGATGTATGCACATGCACTCGCCTGACAAGCATGTATGCACTTAGTGTTACAGAGTGCACATAGATAAAGATACATGTATGCATTGTATTTCTACAGACTACCACATGCATGCATGTATAGGCAGGCTTTCATATATGTCACCTATCTGCACAACATGCATAAACACACGCGCACAAAAACTATGTTTGCCGAGTGTATTGTTGCAGGAAAACACACACACACACATACACACACACACACATAGATAGGAATAAATCTATTTCTAATGGTTCATCGTTGGACTTCAAACATTTGTAGCAAGCAGGCAAATTTCATACCCACACCCAAAACTGACGCTTCTTTGAAAAAGGTTGGACCTGTGCTAGCACAAATGTCAGATGTCCTCAGTCCCCTCAGTCTGGACTATGGCATGTTTAGGCTTTCATATTTTTCCCAGTTGCATGGAAACAGGATGCATTGATTGATAGAAAGGAGTCAGTAGCACAAACATAACCCCAGGGGGAGCAGTTGGTTGTCAAAAACACAGGTGACTTGCAAGAATTTGCCAAATGTTCTGAATGTTTTTGTTCTTTATAGTTTCTGCTGCCAGGGTGGTCACAGATTTTCATAGTATATTTCTCTCTCCCTTTTTGTTTTGTGCAAACTGAAACAAAGCACAATAGTAACTGCGTAGTAACATTGTTCCAGAAAGAGTTGTAATCTCCACAAACCATTGTTACAGTGTATCATTCGGAAAAGTGTGTGAACTTTTTTTTTCTTTTTGTCCTGTTTACATATTCATGGTTTATCTTTTTTATGGGACAGTTTACCAGCTGAGAGTGTAACCAGGTTTAACCCGAAGATCATGAATAGTCCTGGTGAAATTCTGGGAAGGTAAATTGTCCCAGAAATAAGAGTTGTAATCTCCACAAGCCACTGTGACATTACTGGGGGGGGGGGGGGGGGGGGGGGGGGAATCATTCAAATTTGAATGTGTACTCCAATATATCTTTTTTCTTCTTTACATAATTCTTGGTTAATATCAGATTTCATAGTTAATCTATAGTCATTTTATTTATGGCTGGATGAAACAAAAGCAATAGATTTATGACCATATATAGGAAACGTTGACAGTGGATATGATGACTGCTCCTTTATCTCACGAAGCAGAAAAATAGCCTACACATTCATAGCAAAGCCCAGCAGCTTCCAGTGTGTAGTATTAATAGAATCGGAGTGTATCCTGAGCAAAGCCAAACAGACCCATCTGTAGCACTGATCGTCAGAGTGTATCCCCAGTGAACCCCTACAAGTTCAGTCTGTATGGATAGTCAGAGTGTAACCCTATTGAACCCCAACAGCTCCAAACTGTAGTATTGAAAGGTCAAGAGTGTATCCTAAGCATTCCTAACAGAGCTGTTTGTATCGGTATGTATGTGTATGCCTAATTTCATGGTTTTGTTTTACATCTGAGAGAAATAAATCTATTTATGAACCCCCAAGGAGAGTGAGTGTTGGTGTGTGTATGAACTGAAGTTAGTTGGGAGTGCACAGACATTGTAGAGGGCTTGACACTGGCATCAGCGTTCCCGTCCAGTGTCTCCTCTGGTGGGTTGCCTTATGGTCACCTAATTCTGATTGCGGTCTGCTGACAAGATGAGGAGGAATGTGGCTGGAAGATCAGGAATGACCTGCATAGGATCAACACCACAGATGACAAAATGTCCCCCTTTCTTCCTCTTCGCCTCACCCTCACTGTCTCCCCCTCTCGTCAAAAATAAATTTCCTTATTAAATACACAAAACCCAACCAGATACCATTTGAGAAAAAAAAGAAGGTTTTTTTTTTTTTTTATTTCTTTTTATTTCTCTCTTCATTCATATTTTGACCAGTTATCATTCATGAACAAACATTGCCAAACCACATGTTTCATTTATGCATGCATGCATTCCTGTACACACTCAAAACCTATGTACACACAAGTTAAAGCAATCGAACACAGACACAAAAAAAATTCTGGACATCTACAAATATGTCTCGCTTCATTTATTTCTTATCTGTAGATAAGCAGTCCAATTCAAATATCTGGACTATGTCTTGTCCTTAGAAGATACAAGAATAAGCACAGCACTGCAATTGCCAGTTTCTGGCATTTTTTTTCTCAGTAATCATCATCAGTTTCTGACATTTTTAGTCAGCAATTATCAGTTCCTGACATTTTGTCAGCAATTATCAGTTTCTGACAATTTCTGACAGCAATTACCAGTTTCCGAAATTTTTTGTCAGCAATTATCAGTTTCTGACATTTTTTTGTCAGCAATCATCAGTTTCTGACATTTTTAGTCAGCAATTATCAGTTCCTGACATTTTGTCAGCAATTATCAGTTTCTGACAATTTCTGACAGCAATTACCAGTTTCCGAAATTTTTTGTCAGCAATTATCAGTTTCTGACATTTTTTTGTCAGCAATCATCAGTTTCTGACATTTTTTGTCAGCAATTATCAGTTTCTGACATCAGTCAGCAATTACCAGTTTCTGACATTTTTGTCTTTTTTTGTCAGCAATTATCAATCTCTGATATTTCTTTGTCAGCGATTGTCGATATCCGATATTTCAGTCAGCAATTACCAGTTTCTGAAATTTTTTGTCAGCAATTATCAGTTTCTGACATTTTTTTGTCAGCAATCATCAGTTTCTGACATTTTTTGTCAGCAATTATCAGTTTCTGACATCAGTCAGCTATTACCAGTTTCTGACATTTTTGTCTTTTTTTGTCAGCAATTATCAATCTCTGATATTTCTTTGTCAGCGATTGTCGATATCCGATATTTCAGTCAGCAATTACCAGTTTCTAACATTTTTGTCTCTTTTTTTGTCAGCAATTATCAGCTTCTGACATTTTTCTTTTCTGCTATGCTTCAATTTTTTTCTTAGTTATTAAAGAAAACATTAAAAAAATAAATAAATAAAAAAAACAACCAACAATCTTCCATGTTCTACAGCCTTTTCTTAAGTGGGTTATTTTCTTATTTGGGTTATATCTGTGCACAGTCATCCTGGAATTCATGGTTTTTCCACTTTGATTCTATAAGTTCACGCACATTCGTGCAAATACTTCATTCACATCACAAACTAGTCTTTCAATTCCCATCATTCTAAGCCAAGCTATGAACAAGCTGTCACTGTTCATCCAATTGCTGCTCTGAAAATGGTTAAAAAATCAGACCCACGTATCCCAAAAACTTTAGTTTTACACACACCAAAAAGAAAGATGTAGTTGGCCTTCTTCACTGCTTTTGTCCGAACTTTAACGTCTTTGGGAAAAAAGTTTTTGTCAGACTGGTGCAAGCTTTTCCTTTGAATTTCAATATATCTGCCATCTTCACTATAAACATGGTCGTGCTCAATGCTGTGGTTATACATTGCAAATCTGCATGCTCACATTATATCATGGCTACCGCACTTAAAAATGTGGAAAGCTTGCGAGGGTGCCTTGTTCTAAATGCAATCCCCTCTCGATGGGGTGAAAAGGTGGATCAGACGTTGTCACTTGGTTCAGTGCTGCTTTCACAATTATTCACCACTTCATGGGCTGGAAAGGTGGATCAGACTTTGTCACTTGGTTCAGTGCTGCTTTCACAATCATTTGCCAGTGGATGGGCTGGAAAGGTGGATCAGACTTTGTCACTTGGTTCAGTGCTGCTTTCACAATCATTTGCCACTGGATGGGCTGGAAAGGTGGATCAGACTTTGTCACTTGGTTCAGTGCTGCTTTCACAATCATTTATCACTGGATAGGCTGGAAAGGTGGATCAGACTCTATCACTTGGTTCAATGTTGCTTTCACAATTAATTATCAGTTTAAGAATTATAGCCGCATAGTTTTAGCAAAACAATGGCTGAAACATAATAAAGGTAGGTTTGAAAAATGAACCAAAGCACATTTTCATTCTTTTTTTTTTCTGCGCAGGTATAGCTGATGGAGGGTTGCCTACTGATGGATATTATCCCATGCAGGGAGTTGAAGAAAAGGGGTTTTCTGCACAGTGGAAGGCATTACTGTCAGCCACCTCTCAGCACAAAGAAATCTGTAATCTGCCGCTCAGCACAATGTACTCTTTGAACAGATGGACCAACGACAATACAATTACTCAACCATGCACCCACATGGACATTATGCATGTGCACGCATACACACACACGCACACACACAGAGGTATGCACAAACACACACACACACAGGCATGCATGCACACAGTCCACAACCTACTTTCAAATTTGCCTGGCGAAACACACTCTTCAATTCACACTCTGTCAGACCTGGACCTCTGCACAGACTAGACTGCAGTAGATTCCCTAAACTTTTCACATGTTTCTGAATCAAAAATGATTCATCACTACCGTCTCTTTTCCAAAGCTTCCAGAACCCAGAGATGTCACGAAATGTTCATCACAGACATCCATGGCAGCTTTCTTCTTCCCCACTGGTCCAGAGATTTCTCCTGCACTGGTCCCGTCTCCATCTACCAGTCGGCAGCGTTGTGAGCTAGGTAATCTCGTCGGCCGATGTTGGCGGCCTGTTTGGTCTGTACGGCTTCCAGCTTAGGACAGTTGGCAATGCGATGACCCAGTCCTCCACAGTAAGAGCAGCCCACCTCCCCTGCACAAGAACAGCGGAAGTCAGTGCCACATCTTTCATGGTGTATAGCCATCATTATACTACAGGACAGGCAAAGAAAGGAATCTAAATGACAAGGCTCCCACACTGTTCTGCTAATCCATTTTCAGAGAAATATCAAAATGAGAAAACACCAAAAAATATTTCCACAGAAAAAAAATTGGGGCGGGTGCGGGAAGCAGGGGTTTGGGGGATTTGCAAGGTGTGAACCTGAAAAAAAAAAAAAAAAAAAGCCATGGAATCTGCGAAGCGCTATGTGTGTTTTTGGTAGGCTAGCTGATGACACTGACGCCATGAGATCTCATGTAAACTTCTCAGTGAGAACGGGCAGTAATCATTTTGTTTGCCCAACTGACGACAACATCATACTCTGATGTTATGTTGTTGGCAATAATGAAAAAGATCAACAAAAGCTGTGCAAACAAAAGGTA
>CM065718.1:59298459-59350959 GCA_033310375.1 Conus canariensis | reverse complement strand
GGTGTTCAGTGGCGCCTGTTCTGATCTAACATACACAGGACACCACCTACTAAACCCCCTACTGACGACAATAATTGTTTAGTCACAAAGCCGGCGTAAGTGAGCTCTCCCTCCAGAGGGCGCCACCACGTCCGTCCAACGACAGCCCCCATGGACCCAATACCGATGACCCCGACGGAACCAAACCAAGACCACAGACGTGGAGAGGACATCGAAACTGAGGTCACCATGAGAGTAGGGCATGAAGGGCCACAGACTTTGAGACATTTTTTTTATACTGATCGATGAGAATGAGGATGATTAAGATGATGCTACGAATTTCCATTTCGGACTGAGACTACATGACAGGACTGTACTCTTCGCTTCCTTTCATAATATATCCCAGCGTCAACTAGGCCTGAGAGATACAGGCACCCTGCCCCCCACTTCCCCCCTATACAATGAAACACTAAAACATAACACTGCGTATCACTCACCTATCAATGACACACTAAAATACAATGCAGGACACATCACCCATCTATGAATGACACACTAAAACAAAATACATGAAATGCAGCACGTCACCCACCTATCAATTATATTCTAAATGCAGCACGTCACCATCTATCAATGACACGCTAAAACAAAATGCAGAATATCACCCTCTGATCGATGACACACTAAAACAAAATACAGCACGTCACCCACCTCTCAATGACATATTCAGTGCGGTACATCAGCCACTTATCAATGACACACACTCACACAAAGCGCAGCACATCACCCACCATTCAATGGCTCGCTAACATAAAGCACAGTAAGTCACCTGCCTCTCTATCAATGACACACTCAAGCAAAATGCAGCACTGACCATAGTTTTCAATGTCCTCCGGCATGTCGTAGTTGATGACATGCTGGATGTCAGGGAAGTCCAGGCCTTTGGAGGCCACGTCCGTGGCCACCAGGACGTCCTTCTCCGCCTTGCGGAACTGCTCCACAGACCGGATCCTCTCCTCCTGGTCTGTGTGGGCAACAGTCAATTGTTAACACCAGAATCTTTGTTGGTTGTAATTTTAAGCATGTGTAATTCTGGCAACAAGGAATGTTAAACACTGGAATCTTTATGGGTAGCTTTTAAAGCTTTGGTAAACATTTCAACAATAGGTATTATACACCAATCTTTGTGGAATGGTGTAAACCACTGATGTTCTGGGAAACAAAGAATGCCAGAATCTTTCTCGGTTGCAGTTTAGTACGGGTAATTCTAGCGACAATGAATGTTATACATTGGAATCTTTATGGACTGCTTTAAAGCATCAATTAGCACAGCAACAATGAATATTTTAGACCAGCCTTTCTGGAATGCTATAAACCACTGATGTCTTGGGCAACAACGAATTCCATCAAACAGAATCTTTCTGTAGAGTCGTGAAGCCTCAGTAACTCATGCAACCGTAAATTTTAGAAATCAGAATCTTCCTACAACCTTATAAACGCTCCAGCCACTCAGAGAACAATGAGCAACATGCTAAAATCTCACTGGAACACTTAAATCTAACGGAAAGATTATAACAGGATCAGTAAATGCAATTCTCTGACATGTAAACAAAAACATTAAAAATAACGGAAAAGAATGAAGCATATGTCTGAAAGGCCAGTGATATGTTTCTGACATGATCCCCCTCTCAAAGTGTGAATTTGTGTGTGAGGGTCTGGAAGTGAAAGAATATAAAAAAGTGACTTTCAACTGTATGGTCCCAGTCTACCTATGTCAGACCACATCACTCTAAAATAACAAAGAAGCAGTGTAACTCTTGCTCCTATGATGAAATAATTATTTCCCTGCTTCATTTAAGATGTCCTATTACCCTTGATACTGAACAGGCACAGCAGAAATTCTGTATACTTCTGATATAGGTTTAAACCCACAATCTGCCAGTCAACAGCCTATGACATTAACCATGGTGGAAGGTTTGACCAGTAAAACAGAGATTTGTTGAGATCATCACTATACTCATTATCCTCTATCATTATTACTGTCTTTATACTTCATCATATTTGTCAGAAAACCACTGCTGTCACTCATTTTCATCATCATCACAAAAATGTAATCCTCATCCTCATCATCCATTATCCTCCTTGTGGTCCTATGTAACATCACCATCCACCATTACTGTCCTCATTATCATCCTCATCATCCATTATCCTCCTTGTGGTCCTATGTACCACCACCATCCACCATTACTGTCCTCATTATCATCCTCATCATCCGTTATCCTCATTGTGGTTCTATGTACCATCACCATCCACCATTACTGTCCCTCATTATCATCCTCATCATCCATTATCCTCATTGTGGTCCTATGTACCATCACCATCCACCATTACTGTCCTCATTATCATCCTCATCATCCATTATCCTCCTTGTGGTCCTATGTACCACCACCATCCACCATTACTGTCCTCATTATCATCATCATCCATTATCCTCCTTGTGGTCCTATGTACCATCACCATCCACCATTACTGTCCTCATTATCATCCTCATCATCCGTTATCCTCACTGTGGTCCTATGTACCATCACCATCCACCATTACTGTCCTCATTATCATCTTCATCATCCGTTATCCTCATTGTGGTCCTATGTACCATCAACATCCACCATTACTGTCCTCATTATCATCCTCATCATCCATTATCCTCATTGTGGTCCTATGTACCACCACCATTACTGTCCTCATTATCATCCTCATCATCCATTATCCTCATTGTGGTCCTATGTACCATCACCATCCACCATTACTGTCCTCATTAACATCCTCATCATCCGTTATCCTCATTGTGGTCCTATGTACCACCACCATTACTGTCCTCATTATCATCCTCATCATCCATTATCCTCATTGTGGTCCTATGTACCATCACCATCCACCATTACTGTCCTCATTATCATCCTCATCATCCATTATCCTCATTGTGGTCCTATGTACCATCACCATCCACCATTACTGTCCTCATTATCATCCTCATCATCCATTATCCTCATTGTGGTCCTATGTACCACCACCATTACTGTCCTCATTATCATCCTCATCATCCATTATCCTCATTGTGGTCCTATGTACCATCACCATCCACCATTACTGTCCTCATTATCATCCTCATCATCCATTATCCTCATTGTGGTCCTATGTACCATCACCATCCACCATTACTGTCCCTCATTATCATCCTCATCTTCCATCATCCTCATTGTGGTCCTATGTACCATCACCATTACTGTCCTCATTATCATCCTCATCATCCATTATCCTCATTGTGGTCCTATGTACCATCACCATCCACCATTACTGTCCTCATTATCATCCTCATCATCCATTATCCTCATTGTGGTCCTATGTACCATCACCATCCACCATTACTGTCCTCATTATCATCCTCATCATCCATTATCCTCATTGTGGTCCTATGTACCACCACCATTACTGTCCTCATTATCATCCTCATCATCCATTATCCTCATTGTGGTCCTATGTACCATCACCATCCACCATTACTGTCCTCATTATCATCCTCATCATCCATTATCCTCATTGTGGTCCTATGTACCATCACCATCCACCATTACTGTCCCTCATTATCATCCTCATCTTCCATCATCCTCATTGTGGTCCTATGTACCATCATCCACCATCATCGTCATCTTCCATCATCCTCTGTCAGCAATGTAGCCATCATGTATCATTGTATATCCTGACTGTCTACTCTCATACTTGGTGTCTAAATTGGGGCAGTTTTACTCACCTTTCCCCCTGTATATGACCATCAGGCATCCCTGTCTAGCCTGATGGTCAATATCTATGTTGAACAGGTCTACTGACCTTTCCCCCTGTACATGACCATCAGGCATCCCTGTCTACCCTGATGGTCAATGTCTGTGTTGGACAGGTCTCACCTTTCCTCCATACACGACCATCATGTGTTCAGACAGGTCTACTCACCTTTCCCCCTATAAATGACCATCATGTATCCCTGAATACACTGATGGTCAGTGTCTGTACTAGACAGTTATATTCACCTCTCCCCTTATAGACGACCATTATATTTCACCATCTACGCTGATAGTCAGTATCTGTGTTAGGACAGGTCTACCCATCTTTCACTCTACAGACGACCATCATGTATCCCTGTCTACTCCAATGGTCAGTGTCTGTGTTGGACAGGTCTACTCACCTTTCCACCTACAGACGACCATCATGTATACCTGTCTGTCCTGATGGTCAGTGTCTGTGTTAGGACAGTTCTACTCACCTTCCTCCAATACACTACAATCATGTATCCCTGCGGACCCTGGCCGTCTGTATCTGTACTGGGACCGTTCTCAATTTTCTCTAGGGGATGGCTATCATCTATCACTGTCCACCTGTGTTAGAACAGATCTACTCACCTTTTCTCTCTATCGATGATCATAATGTCTCACTATCCACCCTGACATTCAGTGTAAGTACACTTCTGCTCACCTTTCCCCCCATTTGTCAGGACAAATCCTACTCACCTGTTCCCTCTTGCATTCAGACAGTTCTACTCAAAGCTTCCCCCAGGCACACTTCAGCTCACATCTTCCCTTTGTGTTACGACAGTTTGACTCACCTTTCCCCCAGTGTTTCAGGACAGTTCTGCTCACCTTTCCTGCCAGGTGTTAAGATAGCTCAGCTCACCTTTCCCTCCATGGATGGCTACAGCCTCCACTCCCTTCAGCAGCAGGTACTCATGGATGGCATCCACGTCCTGTTTCTTCTCCGCAAACACCAACACCTGTGAGGGACACACAACATCTGTGAGAAACACACAATACCTGTCAAAGACACTCATCTGTGAGCAAAACACAGCATCTTTAAGGGACCCACAGCATCTGCAAAAGACACCCAGCAGCTGTGAGGGACACATCTGTAATGGACATTCATCATCTGTAAGGGACACATAGCATCTGTATGGAACGCTCAGCATCTGTAAGGAACACACAGCAGCTGCAAGGGACACTCTGCATCTGCAAGAGACACACAGCACCTGTGCAGGACACACAACATCTGTAAGGGACACAACATCTGTAAGGGACACAGTTGCTGTGAGGGACATGTAACACCTGTAAGGGACACACAGCATTTGTGAGGGACACACAACACTTGTAAGAAACACAACATCTGTAAGGGACACACAGTATTTGAAAGGGACACTCAACATTTGTAAGGAACACGCAGAATCTGTAAGAGACACACAGCACCTGTAAAGAACACACAGCATCTGTAAGGGACACACAGCATCTGTAAAGAACACACAGCAGCTGTAAGGGACACACAGCAGCTGTAAGGGACACACAGCAGCTGTAAAGAACACACAGCATCTGTAAGGAACACACAGCATCTGTAAGGGACACAAAACACCAGAATAAATGAGACTTGATATCAAAAGATCGATTCCAAAGAGAAGGAGAATCAGTTTATGCACATGGCGATGGTCATTGACAATGAATTTACTGGTAAGTGACGGTCAACCACAACCTCATAGAATTTTAAACATGAACATAGATTTATCATTATTATCTTTTGAATTTTGATGTACTACACACAAACACACAACACACACACACACACACACACACACACACACAAACTGTCTCTTCCCCCACACACAGCCCCAACCTCTGCATACCGGCGGCTGTGTCTTCTGCAGACACTGGAGAATGTACACCATCTTGGCTTCCTGCTTCACGTACTCCACTTCCTGCACCACATCCAGACTGGCAGCTCCGGCACGACCCACATTAATGGTAACTGGCTCCACCAGCGCACTGCGTGCAAAGTTCTGGATCTTCTTGGGCATGGTGGCCGAGAACAACAGAGTCTGTCGCTGCCCCTGTTTCATGGCATGAGACAATTCAGTTCTGTAACCCAGCTCCCTGCTTCCCATTATTCTCTGCTGGTATCAAATATGAAAACACTAACCATAGTTTGATGAAATCTTTAAGTAAGAGAGCACAACACTGAAAGAGCATGTATGCGCGTGCAAACACACACACACACACACACACACAATGAAATCATTCAGTAAATCTCACACACACACACACACACACACACACACCACACAAACACACACACATTGTGTTGCATGTGTACTTCATTGTTTTCATTGCTCTTCAATTCACTCTATAATTGAATTCATAACTGAATTTGGTGTCAAAGAAAACAGTCCCCATTTCAGAATATAGGCCACAAATGGGGTTATCTACTCCTGATCCCAAAAACGCAAAATTCAGGCAGGACAATTGCAAGCAAGAACGATAGGGAAAGATAACTCAAACGGAACACATTTCTGTCCTGCCAACTTTCTGATTTCAAGCTTGTGGACAGATCTGAGCAATGCTTGGAAAATAGGGCAGCTTAATCCTTCAAGCCCCAAAAGTAGCTATATGCGTGGGTTTCATAAGTGAAACGCACAAACTTACGAAAAAATAGATGCACGCACAAATACACACCAACACACTCTTTCTTCAAGGACACAGGCTATCACACCACTCTGTCAATCTGCTTTACAAATTTCATTATGATTGAGGTTCGATTATGCATCGTAAATGACATGTCATACGCTGCAGAACAAATCATTATACATTCATCTTTTCTTTCATTTCTACTGAGCTACAGTCATTTACTTTTACTACTGATTATAAAACAACACAAAAGGTGATGTGAAAAAAATAAAGGTGAAAAAAATAAATCTCCATGGCCGAGAATGTCAATTATGAAGAAGACAGTCATTATTTCAAATAAAACATGAAGAGTTCCTACCTTGAAGTAAGAGAAGATAGTTCTGACATCTTCTTCAAAGCCCATGTCAATCATGCGATCAGCTTCGTCCAGACACAGGTAGCGGCAGACGTCTAATGTGACCATCTTCTTGTCCAACATCAGCATCAACCGGCCAGGCGTGGCCACCACGATGTGAACCCCTCTGTAGGCACAATACATAGTGAACCCCTCTGTAGACACAATACACTGTGAACCCCTCTGTAGACACAATACATAGTGAACCCCTGTGTAGACACAATACATAGTGAACCCCTCTGTAGACACCATACACTGTGAACCCTCTGTAGACACAATACACTGTGAACCCCTCTGTAGACACAATACACTGTGAACCCCTCTGTAGGCACAATACACTGTGAACCCCTCTGTAGGCACAATACACTGTGAACCCCTCTGTAGGCACAACACACTGTGAACCCCTCTGTAGACACAACACACTGTGAACCCCTCTGTAGACACAATACACTGTGAACCCCTCTGTAGGCACAATACACTGTGAACCCCTCTGTAGACACAATACACTGTGAACCACTCTGTAGACACAATACATAGTGAACCCTTCTGTAGACACAATACACTGTGAACCCCTCTGTAGACACAATACACTGTGACCCCTCTGTAGGCACAATACACTGTGAACCCCTCTGTAGGCACAATACACTGTGAACCCCTCTGTAGACACAACACACTGTGAACCCCTCTGTAGACACAATACATTATGAACCCCACGGCTGTTCTTTTCTTGCCAGACTAGATCATTTAGTACAACCCGCGTGACCCGCTGACCCTGACCGAGTTCAGCGATGCTAGCCGTGCCACGCTTAGTCAGATCAGCACTTTTTCTTCTGTGAGACGTGTTGCAGAGAGCTGTGCTTGTGACCGATTTTGTTTGTTTTCCAACCTTCGGATACAACTAAATCCCAGATGTTTTGTTTCATTTTGGGTTGCCTGAGGATTATGTGAAGTCAGCTTGTGTCTGTGTGTGTTTTATAACGAGATTATGTTCTTTAAAGTGTGGTTTTGTGTGTATAGTTTGATGTAAGTGACTCATCAGTTTTTTTCTTACAATGGCGTCTCAGCAGTCAGTGGTAAGTGAGCACCACGATTACAGTCTGCACTGTGCTAGACTGAATTCTATGTGTCGAGTTTGTGGAGAACGCGTGTTACGAAAGGAGAAAGATAGACGGTTTTGTGTGAGATTATGTAAAAACTATTGTTACAATTTAGACATTTTGAATGATGAAGAGGGCAAGCAGTCTACAGCCATTTGTATGAAATGTTACCAAAAACTCATGGGGCTGAAACGCGCTAGCAACCTGTCCGACTGCAAAACTACGATCGACCGTGTTGCACTTGATATTCAGAAAATGTCAGAAATCTGGACAACTTTCGATCCAGAGCTGTCAATCTGTCAGTGCAAAACATGCAGTCACTTTAAATCACAAACCAAAGGTGGTTGTCCCCCAAAAGCGAGAGTAGCGGGGGGCGTGAAGAGACCCGCACAACAAACTTTTGATCCGGCCGACTTGTTAGTTGACGAAAGTGTGTCAACGTCGTTTTGTCAGTCTATGTTAACCCCAGTTAAAAAACCCAAAACACTCTGCACACAAATATCACCAACCACACCGAAAACGCCGCAAGTCAGTGATGTAGCTTTATCGCCTTTCCGACATCAGAAAAATAAAATGATCTATTTAGACTCGGATGATGAGGATATTGATAAACCACTCACTGATGAAGAAGAAAAATTACTGACAAGTTTGGTACGCAGGAAGCTGCGGCAGTCACTGTACATGCAGTCACTGTACTACATGTTCACTGTACATGCACTCAGACAGTGTGTATACATGTGTGTGTGGTGTGTGTGTGTGTGTGTGTGTGTGTGTGTGTGTTTGTGTGTACCTGTGCGCGCCCGTCCCACCGGCTCCCAGTGTTTTTACATGTTTATGTACAAAATATGAATTCACATCTGCTAAAGATTTTGAGGGTGCATATCACAAAGTTATTTAATATCTTATTGTCAACTGATCATGAACTGTTGATCTGGAGTGACAGAAGCACATATACACTTCTACTTATTAGGCAACACAAGCAGCAAAGGGTGCCCTTTGTAAAAAGAGACAAGTGCACAAAACTTGTGCCAAATTAACGCGTGATCAGTGGACAATTGTGGCATAGGCAGTGTGATTAAGATGTGCATGGCTTTGGACAACATGAAGGAATCCCAAATGTGAGTATTAGCATGGTGTGTGTGTGTGTGTGTGTGTGTGTGTGTGTGTGTGTGTTGTGTGTGTGTGTGTGTGTGTGTGTGTGTCTTTCTGTCTGTGTCTGTGACTGTGTGTGTGTGCATGAGAGAGAGAGAGAGAGAGAGAGAGAGTGAGAGAGAGAGGTGTGTGTGTGTGTGTGTGTGTGTGTGTGTGTGTGTGTGTGTGTGTGTGTGCAAATCCTGTAAATTTGTTCTGTTTCTTCCACTTGTATCCACATTAATCTGTGTGCATGCAATCCTTTACATTTCTTCTGTTGTGATTCTGTGCTCTCTCTCTCTCTCTTTTGTGTGTGTGTGCGTGTACACAATACATTATGAACCCCTCTGTAGACACAATACATTGTGAACCCCTCTGTAGACATATTACATAGTGAACCACTGTACACACTATACATTGTAAACCTATTTTTATATACATTACGCTGTGAACCCTTCTGTAGGCAGTTTATCGTGAACCCCTCTTTACACACAATATGATGAGAACCCCTCTGTCAGCACAGTAAGTGTGAACCCCTCTGTACACAAAATATACTGTGAACCTCTCTGTAAACAGAGAACACTGTGAACCCCTGTGAAGAAACAATACATTGTGAACCACTCTATAGACACAATATGTAGTGACCTCCCTGTAAACATACTACACTGTGAACCTCTCTGTGGGTAAAATTCTCAGTGCAGCCCTCTGTATATACAGTACACTATGAATCCTTCAGTAAACACAATATACTATGAATCCCCTTGTAGACATACACTGTGAACCCTCTACAGACACTTTTCAATATGAGCTTTCTGTAGACACATTACAATGTGAACCCCTCTGTAAACACAACACAATGGGAACCCCTCTGTAGACACAATATTCACTTAACACCCCTGTTGACACTATACAAAATAAGTCTTCTATAGACATAATACACTGTAAGCCCCTCTATAGACCACACTACATGGTCAGCCTGTCAAAGTGAAACTCCTTAAAGATACAATGCACTGTGAACACAATGTACTTGGAACACCTCTGTAGATACAGTATGAACCCCTCCGTAGACAATACACTGTGAACCCCTATATAGACATAACACAATGTGAAACGCTGTTAGCACAATATGCTGTGACCCCTCTGTAGACACAATACACTGAATGCCTCGCAAGACACAATACAATATGAATCCTCTTGTACACACATCAACAGAGTGAAACTATCTGTGGACACAATAAAGTGTGAGCCCATCTACAGATACATTTGAGCCACTCTGTACAAACAATACAATATGAACTCCACAGACACATGAATCGCGAAACCTTTCGTAAAGGCAATACAGCTTGCACGTATCTGTCCACCTGCGTCTATGTCTCTTCAAGTGTGACCACATTTTTGTTTCCGTTTCCACAACCATGTGTCGCTGTTTCTGTTTTCTTAAATTCCTTTCACATTACGATGCACCTTTATGTGGCTGACCATGCTTTATACCACCAAGTGTCCACAAAAGACTGAACTCAGAGCCAACTTTCTTCTGCCTCACTTCCACGTCTCTCCCTTTCCTTCCTCTCCACTCTGTCATTGCCCACTCACCTCCTGATGATGTCCATCTGTTCTTTCATTGGCACGCCTCCAATCAGCAGCGCTGGTCTCAGGGAGGGGAAGCCGTCGGCGGCCAGCTGATTCATGTAGTACTTGATGATCTCATGGGTCTGCCGGGCCAACTCTCTCTGCACACACACACACACACCATCACTCTTCAGCAAACAATCAATACCTTCTTTCACTACACTTGCTCACAACTTTCAACCATCCATAGCAGCAGTTTACCATTACTGTTGTGAAACGTTCTGAAATCAGAAAGACAGGAACAAAACGCACTCTCCATATCGACTCGGTAACAATCACCCTTGATGTCTTAACAGAAAGCCTTGTGTGTGCCTGCTCCCTATGTCAACACAGCATAGGCTTCCAAAGATGTTGCAGGATTCCTCCCGGCTGGTTGGTCTGACAGTTAAGGACACTTCTTCTTCAAGTCCCACTGGCACCCTCGGATGTATCTTTTCTCTCGACTCAACTTACCATCACCAGGGATGTGAATGAACATACAGACATGTGCATGACACAAAATAACATTCTTCCTCTTCATGCACTTTGAGCCTGGCCCCGCAAGCAGCTTACCAGCCATTCCAGGGAGAGGTTTTAAAACTTGTTATCATGACTCCACTGAACAACGTGGACAAATGAATCACAAGATAAAACACGACATGTTTTGACCTTTTAGGTCTTCTTCAGGCAAGATAAACAACACTCAGGTAAACAACACTCAGGACATCGAAAATGAAGAACAAGCAATCACTTATCTTTCTCGAATTTGGCGCATGATAATTCAACGCCAATCTTGCGCCGAATTGGATGAAGATAAGTGATTGCTCATTCTTCATTTTCGTTGTCCTGAGTGTTGTTTATCGTGCCTGGAGAAGATCTAAGAGATCAAAATGCGTCATGTTTTGTCTTGTGATTCGTTTGTCCATGCTGTTCGATGGAGTCATAATAATTACTTTTAAAATCTGTTTAGATCTCCACCTGCAGTTACCTCCCTTTGCACTAAGATTCCATGGAGAGGTCGGACACTCACCGAAGGGCAGACAATCAGCCCGTACGGTCCCTCGTTGCTGGAGAAGGGCAGCTTGCGCTCCTGTTCCAGACAGAACATGATGATGGGCAGGGTGAAGACCAGGGTCTTCCCTGACCCGGTGAACGCTATGCCGATCATGTCTCGCCCTGACAACCTGCAACAATGCAGTGCTATATGTTAGTCTTCCCTTCTGGCCGTCTCTTGTTGGTTCTCCGTCATGTATATGAGGCATACACACCAAATCTGCGCATTGTATTGCTTTTACTTTCATTCAAAGAGCTCTGTTTGTACTGAAGCTGATCAATTCACATGCATGTACTTTGCTATGTATGAATTTAATCATGGTTTTTTCTTCTTTACAATCAAAAATGTGGCACATGTATTCATGCACACTCACTCACTCTCTCTCTCACACACACACACACATATATACACACACATAAACATCACACACACACACACACACAAATTTGCACATGAACACACATATACACATCTCTTCAAATGCAAGTAAGCATGCGCGCGCGCGCACACACACACACACACACACAAAACAACTAAAATACAGTGACATGTACATGCTTACACAGTGGGTATGCCCTGTATCTGAATGGGCGTTGGCTTCTCAATCCCCTTCCGTTTCAAGGCGCTGAGTATTGGCTTGGGGAACTTCATTTCTCGAAAAGATTTCACAGGTGGCGGCAGATCTGACCCCTCCACCAAAATGTGCCATTTTTTTCTCACTTTTTCATGATACACTTCAGGTTGTGCCATGATGTAACGAGGGGGCCTCCACCTGCAAGCACCCACAATTCACAGGTAAAGATCCACATTACTTCACATTTCATCAACAACAGGTATCACTGATCAAATGTTTCATGGACAGTCTGTACACTGATATTACTAAACAGGCACACAGAAAAGTTACAAGATACACAGTTCAAACACATTTTCCATTCAGGAAGCACAGTGGAGAAACACTCATAGATCCCTTTACATTAAAAAAGGCATACAGACGACAGTCTTTTCCACAAATGGGGACCAATTTTGCACAGTAATGTTTCTTCTGTAAACTCGGCACTGAACAGATTCACAGATCTTAATCACTTCCTTGCAGAGTCTGAATGCGATCACTGGAGGGGATGCCGCAGCCCACTGATCAGAATGGTGGACCTTCAATCTCAAGGTCAAAGGTGAGCCTCAACATGACGTGGTGGCTGAGGTGTCAAGCAAGAAATCTCCGATGTTCAAATCACTACATGAGCAACCCTTCAGTTAGTATAACCACCTTCATGGTGAATATCAACGCAGGGGCTCAAATCTGTTAAAGATCCTATAATTCATGTCAGCACTGAAGGAGTTACGGAAACACGGAACTATCCAGCATGCCACAGGATACTTGCTGAGGACAAGGGCACCATCAAGCGCTCTTCATTGCCCACTGAAACGCCATGAGAGATGCTGTGACAGCAACACCACCAGTAGTGTAAATCACACATCTATTGCACCACTCCTACCACCATCTGTCCTTGGATCACATGATGGGTTGCTTCAGCTGAGTGATGTGGTCCTTCCCCATAGCGTAACAGGTCAACACAATGAAGAAAGACAGGCGAGCAGACTTCAGTTTCCTTCCCTCTGTATGGAGTGAACCCGTCCTTTATCGTCAACGATTCAGACAGTGGAATGCCTTCGCTCCCCTCTTGGGTGTGTGGAAGATAAAGCCGCAGAATACGCTTTCTGCATCATGGCTTCGTTGATAACCAATCAAAATAAATTAGCCATAAAAATTAACACCTCGGCCGAATAAAACATCCAACAAAATAAAACATCCAACAAAATAAAACATTCAACAAAGTGAAGCAGGGAGAGACAAACAGTGAATATTAACATGGCAAAACAATGATGTGCACATCACCGCACACTAATGCTGTTGGTGGCACCAGTTCACCTAGAAGATGTGCACACCCAAGGCACGTATAACAAACAAAGACGCTCCTGTCACAGGAAGTTCCAATTATCCATACATTCCTCGTACTTTCACAAATAGCCTGTCAAAGTTTTGAACCATTTTGAACCGTCTGAATTTTTCTTTTAATTAAAAAAAAAAACCATGGACATTGCCTTCTTTCTTTCATGAATAAGCTCTCACACACTCACCAATTTGATTCTCAATACAAAAGAAAAAAAAAACAAACAAACAAAAAAACATGGATGTACCACTCTGCTATCTAAAAAAAAAAAAAAAAAAAAATGCTCTCACATACTTACCCTGTTTTAATGGGGTCTGTATATTCAATGCCTTTGGCCAGTTCAGCAACACCCTTCAGAGCTATGGGGAAAAAAACATAATTAACTTTACCTGAATTTTTCCAACTTTAACAAAAAACACCTTGGTTTTATTTTGATTGTATAAGGTGTGTGTGTGAGTGTGTGCGTGTGTGTGTGTGTGTGTATGTGTGTGTGTGTGTGTGAGAGAGAGAGGAAGAGACAGAGAGGGTGAGGGAGAGGGGTAGTAATGATGGTGGTTGTGTGTGTGTGTGTGTGTGTGTGTGTGTGTGTGTGTGTGTGTGTGTGTGTGTGTGTGTGTGCATGCGCGCGTGTGTGTGTGCATGTGTATGAGTGTGGGTTTGTGTGTGTATTTGTGTGCTTCAAATTTGGAAGTATTTTGTTTAGGTCCCCTTCAGCTTTTGATGTCCTTCACACCTAAGCACAATATGTTCAACAAATCAACATTAAAACGCTTTGCTTGTTATGCTGGGTTGGTTTACACACACACACACACACACACACACACACACACACACACACACACACACATGCACACACACACACACACACACACACACACACGCACACATACAGCCTACATACATGTGCACACAGGCAAATACATGTAAACATGCACTCATACTTTCAGTCTGTACACAATATTAGCATACACAGCAACATGAAAAACAAAGCAATAATGGACAAATGCATATATATGTATAAACAAACAAACAATACCAACTGATCAATAACTCAGTTCATACCTTTGCTTTCCGCCACACTCTCCAGAATCTTCTGCTCTTCTTTCAGTAGTTTCTCTCTTGCCGTCTCCTTTCGAGCTGGGAACAGTAAACAAATCTATTTGTCAATGTCAGAACTTGATCCATTTTGCAGAGCTGCCATGGCCTCAAAAGCAATTACTTAGCATTTTCACATGTTCAGTGTATCTTTTCACATGTAAGCATAGCACCCACATGCAGTATCACAAGATTCATTCACACTTTCAGTCGCACATCCCCCTGGCTTGATGGTGGTCTAAGCATATAATTATGGAAATCTTACTAGCTGGTGCATGCTTTTGACTTAACCTACCAAAAATGAAAATGAATAACAATAAAACCAATTGATAAGGTGGCGAAACTGCAAACATGTTTTAGCAATTTCTCTACTGCTTTTTTTTCCTTCCCTACTGAAATCGGCTATTCAAATTACATAACGTTATTCTGGTTTTGTTTACACTGAAGCTAAGTCTGTAAATTCTTTTTTTTGTTTTTTTTGTTTTTCAGTTTTGCATTTCATCACAAAGTTTGCCAGTATTGCATTGTCAATCAAATCATACATGATATGCCAAAAGCATAGCACTTGGCTGCCATGGTTTTTATCATTTTGTAACCATTCTCAATGTGCGCACACACACACACACACACACCACACACCCCACACACACACACACACACACATAGACACAAACATACACACACACACACACACACACACACACACACACACACACACACACACACACAGCCATTTATCTTCTGGACGCTTCACATAGTTGCCTTTTTCAACTCTCATTTCCTGCCATAAGATTTTTTTTCTGACTGAAATGAAGGGATTTCAGAGTGTCGTTATTATTTCCTTCCCCACCACCCTACCCTTCACCTTAAGGGAGATAATTCTGGAAGCCACTCTCCCCACTCCCCACACCTCCTTCACCTCACCCAGTTGACCACCAGAACCCTTAACAACAAGGGAGTTTCAAGACAGCCAACACCACCAGAATAATGCCCTGTTCTTGCATAAAGCTGCGTTGTCGCACAAGATCTCAAAAAAAAAGTACAAACAATTTTCTTCATCTGAACGAAGCAAGAAGTAGGCATTGCCCAGCGAAGCGACATCTTCAGTGAAGGCTATGAGCTAGCAATTGCAAGATGACATTGTGCAAAAAAAAAACCAGCTCAAACAATTCAAGGCTGCAAAGAAGTCCCGTTGATTACTTACATCATTAGCACTTTTCTCCTGTTTCAGTTTTCCTGTGACAAATATAAGAAAACTGCCTGGAGACTATTCCACTTGACTCCCAGTCCCAATGGAGAAGAATTCTCATTGTGGTGGAAGTGGCAACTCTCCTATTTACACAATGCTAAAAACATTAACAGGGTGACGGAGGACATCAAACAGAAGAAGAAAGGTGGGTCTCCATGCTGTATAGAGTTTGCACCAAAATGTTCACAGGCAACAGATTCCTCAGAATAGCTCTCACTCTCACAAAAACTAACTAAAGACAGGGTACAAGAATGCCTCCAACCTTCACCAACAATATCCTGAGCCTTCATCGCCTCCCCCCCCCCCCCCCTCCCATCCACCCCCTCCACAAAAGATGATGACGATGATCCTCTGTATTCACAGCATCTTTCATTAAAGAGAAACAACAGCCCAGAGCACACTCACAGAGTTTACATAAGAATATGCAGATCAGCAACAAAGCAACACTGTTTCGTGTGTGTGTGTGTGTGTGTGTGTGTGTGTGTGTGTGTGTGTGTGTGTTTGTTTTTTGGGGTGGGAGGGGGGGTATCTTACTTTTTCTCTTTGTTCAAAATTAGTATAACAGTGAAGAAAATCTGTACTGACATGAGTAAAAAGAACCAAAAAACTGAGAAGCAGTCAACAGCCCTGCATGGGGCCAGTGGCAGAAGAGAGGCACAGGCCACTTCTGGTTTAAAGGATTGCTTGTTCCTGAATGTGTAACTAAGCAGCTACAGTCTTCAACAAATTAATCAGCAAAGTTTGCTGATATGTTCATTAAAAAGAGACACTGCTAATTTTTTTCATCCATAAAACACACACATAAATACATGCACACACACACAAAGCACATGTGCAGGCACACACACACACACACACACACACACACACACACACACACACACAACACAAACATACACAAACACACACACACACACACACACACACACACACACACACACACACACACACATACACACGTACACACAGTTCTGTGATAAAAGATGTTCTATGGAATGATGACAGTCTGAACTTTGGTGACAAACAAGCATATGGCTGATCACTGAAATTTTGCCAAACCAATGACAAATACATTCGACTTGATCTTGGCCGTAATACACTCTAGGCAGAACATCTTTCCATCTACATCATGCAGCCAAATAAACTAACTCAGCCATCTGTGTTGAAATTATTGCACCTTTGCTGACTCACTGGACAGCTTGATGCCTAAACACACTGTTCTCATTTGAATATGAAGCCAAGCTGTGTTTGCACAGATTTGCCATGTTTACATATTTATCAGGATTCCCACTGAAGAAAAAGGATAAGTCCCTCATATTCTACGGGGGTCTGGGTCTGGTGGACATGCCACCCCCAACCCAGAAAATATCTGAAACTTGTATTCACAATGCTCAGTGCATTCTGCAGAAAAATCTGAGCCTATAGCAGTGCATGGTTCATTTTCCAGTCCGACAACATCAAGGACCATTCTGTCCCTATAGCTTTTTTGTCAGTCTCTTTCACTTTTGCATCAATGCACTACATCAGAGCATGCCAACAATACACTCAACAGCCTAGACAAAATGGTGACTACTTATTCTCTCTTGAACTTTACAAGCCATTTCGTGACGTTAGTGTCATCTGCCAGCATACCCAAAATCTAACCAGTGCTATCTTTAGCTTCTTCCGCGATTAATGTCTCCCTTCAATGTGTGTGTGTTTTGCTTTGTTTTTAGTAAACTCCCACTTTTCATACTGAAATATATGTCTTCATAGAGAAATGGGAACCCTACAGGTAAGTGAATATGTGATTGGATCTCAGTGCACCAGTTTGATTTTTGCTGTAAAGAGAGCATCACAGCTACAACAAGCGTTTGAGTGGCTAAGGAGAACAACTCACAGTCTTGTTTTACTGTGCCAGGTGTATGCATGGCTTCTTTTACATGCAAAGCTCAGAGTTAGACGTGATAACGCACTGACGATTCAACTGATGCATACATGCAAAACATAATCCATCTGTACAAAAAATTTTGAGTTTCAGGGATGCAGCAGTCTGCTGTTTAGTGCCTTTAACATTAACAATAAAAGAAGAGTACCCAAGGTGCAGATCAGTGTGTAATAACTATCATGCTTTCATTTTTATGAACATAAAATAACCTCTCTCTCTCCCTCTCTCTCACACACATACAAACACACACACACACACACACACACACACACACACACACACACACACACACACACACTCTCAAACACACACACTCTCTCTTTCTCTCTCAAACACACACACACACGCTCACTCACACACACACACACACACACACTGATGAATTACAAATGAAAAAAAGGTCAATTCAAATGACCTTCTGCCTTCTTCTTCAGTTCACTGTGCTGGTCCAGAAGACTGATGTAAGCATTGGGTCCAATGTCCTCCTCCTCCTCCTCCTCTTCCTCTTCTTTGTCGTCATGGGCATTGTTGTTGTCGCTGCTTTCCGCTGCACCGCTCCCAGACCCTTCATCCTCCTTCATCAGACGTTTCTTGATGTGCTGCAGCTGTAGAGCCATTGAAAAGTAACAGTATTTCAACATTCCTATTTTTCTTTGTAATACCTCTCTCTCTTCTTTCTTTCTCTCTCTCTTACAGTTACACACACAGACACACAGACACACAGACACACACACACGCACGCACACACACACACACAACACACACACACACACACACACACACACACATACACACACAGCCGGAATAACTCAGTTGGTAGAGCATTAGACTCGTAATCTTGGTGATCCTGGGGTTGCGGGTTCAAATCTCCGCCTGGCGGTCTCTGTACTAGGGGATTTTTTCCTTGGAGTTAACACTGATTCTGATTCCATTTCCCAAACAGTCCTCTGAATGAGACTATAAACCAAGGTTCCACATGTGAATGCACGCATAACATCTTGCACACACATAAAATCCCATCACCAATGTTTCGAAGAGAAGGCCAGTTCAGCCGTTGGTATGGATGACACGTTATACATAGCATGCACCCTGCGTGAGAAATTGAATGAATGTAGGAAATAAGGAAAGTGAGTGAACGATATTGACTAGATGACACAGGAAACAACTGAACGAAGCGCTGGCAGGCAGCTCTTCAGTCGGCACTACCCAGGTAGGCAGCCCATTGTGTACACCAGAATGTGGATTATCAAGCCAAGAACCTCAGACAAGGCACTTTTAACTTTGTTATTACACACACACACACACACACACACACACACACACACACACACACACACACATCTATGTCAATTTTTACTATAAATTACAATGGAAAAAGTAGCAACAATAATCTTAATCCTGAAGAAAGATCAAAACACCAGCAGGCAGTAAACTTTCAGCTTTCCAACCACTTTCACTGCAGTCTGCAAACCCACCTCCATTTTCTTCCTCTGCTTGACAGGGATGTAGGGGACATAATTCTCATCATCTGAAGATTCTGCACTCTCTTCCTCATCTTGGTAAACTCTCTGTTAAAAAAAAAAAAAAATCATCAATCATTAAATTCAACATCAGCAAAAAGGCCAGAAACTACATGAAGTGATGAACTTCAACTGTAGACAATAATAAAGCGATAAAAAGCTGACAAAAGAAAACATCACAAGCTAATACAAACAGAATGATGAAGTTGATTTGTCTGTTGCCTTTCTCTTTGCTAGTTTACGTGTGCGCAGCCTGCTCACGAATAAGATTACATAATTTGCAGTGGTGACAAAGTTTTGAGTTTGATACTAACTGTAACTTCAGTACTTCTCCACTTGCAAATGAAAAACATAACATTTGGCAATTTGCCAGTTACCGCACATGCATGAATATCAGTTTGTTGCTACAACACACATTTTTTTCCAAATAGATTTTACAGTTTTAGTTTAAGAAATCAGTTCTCTGTCTTCGGTGCAAACAATCCACAAAAGCATTCTGAGCTTCTCCTGGGCAGCTTTCAGGTTCCAAGTTTCCCAGCTGCACTATAAGACTTATACAGCACATTTGAGTTAAAAAAGAATCTCAGTTTGATTTTCTCTAAAAAAAAAAAAAACTTCCTGTTCAATCAGATGTTGTTGAATAGGCTAAACATTACCTAGGCTTCTCCCCTTCTACGGTTCAGTTTGTTGGTCTGATCATCATGAATTTAAATGGATCTTTTTAGGTGCATGAAATGTACAGCAATATCAATCAATTATGCTCCCATGAATACAGCTCTTTATGGGTGATATTCAACTGATATCATGCTCTCTCTCTTCTTTCCACAGACACACATTCAAACCCTCTTGCAATGTCCCTGCAAGCATTCCGTTATTCTTGCTGACAATCTGGACTTTCTGATGTCGCTGCAAAGTTATCAGCAAAGTCAAGATCTGACAACAGTTGACTCCGTTGTTAGGAGTTGCTTTTTTCTTCTTTTTTTTTTTTTTTTTTTTCTTTTTTCATTTATAACCCAGTTATTTGCCACAGCAAAAAGACTGGTGAAAGAATACATGCCCTGGTAGCCACCTGTGAATAGTTGAAAGCAGCCACTGGAGCCATCCTCAGTTCTTATACAGCAGAAAGAACCATGATTTCTGTTCACTAGCCTTGACAACCTTATCAGTGATGCCATAGGATGGAAGTATTCTCCACTGGCTGAAAACAGAATGCATGAGCCAAGTCTTCTTCTTCTTCTGCGTACGCAGGCTGATACTCCTGCGGACACTCCCTATATGGATAGACAAGTATTAATCCCATCTACCCAACAAAGGGAGTGGAGTTTTGTGTGTATGACCATTTTTTATCCCGCCATTAAGGCAGCCATACTCCATCTTCGGGGAATGAGCCAAATCATGTTCCAGACTTGCAACTTTTCGGCAAAAGGCAATGCTGGACACATGACGGAAATAAATGTGAAATAAATTAGACGCTCAGTAATGACCATTTATCATAACTACATTCTGGCTATCAGGTGACTGATTAAAAACAAAAGCCAGTGGGAGCCCTGCATCTAATTACCAGACCTGTGAACAAAATCAAGATTTCCTGCAACCAGACATAATCATCCAATGCTGTCAAGCCCAGATACATTCACTCTTTTACAACTAAAACATGACCTCACATTGGAATCAACCTTAACTGGCTAATGAAATTTTCAAAGTGAAAGTAAAAACCAGCCCATCACAACAAATGTCCTGATAGCTTTACACAAAATTCAAGAAGAAAGGCAAACGCCTATGCGGACACATGTGGGATGAATTAACACCACAGGAATGAGGAAGATGGACAAAGGGTGGGTGAGTCATATGGGGAAGGACACAATTATCTTAAGTTTGACAAGTGTGCATTCACCTCAGCAATCCAAAATATATAAACAGGACCTGTTTAGTCCTTGTTAATGTAACTATATCGGATCTTGATTTTTCAGTCTTGTGAGAGTCTACAGCATTTCATGTGAATTTAGTACCACTTTGCTCAGTCATCCCATAACCTCACCAAGAATGTTTGAAGCACTAAGATGGTGGGTATGTGGGAGAATAATATATAAATATATATATATATATGGGGGAATATATATATATATATATGTTGAGCTGCTATCATCTGTCAATTGCTAAATTTATTCACTTTAAATCAGTTTTAAAAATCACGACTTTCTTCCAGCACACGACATGTCAGATCGAAAAACTTTTCCAGTTTCAGCTCCAAAAAGTGCTTTCTCTCGTTCTTTCCATTGGTGGTGTATATCATTAGATCTATTAGTTTCTTGTTGTTGCTGCTGCTTCTATACATGCATCTTGATCTTAACACACAGACACACACATATATACACACACACAGATGATGGTGATATCATGATAATCTTTATTTCCAAGGGTAACACTACAGATAAGCAAACAGTGAACACATGCTTTTTTTCATCCGGCCCTTGCCCCACTAAGGGACTAGGCATGACTAGCGACTAAAACTTAAAAAACTTTTAACAAATACACATATCTTCACAAATACATAAAAAAGTTGATGAGTTGTTCCTCCATTAACACTGAGGCGTAGATGAATTTAAATTAAAAAAAAAAAGGATTGAAACAACAAACAAGAATAAAGAAATCATTACAAAGAAGAAGAAAAAAACTCATCACACACAGACAGAATAAGTGATCCTTCTGTTGTTATCGAGAGATAGAGAAAGAGAAAGAGAGAGAGAGAGAGAGAGTTATATTCCTTTTGTAAAATATCAACATGTTAAACAAGCTGCGATGTGTGTGTGTGTGTGTGTGTGAGAGAGAGAGAGAGAGAGAGAGAGAGAGAGAGAGAGAGAGAAGACAAGACTAGACAAAATTCTTTATTTACGAGGATAATAGATAAGCGCTGATGTGCTTTTTACGGGCTGGGCCCGGTAGTCCGACGTTTCGATAGTCCGACACATCGGTAGTCCGACACCTCACGTTCAGATGTTTCGATAATCCGACACTGTAAGAAAAAGTAGCGATAGTCCGACATCCCACGATTCCGACAATTCCAACTCGTTTCCATAATCCGACACACAACCCAGTCATACTGCACTAATTAGCAGTCAAATGGTGAAAATTGGCAAATATGACCACTGGTCAGTGGCACTGACCACCACTGACCACTGGTCAAACTCGTCAATAGTTGCACTAATTGGACCTGGGGCAACATATTACATAGACCCGGGGGAACATAGACCTGGGGGAACATAGAGATGATACACCGAGTGACCGACACATTTTTTCCGACCAAATGCAATGTCGGACTATCGAAACGTCGAAATTGTGATGTGTCGAACTATTGGCACAAAATAAAACATTACAAAACAAGTTTCGCTGGTCCGACAAAATTGTCGGATTGTCGAAACGTCGGAATCGTGATTTGTCGAACTATCGAAACGTCGGAATCGTGAAGTGTCGGACTATCGGACCCAAACCCTTTTTTACATCCAGTCCTCGCCCTGAGTAAGGTCAACAATGCAAAATAAGGTGAGGTAACAAAGCAAGCATGCAAAAAGTGACTAGAACTACAAGCGATACGTAATGTTAAAAAAAAAAAAAAGAAAAAAAGAAGAGAGAGAGAGAGCGAGAGAGAGAGAGAGAGAGAGAGAGAGAGAGAATTTATTATATGGATTTGGTGGGACATTTAGCTAAAGGTACTGTACCTTTCTAGCATCCATGGCTATTGGTGAAAAGCAACTGGTCCTAAAATTACTTATTTTCTTTTCTACGTTGGTGTGCTTGTCTATGAGCGTGGTTGCGTTTTACCTTCGTCGGTGGACAACACAGAGACTTCCTGTTTATATTTAGACCGGGAGAATAACGTCCCCTTATTCTGAAAACACTTCCGTGTGCACGTAGAAAAGCCAGTGAACATGATGAGCTAGGGTTTCTTGTTTCTCCCTAGATTTTTCTGTTGCATGGAAAATAATCGTCAACAGTACTTCAACTAGCCAAAATGACTATGGTAATTAAAGGGGCAGTTTCAGTCAAACTGCAGGGACTACTCAAGGTAAGGACTTTCACTTTGCCTACGGCAGCCAAGTCTAAGTAGTAGTAGTAGTAGTAGTAGTAATAGGGACAGGCTATTTGCCTAGGCCTCACGGCCTATATACGTCCCCTCTTTGACTTCATAATGTGTTGTGCGCATTTTATCTCATATTTAGCCTCAAATGGGCCTCAGTCGTCATAATCCACAAATAATTCTTTAAATTTGGGTATTTCATCCAAAAAATTCTTGAAATAGTTAGTATTTTGTGCAAATTTTATGTTAGTAGGAAGTGCATTCCACAAGGGGGCAACTCGGTGTGAGTAAATGTTTTTCCTTTTGTTAGTGCGGCAGTATTGTATAAAAATCTTGCCTTCAGTATTCCTTGTGTTGTTGTTTCTTGAAGGAATAAACAGTGAGTCAATACTTACGTCATCAATACCATTAAATATCTTATATGTCTGGATAAGATCCCCCCTTGTCCTTCTACCTTTCAATGAGTGTAAATTCAAATATTTCAATCTTTGTGCATATGACATATCTTTGCATTCTTTTAATAACTTTGTTGCACGTCTTTGAACACTTTCTATTTGTTTAGACTGTCTTTTCAATTGTGGACTCCATATTGCATTTGCATATTCCAAATGAGGTCTAACAAAGGATTTATATAGTTTTAAGAATATTTCCTTGTCTAAATAGGAGAAACTTCTTTTAACTATTCCCAACATTTGATTTGCCTTGTTTACTATTTTATTTATGTGTAAGTCAAAAGACAACATAGTATCAAAAGTCACTCCCAAATCTTTTTCTTCTTTTAGTGCAGTTATTTCCTGTAAGCCATCATTATACCTCATATAGTAAGTGTGCTCTTGATTACTTTTACCAATGTGTAGAACACCACATTTTGATACATTGAAATACAGATTCCATACTTCTGACCAGTCTTGGAGTTTATAAATATCATTTTGTAAGTCTACGGAATGGGATGTATCGTCATAAAGTTTCGTAGCGTCAGCAAATATTTTACAAGTACTATTTAATGATAATGGCATGTCATTTATAAAGACCGTAAATAGTATTGGGCCTAAGATACTCCCTTGAGGTATACCACTTAGAACCTTAGCTTTACCTGATCTTTCCTCACCCACTCTTACATACTGAACTCTGTCATATAGGAAACCTTGTATCCATTTTAGTAGATTGCCTGTAGTGTTATGCCATAAGCAGCCAGTTTAACTAGTAACCTTTCATGTGGTACAGTATCAAAAGCTTTTTTAAAATCTAGATACAAAACATCAACATTATGACCATCATCTAATAACTTTGTCATGTTGTCTATTACCTCAAGTAATTGTGTTACACAAGAATGTTTCTTACGGAAATCCATGTTGGCATTTTGCATACAAGTTATTATCTGTAAAATGAGTTACCACTGAATCTCTAATTATACTCTCCAATACTTTACAAGTGACACACGTTAGGCTGACCGGTCTATAGTTTCCTGGTTCAGCCCTTGACCCCTTCTTAAATATGGCTGTTACTTCCGCTAATTTCCAGTCCTGAGGTAAGATACCCGTTTCTAACGTTTTATTAAATAGTATACATAGAGAATTCTTAAAGGTTTGTAATTTAGAAGCCACTTGATGTAATTTCTGTATCTGTGAGCCTTTCTTGTAATGACCTTGGCGGTTTTTTGTTTTGTTTTGTTTTTCCCCCACTTGACTTTGTTTACATCTGGGGGTGAAGGTCTTTTGAGATTGGCAAGTCGGGGGAGCAGTCCTTGCGTTAAGGGTAGTTGGGGGGCAAAAGTAAGGAAAGAAAACGCAGTCTTGTGGTACTTTTTTGATGTTGTTGTTGTTTTTTTTTTTTCTTTCCTTCCATATGTTAGTATTAGGTCTTTGCTCACAGATAATGTGATTGTACGAAGGGATAGTAAGTATTTGATCACGGGATAGTAAGTATTTGATCACGTGTTAGTCATACAAGATGACTATAACATGTTGTTCGACGGCGGGTTTTTTTGTTTTTTTTGTTTTTTGTTTTGTTTTTTTCCCCATCGCGCTAGATATTGTAGTTGTAGTAGTAGTAGGCTTCCATGCTCGTTTGGAGTAGGGTGGTGGACCCTTATATAACAGGTTGGTGTGTGTGTGTGTGTGTGTGTTTAGTTTTATGTCATTGCTTTGTAAGTTGGTCTTTATGTTGTACATTACCTTTTCATTTTCTTCATATCAAGGTGGTGGGTGTGTGTGTGAGAGTGAGATTGTAACTGGGTCATGTACACTTTATTTGTGCATTTATAAGATGTTGATATTAATGATGGGTGTGAAAACTTGCTTATTATTACATTGGAAGGTTGAGGCTGAGGTAGCTTCTGAAGGCTCTGAGAATTTTACCCGAGCCAGCTGGGGATATAATGTATGGCTGTGTGGTACGGAAACTATTAAAAATGGTGTGGCTGTTCTTCTTAATAATAGCTTTGAGTATAAGATACGTGATGTTATAAGAGACCAACATGGGTGTTACACTGTTATGAATGTTCAGTTCTTAAATATAATGAAAATAGCCAGAAGTTTAAAATGTTCTTAGCGAGTCTAAAGGAACATTTGATTAGTAAGCAGACTAACAATACAACATAATGGAACAAAAAACAAGTAGTAACAATATAATAACAATTTCTTCATTAAACTGTCAGGGGCTTGGAAATAAACAGAAAAGGAGAGATGTCTTTCACTATTTGAGGAAAAAAAATTATTCTATCTACTGTCTACAAGACACACATTTTGAAAAACAAATGGAAAACTATATACAATCAGAATGGGGATATACTTGTGTCTTTTCTTCACTTACTTCAAATGCCAGGGGAATAGCAGTGCTATTTAATAATAACCTTGAATTTAAGATCAATAAAGTTGAATCAGATATAAATGGTAATTTCATTATTATATCCTTTACAGCTATGGAAAAAGAACTATTATTAGTAAGTGTATATGGTCCCAATAAAGATGACCCTATGTTTTATGAAGATCTAATACAGAGAATAAAAAGATACAAAAACAACAATGTTATAATAGTTGGAGACTTTAATATTGCCTTAGAACAGGAAATAGATTGTTTTAACTATAAACATGTTAATAACCCCAAAGCTAAGAAAGCAGTAGAAGAAATTATGTCAGAGCTTGTTTTAACAGATATATGGAGAGAGAACAATCCAGACAGTAGGAGATATACATGGAGAAGACCAACCCCCTTTCAGCAAAGTAGAATAGATTTCTTTCTACTATCGGATTACCTGATATGGTACTTTGATGATACAGATATAATTCCAGGCTATAGAACTGATCATTCATTAATAACTCTAAATTTTAAATTTGGAAAAGATGTCAAACAAAATACTTTTTGGAAGTTTAATACCTCCCTACTTAAAGATAAAAAATATGTTGATGAAATTAATGAAGAAATACAAAACGTAATAAAAGAATATACAGAAACCCAGGAAGAACCCAACCAAACTAAAGATGAAGGTAACTCAGAAATAAAATTTAAAGTATCTGATAGGACCTTTCTGGACTTTTTGCTGATGAAAATTAGAACAAAAACAATTTCATATGCAACAATGAAAAAAAGAGAATCAAAGCAGAAAGAAGAAAAATTGACACATGACATAAAAGAAATTGAGAAAAAAGAACACAAAACAGAACAAGACAGGAAGGTACTTGAAGAATACAATCAGGAGTTGACTTTGTTAAGAGAAAAAATCATGAATGGGGTACTACTAAGATCTAAAGCAAGATGGGTAGCAGAAGGAGAAAAAATTACAAAGTATTTCTGTAATCTTGAAAAACGTAACTTTGTTAGCAAGCAAATAACAAAACTGATAAACAGTCAAGGGAAAATAATAGAACATACAGATGGAATAAAAGAAGAAGTTAAAGACTTCTATGAAAAATTATATAAAAAAAGAGATTTGGAACAACTCAATATTGAAGATTTAGTTAAAGAGGTACCAAAAATAACAATGGAAGAAAGTAGATCTTTAGAAGGTAAAATAACACTGGAGGAAGCAGGCATGGCATTGAAAAACATGAAGGATGGAAAAAGCCCAGGAACAGATGGGTTTGGAGCTGAGTTTTTTAAGTTCTTTTGGAAACAGATTGGCTTTCTAGTTGTAAGAGCCTTGAATGAGAGTTTTAAAGAGGGAGAGCTTTCTAATGTACAGAAAGAAGGTATAATTATCTGTATACCAAAACCAAGTAAACCCAAAGAACACATTAAGAACTGGAGACCTATTTCCTTGCTAAATGTTATCTATAAAATAGGATCAACATGCATAGCAAATAGATTAAAAAGAATACTCCCAACTGTAATTAGCGAAGATCAGACCGGATTTATTCCAAACAGATACATGGGAAACAATATCAGACTCATTTATGATATAATCAATCAACTGAACACACAACACAAACCAGGAATGTTGATAAATCTAGATTTTGAAAAAGCGTTTGACTCATTAGATTGGAATTTTATGTTCAAAGTATTAAAAGCCTTTGGACTTGGCAAGGATATGTGCAGATGGATTAGTGTTTTTTATAAAAATATTAAATCAATAGTTTTTGCCAATGGACAAAGCACACCATGGTTTTATATAGAGAGAGGGTGTCGTCAAGGCGACCCAATGTCACCATACATTTTTGTACTATGTGCAGAAATATTATCTATTATGATCAAAGAAGAAAAAAACATAAAAGGAATCCAAATAGGTGAGAGTGAATATAAAACATCACAGTTTGCAGATGACACTCAACTAATGAATAGTGGAGACAGAATATCCTTTGAAAAGTCAACTCAAATTTTAGAAAAGTTTGGTAAAACGTCTGGACTGTTTCTGAATAAAGAAAAAACGCAGATCATATGGTTGGGGAGTAATAAAAATAGCACAATAAAATATATGCAACACCTAAACATGATATGGAATCCTAAAGAATTCAAAATACTAGGAATATGGTTTACTAATGATCTAAAAGACATAGAAAAAAGAAACTACAAAGAAAAGATGATTGAAGTGAAAGCATTATTCAAAACCTGGCTAAAAAGAATTATCACCCCTCTCGGGAGAATCGCAGTACTCAAATCGCTAATCTTGTCCAAATTAACACATCTCTGGCTTCTTTTGCCAAACCCTCTGGATGCATATATAAAAGAATTACAAAGACTATGTTTTTGGTTTGTGTGGAACAAGAAGCAAGACAAGATTAGCCGTAAAACAGCTGTAAAGGATATAAGAGATGGAGGACTGAACATACCAGATGTACAAGCATTTATCACATCACTAAAACTAACATGGGTAAGACGAATTAAAAATACTACACACAGATGGAAAGAATTGTTGGTGCATAATTGCTCGTTTATTGAACACATTGAAGAGTACTCTCCAAACTATCTGTGTATAAGAAATAAAGAAAATATGTTTTGGCAACATGTATTCACCTCCTATAGACAATTTTTTTATAAAGTAAAACCAGAAACCACTCAGGAAGTACTAGCCGAACCAATTCTTTATAATGATAACATTAGAATAGGGAATAAAACTGTTAAGTTTAAAGGGTGGCATGAAAAAAAAGTAAACAGAATTTCTGATTTAATAAAGAATAATGGAGAAATACTCACATTTAATGAATTCAGATCAAGATACAACATACAGATTAACTTTCTATCATACATGGGATGTATAGCATCAATAAAGAATTATTTAAGAAAAGTTGGACTTACTATTCAAGATCGCAATATGGCAGAGCACAACGCAGCTTTGGGAAGGATATGCTCTATATCAAAAGGCACCCAGATATATTATAAAACATTAATCAAGGATAACCGGAAACCAAAATGCATCACAAAATGGTCTGAAAAGCTCAACCAAGACATACCTTGGAAACGTTGTTTCTCAAAGATTCAGCAGATTAAAGATATAAAACTTAAATGGTTACAGATAAGAATACTACATAGAATAATAGGAACTAATGTGGTGTTGAAAGAAATAGGAGTTGTACAAAATCAAAACTGCAATTTCTGCAGTAATGAGAAAGATACTATAGAGCATGTCTTCTGGAGATGCAAATATGTTCATGAATTTTGGAAAACACTAGAAAATCTGCTGAAAGAGAAATGTTCAAATGTAGATAACTTATATTTCACAGAAAGTATAGTACTATTTGGTACAGACTCTAACTTCAACAGCGATACTGTGGTTGATCTGATAATTCTTTTGGCTAAAAATTATATATACAGATGCAAGATAACAAAGTGCCAGATCCTCACTTCAGTATTCATTAAAATACTCAAGGCACGGTATCAAATAGAAAGATACGTAGCAACAGTGAACTCTGAACTTCAAAAACTCGAAAACAACTGGATTCATTATAAACCTTTATTTGAAGATTCACATGAGTAATGGTCTTTTAGTAAATGATCTGTGAGTGGGGAAGTTACAACTTTGAAAGTGAAAAGAATTGTCAACTATTTCAAATACACTGTACGTTGATTGCTTATCTCGATTCCCATGAATATTATTGTCATTGTGATAACTACTAATTTTGAAGGATTTTAATTCTTATAAGCGACATATGTATATAGGTGTGTATGTATATGTATGTATATGTATATATATATATATGATTATATATATATATATATATATGTGTGTATATGTATATATATATGTATGTGTGTGTGTGTGTGTGTGTATGGGTATATATGTGTCGCATTGGAGGGGAGGTATGTCAGGGAAATAAGAGCTTCATTTTTTTTTTTTTTTTTTTTCATTTTTTTTTTTTTCATTTTTTTTTTTTTTTTTTTAAATAGAATAAGCTTACGCCATAGGGAGGTATTTGCCATAATATACGAGGCATACGTAGATGCCATGGTCTCAGTAGGATGAATATGACTTGAGTGTAAAAGAGCTAATGCATAGGAGTACGTATGTGTATCGTCACTGGCGAGCTCTGGCCATGTGTCTGCAAACAATTTCATCGAGTGTGCATGGAGGGAGCATGGGGGGGAAGGGATGAGATCTATGTGTGCAATGTGAATATTTGGGTGTGTGGATATAATACATGTTTGTGTTTGGGATGATGCTTACCTATAGATGGATTGGATGACATGGAATATCCAATGTTCAGCCTGTTACTCTTTTTCTTTTTTTTTTTTTCTTTTTTTTTTACTCTTGGATGGCTCTATATAGAGTGGAAGGTTCCATTCTATTTCTAATGTACTGATGTGACCCTTGCTGGCTGGTCCTGTTGCTGTTCTTGGAAACTTTCGACCTTTCTTTCGTCCCAAGGATAGTATGGGAGGGATTTAGTCACCGGAGGATCGCATACAGTTGTGCACAGAATATGTGTTATATGTTAGTTAAAAAACTAAAATAATCTCAGGAAATAGATATTTTGATTGCAACATGGATTACTTTCAACCCAGAGATTCTTGTCTCTGCATCATCTTGTACTTTTTATATAAATTTTGTGAGCAAGAAGAGCAGACATTTTTCAATATGCTGTTTAACTGTCATACTAATATGTACCGATTTTGGACGAATGTCCAGCAGTTGCTGACTTGAAAATATTCACATTGTCATGATTTTATGATTGACAAGGAACTTGTATTGTTTGATGTTAAGCAGAATACACAGACAGACGCTCTTTTTGAATCCATCACTTTATTTGCAAAATTTTATATCTGCATATAAATGCCAAATGCACAGCTGCATGTACATACCTTTGTTGTATCACTGAGTGACAGATATTACTTGGAGCATTACATGGCAATTACAAATATAACTTGTGCAAGTTTAAACAAACTTGGTTTCTGTACAGTTCAGTTCTCGATTGGTTTCAGCGTTAGAATTCAAAATAAAATATATGTATTTTATCTGTAAACCACTACATTCACCAAAATCTACTTCAGCTGTATGTTTTAACAAATGGTTGAATATTTGTATATAATCAAGTTTGATTTGTGTTTGATATGAAAATGTCAATGGACCTCCCCTGTCCCTTACCCTCAGCCCCCAACCCCCCCCGACCCCGGTCCCCCTTTTCTTTTGTGTACAAGGATGTTTGATTGCTCAATGGCCTTTTTTTTGTTTTGTGTGTGTGTGTGTGTGTTTGTGTGCCCCCCCCCCCCCCCCCCCCCCCCCACCCCCCCATTTTTTTTTTTTTTTTTTTTTCTTTCTTCTTTTTTTCTTTTTGAAATGTTATGATATTCATTTGTAATGTATTGTTTGAAAAATGATTTTAAAAAAAACGTGAAACAAAAAAAAATTTATATGGAATAAAGCAATCATAATAATGTTAAAAAAAAAAAAAAAAAAAAAAAATAGTATACATAGGGGAAGTGATAATTCTACATTTAGTTCTTTTAAGACTTTTGGAGGAATTTGATCTGGTCCTTGCGCCTTTTTTGGGTTCAAATTGATTAATTTATCTCTGACCGCTTTGGGGGTGACTATTAGTATTACTTCTGCCAAAGATATACCATCTGAATATGTACATTCCTCTAATTTTGGTATATTAGACCTGTCTTCCCGTGTAAATACACTAGAAAAGAATTTATTTAGAGTTTCTGTTTTTTCTTTATCACTTGTTGCTAAAGAGCCATCAGGATTATTTAGAGCACCAATATTAGTATTTATCTTTAACTTGTTTTGAATATATTTCCAAAATAATTTAGGATTGTCCTTGCACTCCTTTGCAATCATTTTTTCATATTCTCTTTTCGTTATTTTCAGTAATTTTGTACATTTATTTCTCTCGCATATGTACTTCCTATAATTAATTCCTGATTTAGTAGTTAGGTACCTTTTATATAAGTTATATTTCTTTTTAATGCTTCTCATTGCTTTCTTATTCATCCAAGTTGGGGTATATCTTTTGTTGTTGTTTTTTCTTGTTTTGGGAATACATTTTTCCATACCTTCATGTATGGCATCTTTTATATACTTCCAAGTTTCCTCTACATTCATATCTGATAAAGCTGACCGATCATGTTCATTCAGTATACCTTTGAATTTTGAATAATTTCCTTTATTCAGATTGACAGTGTTTTAACAGTGTTTAGTACAAATATGTTGTTGCTTGTGTTTGTTACTTCTTGGTTCTGTTTTCCTCTTATAGCGCATCATGATCATCGCTGATTGTGTGTGTGTGTGTGTGTGTGTGTGTGTGTGTGTGTGTGTGTGTGTGTGTGTGTGTGAGGAAGAGAGAGAGGGTGGGGATGGGGAGGGGGTCAATGTCTGTAAACGTTATGTGAACTTACTCAGAAATGAAAAAAAATCACAGCTATTAACCTGGACTGGATATGTTATTTCTTTCCTAAATGTTGCAATTTTTCTGGGTTCAACTTTGTTATAGACCATTATTCCAGAACATAACTCAGTTATTAAGTTGTGTGCATGGAGACACAACCTTTTGAAACTCAGTTGCTATTTCACATGGTATGATCTTCATGAAGCTACCATTTTCAATGGTCCTTACAATGTTTTTACTGTGAACAGTCAGAACAATATGAATGTGAGTACACACACACACACACACACACACACACACACACACACACACACACACACACACACAGAGACACACACACACAGGCATACACATAGTGTGCGAGCATGTGCAGGCCAGAATTACCAAAGATTCACTTGTAAGTATAATGAGAGGATACACAAATTGTTAGCACCAGTAACTGAGTAAGTCAATAGACCAACAGGGGTAATAACCTACTGAACACTATCTAGTATCAAGGACAAATGGAAATGCAAACAATAGGCTAGCACTGTCATAGATTCTCTGGTGTTTGCAAATATGCAAAACAAAAAGGCAATAAGGGCAAATTGTCTTAATCTTGGCTAAGTAAATGAAAAGAAACTGTCTTAATCTTTACAAAATGAAAATAAACACCTTGCTATAGAAAGAGGTGCACTGGATCCCAGTCAAGCACAAAGATCAGAGATCTGTTTTGAGATTGTAATTTATTTCTTCTTCTTTTTTTTTTATTTTTTAACAAATTCGAAGTCAGGGACATTAACATTAACACTCCACACAGACCAATCCCAATCCCTAAGGTTTTCAGGATCTACTCTCCGTACCCACCAGATGACTTGTCATCACTTTTTTTAGAAAATATATATACAGGTGTTTGCTTTGTTTTTAATGCAAGGTACCATTCAGCAAGTTGAGCTTCTTGAGAAGTAAGATCATCGGTTGAAGGTTTTAGGTCATGGATCGAAATCTTCCAACAATCCCTCCCCCCCTCCCCAACCCCCACCCCAACTACCAACTTCCCTGTCCATCTCCCTTTTGGCCCCCTTCTTTCCAACCAGTGTCCCCAAACTCATCCATCCACTCATGGCCCTGCGTCAGAAAAGCTGCTAAACCTTTGCCCAATCCCCTTTTAGCCTTCTATTCCCCCATCCCCACTGTTAAAACATGCGAGTCATGATTCAAATGTCTCTGGCTTTTTTTCTTTTCTTTTTTTTTAAAGTTTTCAATGGCCACCTTTCTATTTCACTTTTTTTTAATGGAAGAATTCATTCAGGGTGTATGACATGTCAATCACCCATTCATGGAAAACAAAAGAGACTGCTGCATTTCTGAAAACAAAGGGGAATAAAAATGGGTATACAAAAGGTAACATACATCACAAAACAGACATGTGGATTTTCAGTAAATATGTCTTCTTCAAACAAAACACCAGACAGAAAATGCACACTTTTAACCATACTATTACTATCCAGATAGCCGTCAGCATGAGTTATTCTTATGTTGAATAGTAAAACCCACCAACACTCAATAAGCATATTGTTATGTGAAAGTGAGTGAGTGTGTCACCTGTGTTTGTATGTGTGTGTGTGTGTCACGGTCGCTAAGCCGGACGGCCCTACCACCTTACCCACGCCTATCACACACTAGGTCAGACAACACAGCACACAGTTTTACAATCACGCCCGCTTCTTTATTTCACACACACTCCATGGCGCCACCACTCACGCACATCCACAACTGCACACAAGTATCTTAATTCCCGCTGACTTACCCTACTCTACGATAATGACTTAGAAAACCCTAACCTAACCTAACACACCAGTTGCGGTATATCACTGTAACCTGGGACACAGCGATAGCCCGCACACGTGGTGACTAACTACTAGGGACGAGGATTTACCCAAGGGACTCTAAATTCTTAACTACTGCTACCACCCACACCTCTCCCCAGGACTCACCCTTCTCTTTTCCACCCGGGACCACTACTGCACTGATCGCTGCGTCCCTAAGGGAGGCATCGACCAGTACCCTACACTGTGCTGGCCACTACGTCCTGAAAGGAGGCAGTAGCTAACACCCCTAACCCTACTGCCTAACGCTACACCCCTTCTACCACAAACATGGGACCACCCATCCCGGCCCAGAAAGCTCCAGTCCTCGGCGCTGTACGTGGCCCCTCACAGGCTGACACCTCCCCGGAAGACTCTGCACCCCGGCGCTGTCCGTGGCTCCTCCGCGGACCGACACCCTCCCCGAAGACTCTGCACCCCGGCGCTGACCGTGGCTTCCCGCAGTCTGACTCCCCCCTGCGATGGGCACGACACCCAACGTACACAACAGACGCCCTCTCGACGGGTCCGGGGCTCGTAGGACGCCTCCTCCTCTGAAGGCCCCGCCGGACACCAAGGGTGAGAAAGGCCTGGTGCAGCGCCCTCTCACAGGACGCCTGAACAGGGACGAGGAACCAGTGCCGGAGAACTCCCGGAAGAGTACCGGCAGCCGGAGGAGAGCTGCCCCACAGAAGGCAGACGGCCTGGGTGGTCTCCCTCTCCCGGGAAAACAACAGGTACTGGAAAGCGCCGCTCACCTGCCGGCACGCAGCAGTAGACTGCGGTGATCTGGCCCCAGCCTCAGGACGGAACAGGATACCTGCTGACACAACTGTAGGCCCCTACTGTAATGTTGCTACTACCCGAGTCATCAAGGCACATAGGCTACTTGGTAAAGCTTTAACTCTCCATCTCCCTTGCCTACTTCCCACTCGGCATGAGAGTGACCCCTTGAATTTCGAACACATCCCCCCAACCCGTCACTCGCTTTGGGGTTATCAGACCAATCTCCTGCCAACCCTTACAACAGCGGTAAAACAATATTCTCCCTGAGCCCATCCACGCTGTTACATATGAAATTATGAATCACACCCAATTCTCGGAGAAATAAACCAATCTAAGCGATCCAACATGGACTCCATGAGCCCCCTTAGGACATACTAAATAATCTAGGAAATGGCCAATTTCACAAGGAAATGTCTCCACACAATAACCAGTAGTAATACACATCTCTCAGAGAAAAAAAAAAAAAACTTATAATTTTTAGCGGTTCACAGTTCCAGCATGTTCACACAAGAGAATCGGCTCGCAGCCTCAATCCTTCACATTATTACCCTTCTTTGCACTGTCAATTATAATCATATATCAAAACCAACATGATTTGTTCGCCAAAATTTCCATCCAGCACCTCACTCTCATGTCATCTCTTGTCAGATAACCCAGTGGTTAATCCTTGTTATGCCAACACAACCACACTTCATACAATATTACATGCTGCACATCATCCGTTTTTATCTTATCAACTGCTAAGCTACTCGCCTTAAACTTTACCTTTCCCTTCTCTCTGCTTACTAAAATTCATAACTGGGTTGCCTCCCCACAACCTAAGATATCTTTCTCCAACCCCGTTCTGTCACAAATACATACATCCCTGCACGTGTGACGACTGTCACTTTCTTACAAAACTTCTAACCATATGGACTCACTGTCCTGTACCAAATGCGTACGCCACCGATACAGTCTGCACGCGCACGACACCCGCATCGAGAACCCTAACTCGTAACGAAAGTGACAAGACACCAATATAAGTTGAATAGTCACGACCGTACTCCAGTATAAACCACTCGACCACAAATTGGCCTTAGCCCTACTACACAGTTAACCGATTCCAATGCTGTGCAGGTCAACTCCAGAATCGTTAATCAATTTCAACGAACTCCTATTTACAACTGAGATTGAGCACAATCATCAAACCCCTCTATGATTCACGCAGACACATCTGCACCTGACTCATATTATGATCCTCAGCAAATGCAACCTCGTATTACCCTCTTATTGAACCCACTGACATTAACATGAACTAACCACAACCAATATCTACATCACCGTCCATCAACGGTCATTATATTGAACCCACATTGTCTAGCCAAACTGTCCTGAGGAAATCGAACTCAGGAACCACTATGTACATTACTTACAAAAAATATACAGGAAAGAGGTAACAACACAAACCGGCTGACTACAAATTTCAATCACGGAACCAAGACAACATCATACTAGACAACCAGTATACGCAACGAACACCATACAACTAATCGCAACATGAGACAACTACAGTTCAACTCGCCATAATACAAGACAACACAACGAACTACAACACAACGAACCTAACAGATCACCAACCTGGACATACAGACGATCAACCACACCAGTTCTGCAACTGGCTGACAGTGGCTGCAACAAGGACGACACCGACTCAGCACAGGCCAAGGGCACCCAAACCCGACGAGGACCTGGCACTAACTATGACCCGAAGTCACTCTTCAAAACTACCGGCGCTGCCGCCGCACCTACAAGGAGTACGTCCACTCCGACGAACACCAGGGACCGAAGTGAAGCTACCCCAACACATTCCGCCCTGGTCGGAATCAAGCGAACTCTACTCACCACACAAAACAACGATTGGTCAGAGCAGTGTATCCCTCCGCAGAGCTGACACGCCTGACCAACGGACTAGTTATTGCTCGTGCAACAACACGACAATTTACCACAACAACTCACAGACTTGACAACACAACAACAACCGATATCCTGCCCCGCCTTCTCTGGTATAGAACCAAAGTAACAAAAGGGTAACAATCGGGAATGAAACCAACCCCCCGCTTCCATTCCATTCCTTCAATAAGTGAAGACTGGAATGAAAGAATATTGTATGTCCTATTTCCCCAGCCTCCTACCTAGCCTAATCTTTCTACCTAACCCTGAGGAACTTAACCTAACTCTAGCTAACTAAACCCCAACCTCACATACGCGCGAGCGCACGCACACACACACACACACACACACACACACACACACACACACACACACACACACACACACACACACATACGCGCACACGCTCTCTATCTTGAACCCCCACTACTCTTAAACACATGGACATACTGATTTAGTACCGCCGATCGGTGACACACCCCCCTGCCTAAGTTTTAACTACAGGTTAAAACCAACAACTTCTCACTCGATCGGCGTTTTGGCCACACCCTACCTATAACAATCCAATTTCCCATCACTCATTCTGTCCTACTGTTACTTTTGATGCACACCAAAACTTCCATCACAACAGCATCAACTTTTAAATACATCAACAACCACAGGTTACATTAATCAACCTGGACTAACTCTGCCTCACACGACCTTAACGCAGGCACTTATGGGCAGCCGTTACACTACGCACTACATATAAATTTCATAACTGAGGGGGCTCTGATTACGCACAACTGCTGTGTAACACGTGCTACAAATACCACACCCTCAGTAACCCTTTGCTACGCCATTCTCTACCAAGGATAACACATGCATAGCTTCGACAATGACAACTTCTCATGACTCAGGTAAATGGAACTTTAGGTTCTCTCTCTCTCTCTCTCTCTCTCTCTCTCTCTCCTCTCTCTCTCTCTCTCTCTCTTTCTCTCTCCGGCAAGCGACTCAAGAAGTCTGCCGCCACATTGTCCTTTCCAGACACTGCCTGCACCGTAAACTGAAATGGCTGCAGCTGCAGTGCCTACCTTGTGATCCTCCCACTAGTACTCTAGACCCTACAGCTATCTTCCTGGGTTTCGTCCTCAAGTGAGAATGTCGCTTGTACCTGCAAGCTGCGGTTGCCAAGTTCTTCTTTGCCAACTCATACGTCTCAGTTACCTTGTTCCTTAAGTTAACAACGTACTCTGCTGCTGTGCGGAGCTCTTGCCTTTCCGGTTGCAACCACAGATCCCTCAGTATCTGCATGGGCCTGCGCATCAGTGGCATCCTTACAAGGGGAACTCTTGACACTCTTCCCTTGTCCACAGTACGCTGACACTGGACGCATGACTGGCAGTACCAACGAATGTCAGCATGCATGCCTGGCCAATAGAAATGGCGACCAACTCGCTCCTTGGTTCGGGTGGTACCTAAGTGACCAGACATGGGTACGTCGTGGCCTAGCTTCATCACCATGGTCCGTAGTTCAGCTGGGATGCAGATCTGACTCGCTACGTCCTTAGGACCCTCAAACCGCCTGACCAGTACACCAGACTTCCGCGCGTACTCAACTCGTCCAAACTTGGTGTGGAAGTGTGTCCCTGCTTCACACGCACTCCGAGCCTTCCTCAAGGTTTCATCCTGGTCCTGCATCTGAATTAACTGCTGGGTAGAGGTGTTCAGAATGCATTCCTCGACGGGTAGTGGTACAGGTTCTTGCTGCTCCCTGGCTCTCTGCGCGCGTGTCTGCACTGCCCCTACCAGCGCCGGGTCTGCGTATACAGGCACACGTGTCCAACCGGGATCTCCTACTCTCTTTGCGAAGTTTCCGATCAGAACTTCCTGCACAGGGCTATTCATGACCAAAACCTCCAACTTCCCTGCGATGAATGGTGACTTCAACTCTATTACCGCCACAGGCAACACAGACCTACATCTGGACTCAGCCAACACTACTGGGACTGTCTCTCCTGTGTACGCATCTGCCGGTACTAACCACTTGGCCACTACGGTGTGTCCGGCACCAGTGTCCCGTAATCCATTGGCCGGAGACCCGTTAACTTCTACAATGCACGCAGGCTCGTACCGCTGCTCAGCGCATGGGCGACACAACGTAGGGACTACACGAGCTTGGGGCTGGTCACAACAATGAACAGCTCCAACAGAATGGGGCTCAGGGCATTTCCTAGCGATGTGGCCTGGCTTCTTGCAGTTGAAACAAACTATGGTCGATCTAGGCCCTTCTGATCTCCTGTTCAGCTGCTGTAGTGCACCATCACTTTGTTGGGACCTTCCTGTGGGCTGGCTCCTGCTGTTTCACGTGTATTACCCAGGTTGGGCTGGTTAACTGTTCGGTCTTGCCTCGCCTTCCTCCCCAGTCTTTTGGCCTCTGCCAAAACAGTAGCTTCCGTTGCAAGTTGTTCCACAGTTTTCGGGCATGTCTTCCGCACCTCAGTTGTGAACTCTGGAGACAATAGCTGATAAAACTGTTCCTGGAACAGCAGATCCTTTACGTCCTCTGCCACACTCTCATCCTTGCCTGCTGCCGCACACCAGAGGGTAAACCACCGCTTCATCCTTCCCAGCATCTGGCCAAAAGTCTCAGCAGCGTCCTTCTTGATGCTCCTGAACTTTTCTCGGTAGGCCTCAGCATCTAGCCTAAAGTGGCTTAACAGGGCGCTCTTTATCTGATCATAGTCGCCTAACTCATCCGCACTTAACCGCATCACCGCTTCTCTAGCCTTTCCTCTCAGCAGAGACATCAGACGTGTGGGCCATGAGGTCTTGCTCCACTTGCACATCTGGGCTACACGCTCAAATTGGGCGATGAAAGCGTCCACGTCGTCGTTCTCTCCCAACGGCTCAAGGTGGACATGCTTCGTTTCCTCCACCTCAATCAAGCGTTTCCTATGCGCTGCTTCATCTAAGGCCTGTCTCTCTTGTATGATTAGCTCTCGCTCTCTTGCCTCTAACTCGGCTTCATCCCTTCGTCTCTTGAGATCTAACTCGGCTTGCCGTGCTTGAGCTTCTATTTCCCTTATTGCCCTTTCTTCCTCCATCTTCTTCCTCTGCAGTTCCAGTTCCATCTGTCTCGCTGCTTTCTCATCTTCGATCTTCTTCTGCTTCACCTCTAGTTCCCTCTGTCTATCAGCTTTCTCCTCTTCTATCTTCCTCTGCTGCATCTCTAGCTCCCTCTCATCCTTCATCTTCTGCCTCACTTTTCTCCTCTTCGATCTTCTTCTGCTTCATTTCTAGCTCCCTCTGTCTATCAGCTTTCTCCTCTTCTATCTTCCTCTGCTGCATCTCTAGCTCCCTCTGCCTAGCAGCTTCCTCCTCTTCTATCTTCCTCTGCTGCATCTCTAGCTCCCTCTGCCTAGCAGCTTTCTCCTCTTCATCCCTCATCTTCTGCCTCACTTTCTCCTCCTCATCCTTCATCTTCTGCCTTACTTTCTCCTCCATCCGGAGCTCAAATTCTGCTTCTCTCGCTGTCCTCTCATCCTCATTACGGACCGAGTCTGTGACGAACTTGGCGAGGTCTCCCCCAGCTAAACCCATCGCCGCTCCCAACTTGGCAAACTTTGCATAAACCCCCGCCCCCTGTTCTTGATCCACCCCGGCTCCCTGGTCACTAACCTTAGGTTTGGTATCCGCCGTAGGGGCCTGTGGATCCATGGCACTATCGGGGTCGTACTGCGGATGGGCTCGGGTGTGTTTAGACATAGAGTACCCCTACCACCACAGAACTAGCAACGGACAGTATGCGATCTGAGCGCAACTGGAGGTTCCTGACTACGCACTAGCCCCGGAAGCAACTCAGCACAAGTACACAATACTCTCAATGTGTCACGCACCAAGCATAACTCCACCCACACTTGTGTACCTCATACATATACCCACATGGGCTCCAACCCATACAATACTACCAATGCACTGTCTGGTCACGGACTGAACCACGTGACACCGTGTGTCCACTGTCCACTGTGCATGCGCACCAGTTACCCACAGTCACAGGCCTCACTGTCTCTGGTAGGCCGCACCCACACGATCACCGTGCACTTGCACCCCTCAAGTCCAGGTGCACTCACAGCATACCCTATGCCACAACACTGCGCACCCTCGTGCTTCCCACACACAGTCACCTGGGCTTACACTGCCCTTAATCCCCACAGGATATCCGAGCACACAGTGTGCACAGTCACGGGCCGGGTACCACTCTACCTACTCACTGGGGTATACCCTATGTAAGGGACACAAAAGACACCTGGTACCCTCCGGCACCTCACCTACACTGTACGGTGTAATCACTCACACTTCCAACAACCACTCAATGTTTATTGACCATTCATACCTCACTCACACAGTAGCGCCAACCCATTCACACCAACACAAGTGCCCTGCCCAATGCCAATGGAAACCTGCCTGAAGTGAACAGGGACACTACGTACCACCTCCCAGGGTACTGGTACGCTCCCACCAACCACCCACTTACATTTCACACAACGTACACACCGGACACAACACCCCCCTACCTCCCTCCTAGCTACCTATCACCTACCCAGAACCGCTTATGTACCCCGCATCTCCACCAAAGTGTCACGGTCGCTAAGCCGGACGGCCCTACCACCTTACCCACGCCTATCACACACTAGGTCAGACAACACAGCACACAGTTTTACAATCACGCCCGCTTCTTTATTTCACACACACTCCATGGCGCCACCACTCACGCACATCCACAACTGCACACAAGTATCTTAATTCCCGCTGACTTACCCTACTCTACTATAATGACTTAGAAAACCCTAACCTAACCTAACACACCAGTTGCGGTATATCACTGTAACCTGGGACACAGCGATAGCCCGCACACGTGGTGACTAACTACTAGGGACGAGGATTTACCCAAGGGACTCTAAATTCTTAACTACTGCTACCACCCACACCTCTCCCCAGGACTCACCCTTCTCTTTTCCACCCGGGACCACTACTGCACTGATCGCTGCGTCCCTAAGGGAGGCATCGACCAGTACCCTACACTGTGCTGGCCACTACGTCCTGAAAGGAGGCAGTAGCTAACACCCCTAACCCTACTGCCTAACGCTACACCCCTTCTACCACAAACATGGGACCACCCATCCCGGCCCAGAAAGCTCCAGTCCTCGGCGCTGTACGTGGCCCCTCACAGGCTGACACCTCCCCGGAAGACTCTGCACCCCGGCGCTGTCCGTGGCTCCTCCGCGGACCGACACCCTCCCCGAAGACTCTGCACCCCGGCGCTGACCGTGGCTTCCCGCAGTCTGACTCCCCCCTGCGATGGGCACGACACCCAACGTACACAACAGACGCCCTCTCGACGGGTCCGGGGCTCGTAGGACGCCTCCTCCTCTGAAGGCCCCGCCGGACACCAAGGGTGAGAAAGGCCTGGTGCAGCGCCCTCTCACAGGACGCCTGAACAGGGACGAGGAACCAGTGCCGAGAACTCCCGGAAGAGTACCGGCAGCCGGAGGAGAGCTGCCCCACAGAAGGCAGACGGCCTGGGTGGTCTCCCTCTCCCGGGAAAACAACAGGTACTGGAAAGCGCCGCTCACCTGCCGGCACGCAGCAGTAGACTGCGGTGATCTGGCCCCAGCCTCAGGACGGAACAGGATACCTGCTGACACAACTGTAGGCCCCTACTGTAATGTTGCTACTCCCCGAGTCATCAAGGCACATAGGCTACTTGGTAAAGCTTTAACTCTCCATCTCCCTTACCTACTTCCCACTCGGCATGAGAGTGACCCCTTGAATTTCGAACACATCCCCCCAACCCGTCACTCGCTTTGGGGTTATCAGACCAATCTCCTGCCAACCCTTACAACAGCGGTAAAACAATATTCTCCCTGAGCCCATCCACGCTATTACATATGAAATTATGAATCACACCCAATTCTCGGAGAAATAAACCAATCTAAGCGATCCAACACGGACTCCATGAGCCCCCTTAGGACATACTAAATAATCTAGGAAATGGCCAATTTCACAAGGAAATGTCTCCACACAATAACCAGTAGTAATACACATCTCTCAGAGAAAAAAAAAAAAACTTATAATTTTTAGCGGTTCACAGTTCCAGCATGTTCACACAAGAGAATCGGCTCGCAGCCACAATCCTTCACATTATTACCCTTCTTTGCACTGTCAATTATAATCATATATCAAAACCAACATGATTTGTTCGCCAAAATTTCCATCCAGCACCTCACTCTCATGTCATCTCTTGTCAGATAACCCAGTGGTTAATCCTTGTTATGCCAACACAACCACACTTCATACAATATTACATGCTGCACATCATCCGTTTTTATCTTATCAACTGCTAAGCTACTCACCTTAAACTTTACCTTTCCCTTCTCTCTGCTTACTAAAATTCATAACTGGGTTGCCTCCCCACAACCTAAGATATCTTTCTCCAACCCCGTTCTGTCACAAATACATACATCCCTGCACGTGTGACGACTGTCACTTTCTTACAAAACTTCTAACCATATGGACTCACTGTCCTGTACCAAATGCGTACGCCACCGATACAGTCTGCACGCGCATGACACCCGCATCGAGAACCCTAACTCGTAACGAAAGTGACAAGACACCAATATAAGTTGAATAGTCACGACCGTACTCCAGTATAAACCACTCGACCACAAATTGGCCTTAGCCTACTACACAGTTAACCGATTCCAATGCTGTGCAGGTCAACTCCAGAATCGTTAATCAATTTCAACGAACTCCTACTATTTACAACTGAGATTGAGCACAATCATCAAACCCCTCTATGATTCACGCAGACACATCTGCACCTGACTCATATTATGATCCTCAGCAAATGCAACCTCGTATTACCCTCTTATTGAACCCACTGACATTAACATGAACTAACCACAACCAATATCTACATCACCGTCCATCAACGGTCATTATATTGAACCCACATTGTCTAGCCAAACTGTCCTGAGGAAATCGAACTCAGGAACCACTATGTACATTACTTACAAAAAATATACAGGAAAGAGGTAACAACACAAACCGGCTGACTACAAATTTCAATCACGGAACCAAGACAACATCATACTAGACAACCAGTATACGCAACGAACACCATACAACTAATCGCAACATGAGACAACTACAGTTCAACTCGCCATAATACAAGACAACACAACGAACTACAACACAACGAACCTAACAGATCACCAACCTGGACATACAGACGATCAACCACACCAGTTCTGCAACTGGCTGACAGTGGCTGCAACAAGGACGACACCGACTCAGCACAGGCCAAGGGCACCCAAACCCGACGAGGACCTGGCACTAACTATGACCCGAAGTCACTCTTCAAAACTACTGGCGCTGCCGCCGCACCTACAAGGAGTACGTCCACTCCGACGAACACCAGGGACCGAAGTGAAGCTACCCCAACACATTCCGCCCTGGTCGGAATCAAGCGAACTCTACTCACCACACAAAACAACGATTGGTCAGAGCAGTGTATCCCTCCGCAGAGCTGACACGCCTGACCAACGGACTAGTTATTGCTCGTGCAACAACACGACAATTTACCACAACAACTCACAGACTTGACAACACAACAACAACCGATATCCTGCCCCGCCTTCTCTGGTATAGAACCAAAGTAACAAAAGGGTAACAATCGGGAATGAAACCAACCCCCCGCTTCCATTCCATTCCTTCAATAAGTGAAGACTGGAATGAAAGAATATTGTATGTCCTATTTCCCCAGCCTCCTACCTAGCCTAATCTTTCTACCTAACCCTGAGGAACTTAACCTAACTCTAGCTAACTAAACCCCAACCTCACATACGCGCGAGCGCACGCCCCACACACACACACACACACACACACACACACACACACACACACACACACACACACGCGCACACGCTCTCTATCTTGAACCCCCACTACTCTTAAACACATGGACATACTGATTTAGTACCGCCGATCGGTGACAGTGTGTGTCTGTGTCTGTGTGTGTATGTGTATGAGTGTGTATGTGTGTGTGTTTGCATGGATGTGAAAGCAAGTTTGAAAAAAGTAAAGTGTATGTCTGTCTGTGTATCTGTGTGTATATGCCGGAGTAGACTTTGGTTTGTATATTACCCATCTTTAAAAAAAAAAAAAAAGATAACACATACAGATCCTGTGTAATAAAACTCACTGCGTGCGTCATTGAATGTACAGTTCATACAGATTCCTTGTTCGTTTGCTTTTTAACTGAGCGATAGAGGGACCCATAGTCTAATGCTTTGCATGTGGAGTAGATGCTTGTGAGTTTTGAAGTAGTTGCGAGGTCGTAATTTGAGGAAGGGATTGGGGGGAGGGGGAAGGAACCGGGGGGGGTGGAGGGGGGAAGGGAAGTGGGGTGTGGTGTGGTGCCGAAGACTTTAAACCCTCTCTATCTGCTTAACTGGGTCACAGATTGAGATTCAAGTCAGGAAAGATAAGAAAGGTGACAGAGTAGGAGGGATGGGTCCTGCCTACCCGGACACGGTGAATCTCTTGACAGTTAACAGCCAGTCGGCTGTGGGACTTCAACCTTTTTTTTTTTCCAATATCAGAATGAGTCATACAAAAGTCAGTCAGTATGGGCCACTGTCCATTTTCATATTTATTACTAATATTAATGAGTAATATTAGACAGTCCTAACTCTGAAACATCATCAAAATATGACAGTGGTTCAACATTTATTCCAAAGATTTTTTTTTTAACCGCAATCAGTAGTAAAACCATGCTGAGAATGGTGACTGTTATGTTACTTGTCTGGGCCAGAGGTAGGCCAAGGGAAGATTGGGCGGGGGGGGGGGGGGGGGGGGGTTTGGAAGGGGGGAAACTGCAGTTATCACATGTGTGAGTGTGTGTTAGGCAGTTGACATGTGCATTTTTTGCCTGTTGATGGATTTGGTGTATATATATATTTTATAGACACAAGATGTAAGAGGTGTATGCCATCATCACTTTTACCAACACTTTGAGTTCTTGAAGAAGATCAACATTTTTCATCAAATCTGAGACTTTTGCAGTTGAAAGATTTTAAACAAAATTTCAAGTGGGTTTTTAGAAGATACGTTTTAAAGAGTTGTGTGAATGAATGACTTGTGAGTTGCTTTTAACACGGTGACAGCCCTGATATAGCCCTTTGCGGTCAGCTGGGCTATAAACAATGTTACCTTACCTTACCTTACTTAGCTCTTAAATGAATGATTCAATGACACTGTAATGTCCAAGAAATCGATGAAATCAAGTATATCGTGTCTGAACTTTTAACATTGGTTATGTAAAGTAAGAAATGAGCGAAGAAGTGTTTGTCTATCAGTGTATATCTATTTGTGGGACTGTACTTGTGCACAGGAAGAGTCTTGCGAAGCTGAATTGATGTGCTCATACCATAGATATATACAACAGTGAAAACAGTACATAGAGTCCTGATATGAACCGTCCCAATGACACGTCTTTCTCCTTAAAATATCTCAAGTACTGTTGACATTCTGGGCATGTGTTGAAAGTGCACCACAGCAGCATATATTGACCAGACTCATGTAGGAACCAAGCATAGGGACAAATGCTGCATAGCTACAATCTGACCACACTGTAGAGAATTTGAAAAGTGTGTTGATTCATTTCTAATCACCACACTCTAAATTAGCTTCATGCTATTTTCGTAATGTTTGATAGTTGAAACAGCAGAACTGTACTCAACCTACAATGACTGAAAGTAAAGTTCATAGTGCATGTATTCTGAGCACTTTCATTTGATTGTTCAAAGGAATTAAGTATTTGTTTTGAGCCACAGAAAACATGTGATAAATGGCATTGAGTATTCAAGTTATTGATTTGTTCTATTTCTTAGTAAGAAATACTTCTTGTAAATCATCCTGACACTGTTAAAATTCCTTGTAAGCATTCAGTATTGTGCTATACATGATGATAGCAAAATGGCACAAGTGTCTGTGTCCATGGTACTACAAGTGCACAGCTGATCTCAGTGTGACACAGACAGGCACACAGTATCTATCATCAGTATGTATCACACAGTAACTTGAGTAAGACAGACCATTGCAACAATCACAACAATTACACAAAAGTCTAGCTCAGAACAAAGACCTATTGTCACCACACGTGAACAATAGCAAGAAAGCAAAGGGAAAATACTCCATTGTACTTAAAGCGAAGGTTTCGGTGAACAACTGTCGGCTGGTCATGTTTTTTCACTGACAACTGATCTATTGAGTACTTTTAATACATATTGGCAGTCATATCAACAAGATGAAGTTTCTCAACAGATGCTGAGATAATCATTGGTTGAAAAATAGTTATTTATGGCGTCTGAAAAAGACAGATTTGTCAAAGATTTATGTGTCTGTTTTGTGGTATGTATAAAGTAAACATTGCATTGTACCATGTCTGCTTGTGTTGTAGATGACATAAGCGTTTCATTGCACCTTGTTTTGTGTAGTTATTTGTATTGTGTATGACATAAACATCAAATTACACCTTGTTTTGTGTGTTTATATTATTTTGGCTGGTTTCCAGTGTCAGTGTCACTACAGTCTGATTCAGTCTTTTGTGATTTTTCTGTTCTTTGATATTTAGATTATTGCTCAAATTACCATATTATGCTGAGCAAGGGATATATATATATACAGAGAGAGAACAATTTGATAGTGTGGGAAACAAGTGCAGGCTAGCAATTCCAATATTATCATTACATTAATGACTTGACAAAGATTCAAATGGAAAAAAGGGGGAAAGATGTGGGAAGAAAGAAAATCGGAATGAAAAATTAGGGAAATATAATTATTATAAATGTAAAATCCTTTGCTAGCAGCCTATGAGGACCATCATAAGCCATTCTGAAGACAGATCCATTCATATTGCCTGCTCTGAGGCCTTTCGTTGCTGGATCAGACTCATCAGGGAGGCACGGCTGATTGTGTCTATGCTCCCTTGGCATCAAATGGAGATATACCACAGTCTACACTTGCCACCAAGGGATCAAAAAGAGAATTCAACAGTGCCCCAAAGCAGCTAGCGAAGGGTAGAAAAGTGAAACAAAAAAAGGTGTGGTAAGGAAATAAGTTGCTGAAAACCTCAAATCATTATGCAAACCGTATCAAATATACGGGTAAATTTTTGAGCCTATGCTTGAGGTTCCATTTAAGGATGCAAGGAAGGTGAGAAAGTATCAACAGTCAGAGCGGTCAGTTCCACTGTTGAACAACCCAAGCATTGTCAGTCATGTAAGTGCTGACAGCAGCTGGGAGTTGTGCAGAACAGCATTTACTCTGATCTCCTACAAAGAGATGCAATCTTCCGTTGATTGACAAAACAATGATATGTTGAACAATTTAGTAGTGGGGGAAAACAAGTGCAGGGTAACAATTCCTCCATCATTTCATTAATGACTTGGCAAAGATTTAAATGGGGGAGGGGGGGGGGGAGAGAAAGAAAATGAGAATGAAATATCAGGGAAATGTATTTATAGAAAATCCTTTGCTAGCAATTTACGGGGACCATCGTAACCCATTCTGAAGACAGAGCCATTCATATTGCCTGCTCCGATGCCTTTCGTCCGCTGGATCAGACTCATATATGTATGTTTATGTTTGTTTTTGTTGTTGTTGTTGTTGTTTTAAATAACATAACACTGTCTCTGCTTGAAAACAAAGTTCTCTTCAAATCAAAATGTCTTGTAGATCATGCTACATTCTTAGCACTTCAGTTTGATTTAGGTTGTGCATATTGTAATCAGTAATTTGTAAACTTTCATTAGTTTCAAGTTCTTTTAGACTGTTATAGTGGGCAAGGGCTTATCCCAGTTCAACTGTTATTCCAGTCTCTTTTTTTCAGGTACAGGCGAATGAAAGTGTCATTTTTTCCTGTATGTCACATCATGACAGAGAATACTGAACACCAAGATTCTCTACTATTGGGCAGTACTGACTGGTCTGATAAAAGTTCTCACAGGATACCATCCAGTATAAGTTTCTGTGGGCAGTTAAGGTAAGATGAGGTAATGTTGCTGATAGCCTAGCTGACTGCAAAGGGCTATATCTGGGCAGTCTGCACGTTAAAAAAAAAAAAATCCTTCATTCACACAACCCTTTAAGATGCATCCTCTAATTGTTAAAAAAAATTCTTCTTTAAAATCTTAGTAAAATCAGCTAATTATGCATCGTTTAGCAACATTTTCTCATCGTCCACTTCCCATCGATCCTCTTTCCAGCACAAGCATTTGCCTGGTGAGTGGGGAGTTCTCTATGATGCCAAGGGCAACCACCCACCCCGCATCGAACTCTATTCCGAGGAAGATGAGGCATCGGCAGTGCATGTCCTTGAGCTGGAGCACCTCAAGTTTTCCGACAAGAGTTACCAGCAGCAGGAGCCATACTTCAATCTGTCCATCAGAAAGGAGAAGCACCACTTCCAGTTTGATAGCGTGAATGAAAAGAAGGACTGGGTGCAGTCGCTGTGCCACGTGTCTTCGGAACTGTGGTTGCAGGGGTCTAGTGCCATTCACTATGCTGGCACGCGAAGCAGGGAGGCGAGTTCTGAAGGGATGAATGAAAACTTCCTCTACGATTCTTGCGACAAAGGTAACAGTGCAGTTGCATCATTGATGGCCTGCTTCTCAAATTAGTGTGTGTGTGTGTGTGTGTGTGTGTGTGTGTGTGTGTGTGTGTGTGTGTGAGTGCACGCATGCACGCATGTGCTGAGTTTGTATGAAACTGTTCAAATGGAAGAAAAAGGTGCAGGTGCGTATGCCACTTATGATTTACTTGTGCACCAAACTGGGAGTACGGATATGTGATTATCCAGTTTCTGTTATCCATGCGCTTGTGTGGGTATATGTGATTATCCAGTTTCTGTTATCCATGCGCTTGTCTGTTATCCATGCGCTTGTGTGGGTATTCAGGATACATTTTAGTGTTGTCACTTTCTCTGCCGTTACAGGAGCTAGTGTAAACAAATTTGTCACTTTCTCTGCCGTTACAGGAGCTAGTGTAAACAAATTTGTCACTTTCTCTGCCGTTACAGGAGCTAGTGTAAACAAATTTGTCACTTTCTCTGCCGTTACAGGAGCTAGTGTAAACAAATTTTGCAGAATAAGAAATAGTGATGACCCCTTTCCAGCCATCACCAGTGTGAAGATGGCGCCCATGGTGAAAGCAGTAAATCTGTGGTTACTAGTTTCAACAATTTTTTTCTTCTGAAAAATTTATTTCCGGTAATGATTATTGCTTTATACAATGATAAAAGGATGTTCAGTGATGTTTTTTGTAATAACTGTTATGTTACACTCTATCAAGATCCAACCGTTTAATGTGATTTATACATAGCTGAGGTGCAGATATATGCATGAACATGTAAAGAAGAACAAAGAGAGGCCACATGGAGATCCTGCCAAATGTAGTTAAGTAATTAGTAAGACGGGATGGGTTCGTCAGTTATGGTGATGCCACCAAGTCAAGCCATATTTAAAACACAAAGGAACCAGTCTTACTTGTTGTACACACACACAAACACACACTCCAGCACACACATGCACAAACGCACAAACACACACTGTCTCACTGTCTCCTTCTCTCTCTCTCTCTCTCCCTCTCTCTCTCTCTCTCCCTCACACACACACGCACGCACGCACGCACGCACACACACACACACAGACACACACACACACACACACACACACACACACACACACACACACACACACACACACACACATCCCCCACATGCTCATTATAAATACATCATTTTTTAATGTTGTTTCCAAAGTGGTAGAAATTAGGCACTAATTATGGGAAAATTTGTAAGTGGATGCATCAAGTTAACTGCAGATGTTATATGTGATAAATCAGAATACGACGTCGTCCTTTATGAAGTGTCAAAGTTTGTTGATGATGCTTTCTTAGAGCACATCAGCATCAACACATGAGCTTTCAGTAAGGGGCAGAGAGGATTGAATGTATGTCTGCTCATTACTTTGGACATACAAACACCAGTGTAGACATACTTGACTGGATTCATGATGAGCCAGTGTAGTATATCATTTGTAACCGTGAAAAATTGCACAGTGTGTGTGTGGGTGTGTGTGTGTGTATGTGTGTGTGTGTGGGTGTGTGTGTGTGTGTGTGTGTGTGTGTGTGTGTGTGTGATGCTCAGTTTTTTTTTCTTCTTATAGTTCTATGTTAAAACCAATCCAGTGGATAAAATTGCCTGCATACATGTAGACCATTGCTTCACACATGTTGCACTCTCATTGAAATATACGAGAGAAACGTTGCAGAATTGACTAAACATGTAAGGAACTAAGGATCTTTGCTTGATTCACAAACCAAAGCATGAAGTTTTTTTTCCCCTTGCTGCGATTGTGGAACCTGTTCGTGGTGAAATTTCAGCTAAAATCCATCAACAGTAAGAGTGAGTCTTGCGTGTGCAGTTCATAAGTGTGGGGGTGTGACCCTCTGACATTAAAGGTGGAGTCTTGTCTGCAGTTTTATACCAAATGTTAAGAATCAGGAATCAGGAATTAAATATCATAGGTCATGAGCAGAGTGATATATCTGATTATATTATTATACTTTAGTTTTTTGAAACATTTTTTAAAAAGTTTATGTAATAAATCCACCAAACATGAACAAACAAATCACAAGACAAACCACGACACATTTCAACCCCATAGGTCTTCTTCAGGCAAGAGAAACAGAACTCAGGACAACAAAAATGAAGAAAGATACAAGCGATAGCTGCACCCATAATATGCCGAATGTGATCAGGTAAGTGATTGCTCTTTCTTCATTTTCGTTGTCCTGAGTGTTGCTTGAAGAAGACCTAAGAGGTCGAAACGCATCATGTTTTGTCTTGTGATTTGTTTGCTCACGTTTGGCAGATTTATTGCATAAACTTTTTAAGATTTGTTTAGATTTCCACCTGTAGACGTCTCACTTTGCAACTAACTTTTGAAACAAGTAAACAGAAAAAGCAAATTAAGTCCCACATCCTTTAATGATGACAGACAGG
>CM065718.1:59240959-59293459 GCA_033310375.1 Conus canariensis | reverse complement strand
CTTAAACTTTGTTTTGTTTGTTCATTGATTCCTCTACATCTTAAAACACAGGAATTTTTTGGGAGGCAGAAGATGGGGGCATGGGTAACAATAAAAAAAAACAACCCACAACACACAAACAAACATTTCAACAGGAAGAACAAATAAACATGCAAGAGCTGATTGTTTGAATGCATATCTGGGTGCATAGCCACCCTCAGGATTGTTAAGGTCTAAAGTATTTGATTTGTAACATTTGCCATGCATTGGGTCTGTTGTTACTGGTTTTTGTCACATTTGAAAGAGTTTGAACTGTAATAGAAAAGAGTGAAGGTGGTTCTCTGTTCTTGTTGTTTTGAGTGTGATACTGTAATACTGGATAATGTCAATTATGAGACACAATACACGGCACTATGATAACGTTTTCTGTACATCGTGGAAAATGAACATTGTCTAGATCCATGTTGACTTTATCTGATTACTGCTAAGAAATGACTAATTAATGATTCTTTCAGTGCTTTTACAATGTATTTCATGTCTTTAGTTATTTCTTAATGGACTAATTTTATATATAGACTGTGTTGTTTTAACCAGACAATGATGATGTGACACTGTAAACACTGTGCTACCAAGTGATTTTAGCTGATTTATATCAAGTTAATTGTATATGATGTTAAGTATTTCCCAGATGTCACTAGCCATTCAGGCCAAATCTGATCCGTAGTCAGTCAGTCATTGGTTCTTGAAAATCCACAGTAATTTCTACCTTAAAAAAAAAAATCTTATTTCTATTTTACATTGAACGTTGTGTTTCAAATTGAATACATTTAGATACTAATTGTGTGTGTTTGCCTCTGTGTGTCTGTGTGTGTGTATCACTGTATGTGTGTGTTTGTGTGTATGTGTGTGTCACTGTGTGTGTATGTGTGTAACTAGTGACATAAGTTGTTTCTCTTTGATTATTTACTTCCTTGTTGTCGCCTTGTGCTAGAAATCAGAAGTATCAAATCATTGATGTACGCCGATTTCTTGTCAGATCTAAGAAAATGTTATCAGTAGACAAAGATATAGAGCATGAGAGCAAAACAAATCATGCGTGAATTGTGACATTGTATCAAATCATTGATGTACGCCGATTTCTTGTCAGATCTAAGAAAATGTTATCAGTAGACAAAGATATAGAGCATAAGAGCAAAATAAATCATGCGTGAATTGTGACATTGTATCAAATCATTGATGTACGCCAATTTCTTGTCAGATCTAAGAAAACGTTATCAGTAGACAAAGGTATAGAGCATGAGAGCAAAACAAATCATGCGTGAATTGTGACATTGTATCTAATCATTGCCTGTTACACTTACAGAATTTACAAAAGGATATAATTTGTGCAACATGTGAATAGGAAATCATGGCATCTTTCATGGCAGTACATATCAGCGGTCAGGAGCCTACCTCCATTTTACTTCACTTCATGTTTTGCTTCAAAATATTCCAAAACTGCTACATTCCAGATTTGTTTCCAGATGTGTGTTCAAATCTGGGCATCAAGGGAAATGTACATCCCACTTGTGAATGTCATCAATCAAAAGAATTCTTTTTTTTTTTTTCATTTGATTTATTTTTCTTAGTGTTTGTGTGTCGATTTGTGTGTGAGGGGGAAATGGCGATGGGATGCGGGATTTTGCTGTGTGTTTTGTTCTTTTTGTTTGTTTATTTCTGACTGTTCTTTGTTTATTTCTGACTGTCCTTTGTTTATTTCTGACTCCTCAACGAATCAAGTCCAAAAGTCACAACGCTTCGCGATTTTGTTTTGCTCATGATGGCAGTTGTTGTTGTTGATGCTTATTGTTTATTGTTCTTGATGGTGATTGTTATTGTAGATTGTTACTACTGATTATTGTTGGGTGTTATCATTGGTGTTGACTAGTATTTCTACTAATTCTAGTGTTAATGATGGTTATTGATACTATTGCTTTTGATGCTGATTGGTGTTGCTGATGCTGATTTTTTTAAAATTTTTTTATTAGGATTGCTGATGCTGATTGTTACCTTTATTGTTGATGCTGATTGTTTACTGTTATTGTTGATGCTGATCGTTACTGTTGATGTTGATTGCTATTGTCCATGTAGGTTGTCATTGTTGATGCAGATTATCATTGTTGATGTTGATACCTATTGTTAATGTTGATTTTTTTATTGCTGATGTTGATTGTTGTTATTGAAGCTGTGGTAGTTATTGTTGAAGAAGGGTACATGTGCTGACCCTCACAGAGAGACATAACAAAATATTTCATGGAACTACTTAAAAATTTTTCAATGAAATTTTGATTGTGCCACACACACACAAAAGCTACGCTGTGGGAATTTTTCAATGAAATTCAAATTGTGCCAAGCTTAAAAAAGAAAAAAAAGCGATGTTGTGGGAATTTTTTCAATGAAAATTTAATTGTGCCACGCACAAAAAAGCTATGCTGTGCACACAAAAAGAAAATGCTGCATTATATGAATAAATAAAGAGACTGTCAACATTTTGACAACGCAGTCCAGCTATAAGAATCATGTGGGACCCATATTTTAAAGAGCAATGAAGTTGATTATTCTGAGTCCTACGGTCTAGGTTTCACCCAGCATTGAGCACCAACCGTTTACAGTGAATTTATTGTCCAAATTATTTGCCGCGAGTTCATCATCTGTTGTGCTGAGTTACTCTGCGACACGAACCAGCCATTTACATCAACTTAAGGGTTTTTAGTGCTGAAATACTTTACATTGACTACCTGTCATTTGCAGGATGTGAGCAGTTTGCGGTGCATGAGAAGTTATCCTCCAAGGCTAAAATTTCTTGTTGATCAAATCTGTGGACATTGGAGGAGCGACATTTTCTGTGATATATCACTATATATGCAGCTGGCATAGGGGGCAAAAAAAAATGTGATGGTAGGTACAAAACAAATGCAAAAGAAAGACAGATCCACTTGCCAAGAGAGAGAGAGAGAGGAGAAGGGATGGGGGGAGGGGAGGGGGGTGGAGGGTGACCACACGGGCACCTTTGAGAGCTGGATGGAAATGGAAGAATGGAAGGGAGTAACAGACACAGAGAAAGAGGGATGCTGCAAAAGGTGAAGGATGTTCCCTCTGTAAGCTTCAGCACTTGCAAAAATTTGCGCTCTGATGAGGTAAAAATGTATTTGCAGATTGTGGATATCAGTTAGACTGTGTATGCTTCTACAGGCACATTTTTGTTGTTGTTGGTCTGGATTGTGTTCACATTACCCTTTCCATGCTAGTGTAGCCACAGCATGATTCAGCACTGAAACTGTTTACTCGCTCTAGATGACTGGTGGTTAGTGTAGGATGACTTAGTAGTATAAACGGTGAACTCACAGTTAATGACTGGTAGAGTAAGGCAATTCTACATTAAAAGCAGGACATGACATAGTTTTCGCTTGGGTTCCCAGCCAAGTGGGCATTCGAGGCTGCGAGATGGTTGATCAACTTGCCAAGAGGGCCACAAAGAAAGAGTTAAGTGAATTGTCTATCTCTCACACTGATCTGAAACCCATAGCCCAGGCTTAAGTCAGAGACCTCTGGCAAGAGGAATAGAACACACAGACGGATAACAAATTGTTCAAAATCCATCCAAACATCAAAGAGTTTTTACCATGTTTCCAAGGCGGCCGTAAAGGAAGAACAGTTTTGTGCCATTTGCATACAGGCTACTCCTTTTACATCCATTGTTATCTTTTAAAAGGTGAAGAAGTTCCGTGGTGCATTCCATGTCATGTACCACTCACAGTGAAACATATTCTTTTAGAGTGTTGGGACTTGAATGATGTGAGACATAAACATTTTACAGCAAACTCCATGAAACCTTGTTCAGAAATGTTCCACCTGATGTGATCTTAGAATTTCTGAAAGAGATCAACATTTTTCATCTGACTGAAGAATTTACAGAAGAAAGATTTTCAACAAAATTCCCTGTGTGTTTTTAGGTGCATTATGATTGTTTGTTTGTATCTTTTAAAGACTTGTGAGTTGACTTCAATGTGGTGCACATTCAGCTCGACTATAAGCAACATTACTTTAACTTACCTTACTAGTGATTTTGCTATGAATAATTAGTAGTAGAGAATATGGGGTAATAGAGCACTGCACACAGTAAGCTCACAGTAAATGATTGATGGAGAACGAAGGGTAATTCAGTATCACTTTACAAGCAGTGATGTCAACAGTAAACAAATAAAAAACAGAATTACTGAGCCACAAAACTTATGGAAGATACAAAGTACAAAAGAGATATAACAGGCTGTGACCCTGTGGCTTTCGTCAGGCAGGACAATGATGAAAGTTAACTCTTGCTCAAGGTATGATGTGGAGCTAGTCTTCCCCAGTGTATGTGCAATGTTTGTGGTCGCACCACCATTTCTTTGTGTTAGATTACCAATCTAGTTTGATAATCTCCATTTTGAAATGGATAGACACTATTCTGACGATTAGAAGTAGTTTTAGAGTACCAAAAAGAACGGTTTTTGGCATTTCTGTGCCCTCAGACATAGTGGTATCTGAGGGACAGAAACGCATTGCTTCTGATCAACTGCTGTACACACAGAGGCTGCTGTGGGAAACACTACTAGTCTGTTGGTGAGCCGTAACCGTAACACTGCTGAATGGAAATACCTCTCTGTCAGTGTGTGTGTTGTGCATCGGTATGCACATGCACCTGTATGTGTGTGTGTTTGTGTGTACCTGTACTTATGTTTCACCTACGAAAAAGTGTGCACCCTGGTGAAACTGTTTGCTGTTCATGCTCCATTCCCCTACCCTTGAGCTTTTCTCACACACCCCTCCCCATTCTTATTCTCTTTCCTCTCTCCTCTCCCACCCACTCCCCTCCCCTATCCCCTGCCTCTACCTTCCACCCACCTGCCCCGCCTTCTACTTTCTGTCTAGTTCTGAAGGACTGTTAAGAAATCGCGAGGAAATGTGCCTGTCTGGTCATGTGTGAGTGTGTGTGTGTGTGTGTCTGTCTGTCTGTGTGGTCGTGGAACAGTTGAGACATAATTGCAAGGAAATGATCTTTCTTTGCAATGTTCATCCAGGCTCAACATTCCATGTCAGCTCAAGACTAGGTAACTGAGCCTTGTGTACATTCTAATGAACCAACGATCTAAGTTCCTTAACCTTCCGCTTGCATGCATTCTTTAAGCGTGCAGTGTTGAAAATCACATTGTTATTTGAAAATCACATTGTTCTCATTTGAAAATCACATTATTCTCATTTGAAAATCACATTGTTCTCATTTGAAAATCACATTATTTCTCATTTGAAAATCACATTATTCTCATTTGAAAATCACATTGTTCTCATTTGAAAATCACATTATTCTCATTTGAAAATCACATTATTCTCATTTGAAAATCACATTATTCTCACTTTCAGGATAGCTAAGGGTGGAATGTTGAAAATAATATTATTCTCATTTGAAAACCATAATATTCTTGCTTTCAGGATAGTCTAGGGTGGACTGTTGAAAATCATGTTATTCTCATTTTCCATCGGTTTTTCATGTTACTGTTTATGCATTTTGTTTGTGTGTCTGTCTGTTTTTACCCGTAGATTTAGCGGAATGGTTGGCACTCATAGCACAGCCTAGTCTCACCTGACTTGAGGCTGTGAATAGTTTAGTTACCATGGCATCACTTGTTTTTTTTTTTTGTGTTTGTTTCTTTTTCAGGAGGCAACTTTCTTTCAGAGTGTGTCCGTTCGTTCACGTCTGAGTGTGACAGCCCTGAGAAACCCTGGAGGTTCGTTTGGGCGCCTTCTTGAGTGTCAGCTTCTTGTTGTTGTTGTTGTTTTGTTTTTCCTGCTTTTTTTTATCTTCCATGCTACTGCAGTGGTATTGTACCCACACCGCTCATTCCCTCCCTTTGCCCACAACCACAGCCCAGCTTGTCCCACCACAGCCCTGGCACCAATCCGTGGGAAGCAGCCGACGTCCAGTCATATGAGGCAATCCACCGGAGGAGACACTACTGTGCTGCTGAGTGGCTTTGGTGGTGTTCAGTGGTGCCTGTTCTGATCCAAAACACACAGGACATCACCAGCTAAGCTTCCCACTGATGACAGTCTCTGTGAAATTGCCAGTTCTTGTGACCCTGACACGGACTTCATCAAAGGCAAAGACATGGAGAAGAGATCAAAAGTGAGGTAGCCTTGAGAGCAGGGCATGAAGGGCCACAGCATTGAAGATAACCTTTATGCTGATCAATGAGGATGAGGATGATGAAGATGATGCCACAGAATTCAAGTTTGTCTGAGACTTTAGAAAAAAAAAAAAAGGTTTTAAAACTCCTTTGTCTTTCACCATGGTTTTTTTCTGAATTTTTTAAAAATAATATACACACAACACACACACACAAACAAATGTGGGCATACACATAGCGGCACACATGCACACATATGCTAGTGTGTTTGCATGTACTTATACACACACACATCATACACTCCCTGTGGTCCACTTACGTAAAATCACTTTTTGCGAACAGATGTTAAATTTAAGAAAGAACACTGAATCACATGCATACATTCATACACACACACACACACACACACACACACACACACACACACACACACACACATGTGCATGCACACACACACACACACACACACACACACACACACATGTGCATGCACACACACACACACACACACACACACACACACACACACACACACACACACACACACACACACTCTCGCATATAGATACACTCATACATGGCATGCATATGGGCACATACAGAGCAATGGATTCGGAGTTTGGTCTTACGTATTACCACTAATTACAGGGAAGACAATGGCATGAGAACGACTAAGGCCACTTGAACCAGACTGTGTTACTAAGTAGATTATTTTTTTGTCTGCATTGACGAAATGTCAAGTAGCATTGTTTATTTCATAACAACGTCACGTTTGTCCAAAGCTACAGTATATATTCTTGACATATTAGACCTCTCTATGCTTACATATGCATCGACAAGTTCTCTCTCTCTCTCTCTCTCTCTCTCCTCTCTCTCTCTCTGTTTTTGTCTCTCTCTGTCTCTGTCTGTCAGTCTCTTATTCTCTGTCTGTCTGTCTTGTCTGTCTGTCTCTCTCTCTCTCTCTCTCTCCTCTCTCTCTCCTCTCTCTCTCCCTCTCTCTCTCTCTCTCTCTCTCTCTCTCTCTCTCTCATTCTCTTTGACTAATTTGTATACAAACATTCCTGTTTTTTTGCTGGTTCCATTCTCTTGCATGAATTCAGAGATATGCATGACTGTACATATCTCTTTCATGCTTGTTGATGCATTTAAACATTTTTCATCGCTTCTGTAAATAGCTTCACTCACTTGTGTACTATGTACTGGCTCACATATGAACATACATGATTTCATACATGCAAGCACACCAACACATACACTGAGGCATCAGACTTGTTCTTTTGACATGTATGAAAATCTTGTCAGTGTTCACATCTGACAATTATTGTTTGGTATATGCTATGCATGTTTAACATGTACCGTTAAAAGTAGTGTTCATGTGTAGTGTTGCGTGAGAGTTTTCTTTTTTTCAAATAGTTGTCAATGTGTGTGTTTGTGTGGTGTATGCACACATGTATGTCTGACAATCCATCTGTTTTTTATTTTGTTTTACACTGAAAAAAACCAACGTATGTCTGCTTCCTCACATTGTCCAGTAAAGCCCTTCATTCCTGTCTGTAAGCAGAACGTGAACGTATTGATCATCATCAGTAAAGCTGTGAGCAGTTGAACCAAATTACAAGATTCTTCTTCCTTCTTCCTGGTCTAGAGCCGGGCCAAATTGGCGTTGAAGGCAGATTGTAGGTTCAGTAGTAGGCATGGTACAACAACAAGACAAGACTGATGAAATTTATATATGATGCTTGTTTGTATGGTGATATCAGTGCATGGGAAGTCATAATTACTCTGTTGCATGTCGTTAATCCACGTTTACTTAGATGTGAACAGCTTTGCAGTGCCTTTGAGAGAGTATACTGAACGGCTTTGTATGCAGAATTATGGATCATGTTTTGATTAGTTATACATACATATTGAATGTGACTGTGAGTAACATGAAAAAACAAGGTTTGAATGCTGAAATGAAGATCACCGAGCAGTTTTGAATGGTGATTAAGGATAAGGTAGCTTGTGTGTATCTTGACCATTATAGTGTTGTATGAAGCATCGCAGACTGATTAACAGTTGATTGTGAAAAGAGATCTCTGCAGAGGTCATAGTAACTGCCAGCTACTGAGTGCATTTCATCTTCCTAATTCTCTGTTTTATCATTGTACTGCTCGGTTGTTCCCGAAGACTTTTCCCAAAGCCTGCTGAATTCACAGCCCTTGACTGCTTCAATTGTATGACGTAGGTACTTGGTTTTGTTAAGCAGCTACTTGAGCAGTCCAAACATGCATTCTGTGTCAGTGTGTAACCCACAGCAGCTGAAGAGAAGGAACAATCCAGGCAACAGGATCTAGCTGAAGAACAGTTTTTACAAATAGACTGCGTCATTTCCAGGTCAAAGGGCAATACTGGGATTCATTTTGAGACGACATCTGACTATGACCCTAATTAGTACGCGTGAGCAGAGAGTGGATGCACTCATAGTGTTACTGTCTGCCTGTGCAGAGTTGTCAGACCCTGACAAGGAAGGATGAGCCGACAGTGAATACACCCATGGAGATACTGCCTGCACAAGCAAAATTATCAGGCTTCAGGTCAGCCTCTTAACGCAACATGAAGTCTGACCCAGCTGGTCAGGCCATTACCTCATTGTTCGAAAATGCCTGAGAGCTTTGGTATATAGGCTAAAGAGTTTACATGCGCATTCCATCATTCAACTTAAGTGCCACGTAGGCGGCAAAACACAGTTGTTGCCAAAGATATGGGCCAAGTATGTTGCGCATCACAAAACAGAACCGAGTATTAATTTTGTAATAACCACCAAGCACGTTCACGACATTGTCCATGCGCTGTAATTAGCTTTTTTCTTTTTCCTTTAAAAAAAAATTAAAAACAGCATTTAGAATTAAACCCTGTCATGATTTAATTCATAAATACATCAGTGAAGTTAAGTATTAATGTGAGGTTTCACTGAGGTAAGAAAAGAAAAAGGAACAAGAACTAGCCATTTTTTTTCAGTTGGCATGTGTATATATGGCATGATTTTCTCTGTCTTATGCCAGTGTTCCAGCAGTCAAGGGGTTAAATGCAATGATTACATCATTTCTGAGACACTTCTTTCATAAACCTTTCTTTTTCAAATTTGCAACAGAGATCATACATAATCATTCAGACCAGCGTGAGGTGACTAATATTTCTATACATGTATTGATTCAGAATGTCATGTAGGTTGAACTTAACAACAGATTTCCCATTCCATTGTCTCTGATGTTCTCATTCAGTCTGTCTTTTCAACAAAATATTGGAAAAAGTTTATTAGTGGGACTGGGACTGGCTCCACTCAGACTTGCTGTTTGCTACATGCTCTGATGGGCAGACTGGAACCACACAGTCATGCATGTTTCGTCCCCTTCATGGACGCGTCTCTGAAAGCGCTGCTCACTGCAGATGTCATAACTTTTGCGCCTGGTACATGCCGGGATATATTGTGAAACAAGGTATAGAATACGGCCCAGTCATATAAACTTTAACCAGAATGCAGCTCCATAGTATAATTTTTTATCATCTCTATCGTCATCGATTGGCATTAAAAAAGGAAAAAAAAGTTTCAAATTTCTGTGGACCTTCTTGCCAAGCTGTCATGGTAACCTCTGTTTCAGTTACCTCTCCATATCTATGCCCTTGGTAGGCTGGTTTCGAGGTTGTTGGTATTGTCAAGGTCATTGGGTTGTCATTGAATAGATGTAGTGTTGCCCTCTGGATGGAGACTCATGCATGCTAGCGCCATGACTGAGCACTTGTAAATAGAGGGTTTAATTGATGGTTTCCTATGCAGATGACCGCCCAGCGGTCCTAAAGACCTTATCATCACGATCTACCATGACAGAATGTTAACGCCGACCATTTCTGAAAGAACTTCACCAAGACTCCTACCTGACAACGCCATCTACCCCGGGTCTCTCCTCGCGACCGCAGATGCCAACTCCAACCAAACCTGCCAGCTTTCAAGTCTTGCCAAGACAAATGACTCCACAGCTTGCTGCGGTGACAAACTTGTCCCTAAAAGCTTACGCTGTGAGGACCTAGAATCCAACCATTCTAATGGTATCCTGCATATGTTGGATCAGAGCAGGCACCACTGAACACCATTGAAGTGAGTTGGCAGCAGTGCAGTATTTCCTCTAATGGATTTCTGATTCTGTGGCTGTGATGGGGAGAAACCAGTTGTGGCTGTGAACAGGGAACAGGAATGGCAGAACACAAATATGGCATTGAAGTTCCATCAAGGTGAACAACAACAACGAAAAAAAAAAGCAATAACACACACGCACACACACACAGAGAATTGTTTAACAGTAAGGTGGCGATTTGCAGACTCTGTCAGTCTAACTGGGTTCTGTCCGTGTGACCCGAAAAACTCTGCAAAGGAGCACAAACGTCCGTTTTACTCAAGTATAATTTGTGTATTCAATTTTTCTGTTGTTGTTGTTTGTTTTTTTTCCATTTCTTCTGGTCCTTTTTATCTTTCAGTCTTTTGTTTTTAAGAGTCATTGTTCATCATTAGTTCTGAATATCACTTGTTACTCTTTAATTTTAAATAAATGTTCATCATTAGTTCTGAATATCACTTGTTACTCTTTAATTTTAAATAAATGTTCATCATTAGTTCTGAATATCACTTGTTACTCTTTAATTTTAAATAAATATTCATCATTAGTTCTGAATATCACTTGTTACTCTTTAATTTTAAATAAATGTTTAACATGAACTTTTGTCGTAGTCAAGGGCTAGTATTCATGCGAAGTCGATGGTGGACTGAGAGCTGGACAAATTTGCACGAGCATTTAGTGGGTCCACCGTGGATCTGTCTGCTCATGCAGACTGGCAGGCAGATGGGCAGGTTCTAAGCAAGCTGTTGCCTCAGCCTCAGTATGGTTCCTGACTTGTGGGATTTTCCACAGTGGCATGACAAAAGGGTTGCTAGAGTTTTGGGAACATGCAGCAAACGGGTTATTTTCTTGCCTTTTGTATTGAATTATAACTTCAACATGGGCAGAAATATTTGTTTCATCTTTAAGGATTGTGTGTATATGCCAAAGACTTAAAATTATAAGCATGCTAATTATCTTACCTACCTGTATGTTATAACTTCCAACAGAGTTTACATCATTAAAACTGTGTGAATGAGAATGGTCTTTCACTTCCTGTTAATCAGACACAGAACCTGTGCCATGCCAAGTTTCAAGTGCCCAGATTTAGAGATATGACATTATTTTTTTTGCCATTTTTTTTAGAAGGCCGTTTTACAATCTTGCCAAACTACTGCTGCTTATCATGAAAAAAAAAAATGTCTTCCATCTTGCCCTGTTTAATATCAGCGATTTACTCTTTCATCACCACAAAAGCCACATGGATACTGAATTCCGAACGCCACAATCACTACTTTGGCATCATGAGCGTGCTGTCATTCAGTTTTTTGTTTGTTTGTGTGTTTTCTTTTTAGGTTTCCTCTCATGTTTGGTGACAAATATATGAAATGAATTTGTGTTTTGTCATCTCCAAGATGGTGTATACATAACATCTGATTTAGTGGTTCAGAAGTAAGAGCCATGTAAATCTACTTTTCCATAGTCGGTCAGACACAAAGTAGGTTTTCAGTTGCTTGCACTTTGGGATAGCTTGTGATTAACGTGTTAACTCATCTATTGCTACCACACTAATTCAGTACACACCAGCTGAAAAATGATAAGAAAAATATTTTTTTAAATGCATATCAACCATGCACTGTGCAAGACAAAGACAAATACATGCAAACATGCATAAGGTTGCAGCACAGGAAGAAATGGGGGCCGGAATAGCTCAGTTGGTAGAGCGCCGAACTGGTAATCTTGGTGATCCTGGGGTTGTGGGTTCGAATCTCCGCTGGGCCGTTTCGATTTTTCCCTCAGAGTTGACATTGGTTTTGACTCCATTTCCCAAAGAATTCTTCGAATGAGACTATAAACCGAGGTTCCATGTTTGAACGCAGGCATAACATCTTGCACACATGTAAATCCCATCACCAACTTTTGGAAGAGAAGGCCAGTTTGGCTGTTGGTATGGATGACACGTTACACATAGCATAGACCCTGCATGAGATATTGAAAGAATTAAGGAAATTGAGTGAACAATATTGACTGGATGACATGGGAAACAACTAAATGAAGCACCAGCAGGCTGCTCTTCTGTCGGCACTACCCAGGTAGGCAGCCCATTGTGTACATGAGAGTGCGAATTGTCAGTGCCTAGAACCTTTGGCAAGGCGCTTTGAAAATGCTTTATTAGTTTTATTATTAATGCAGAGGAGCTACAATACACAATGTAACTGTGTACACAAGACAGTGTAAATGAGTACATCATAACGCTGCAACCAAATAGACGTTAAACGATTGTTTCATTCACATACTGGACCATTTTACAAGTGTGTTTTTTTCCCTTGTCTTTGTTCTTTGAATATGACCATATATATACATATACATGACAGTTGTGTACAATTCATGATTGAAATCCATCGGCTATCCAAATTACATCTCTGTTAATCAGACTGCTGTGATTAATAAAGACAAGAAAAAATGCAGTGTCTGTGATTATTAAGATAATTGAACTCTGTGTGTGTGTGTGTGTGTGTGTGTGTGTGTGTGTGTGTGTGTGTGTGTGTGTTTAATCTCTTTCTCTTCGTAATTCATCCCATATAACAAAAACCCTGAAACATGAATTTCTTGTGTCATGGAGCTCATTTGTACCTGATGCTATGCACTCTGGCATGTGCCATACTTAAACTGGAGGGTGTATGCACAGATTGTACAGCAAAAAACTGTACTGTGATGGTTGGCGATCAGAGTACAAAAATCACCCATACACACATTGAGCATAAATTTAGATCAGATTACTCCTGCCCATTCGCTTCTTCAGCATCCCATGACTACCTTCAATGCCATGCCCAGGGGAATTTTTCCTTTATAATTTTGCAGCAATACCAAACATGTTTTAGCAATCTGAATTGGCAAATTTCTTCACAATTTCAGCTTTGAAAGACTTTGACATACTATTTGATATATGACATGTTTTCATTGACAATTTTTATGATCAGCACACTGTCATAACCCAATTCCGTGGGGGGGAATATAATGCAAAAATGTCCAAACTAGTAAGTGTTTAAAGTTTCACAATATCCATAGGTGAAAAATGTCCCAGGCATTCATTTAAAAATATAACAACTTGAGTTGGGAGCAAAGCTTTGATTCTCTTAGCTTCTTTTCCATCTATGTGCTTACCCCCCCAAAAAACAACACACACACAAAATGAAGGAAAAAATATTATTTTGTAAAAAGAAATAGAAACTTCCCATATTTCTCTTAAAAAGCAGAAGACGAAGAAATGAAACAAAAATATTCTAAACGAAAAAAGGTATTCTGAAGAAAAAGAAAGGAAAAAAAATAATACCCTTGATTTTCTTCAAAGATTATAACCTGATACAGTGCTAGATGGAGAAATTTTGATGTACACTAACTGTGAGGTTGTGCAGATGCATGTTAGCAAGTCCCTACAATGATGGCCAGCCACGGGAAGTTGTGCAGAGGCAACTGTGGATGTTAGCGTACATATGTCTCAGCAGTCTTTCTCTCCCTGTAACTGTCTCTCTGCCCACTGCAAACGCATGTTCCACCCCCCCCCACCCCCCACTTCTAAGCCTCATTTGCTCCCCCATTCTCTCTCTCTCTCTCTCTCTCTGTCAACTTCTGAGCAACCATGTCGAAAAAATAATCATATACAAACAAGCACACACAAACGCACATACACATGCGCACATGAATGCATGCGGACACACACACACATACACCCATAAGCACACACATACATGCACACGCTCGCATACATGCACACACAAATACACATACAACTACAACAATAATGTAGACAATGTTAGGTAGGCACCCAGAGTCTGAGCAGTGTGTTGGGCTAATGCGCAGGTCAGACATCTGCTAAGCCAGTCCGCGTGAACGTTGTCTTGATTAAATCCTTTCATTTTAATTGTTTATTTATTTATCCAACCAGCTGTTAATTTACGCACTGTGGTCTCGTAGCTTAGCAGATGTGGTGTTGGGTACATGGACCAGTCCGCATGCAATGACACCTCTTTGAGGAATCTGAAATTGTCCACGGGGGTCAGTTGGCCGGTTACTGTGTCATTTGACATTCATATCACCACAATTCGTAACAGGCTGTGGAACAGTATCAGCTGGTTTCAGTGGACATCAATTTGATTAGTTCAGCCTACACAACAGTTCAAAAGTGATTCCAAACATTGCTGGTTTGTGCACGGGGACACACACACACACACACACACACACACACACACACACCACCACCCACCCCACCACCATCACCACCACCACCACCAACGTCACAAATATTCTCCGACAAACATGCACAAGAATATTTGCATCATGGTATGTAACCTTTATTACACAAAACTTCCAAGTGATTTCGCAAAATGGACGGAAATATTCTAGTCCTGACAACAACAAAAAAAAAAGAAAGTCCAGACAGACACCCAATAAAAAATAACCTAACAATAAGTCAGAAATATTTTCATATAAACATACAGTTTTCAATGCACTCTATATTATGTCTAATCTTTATGTACTTACATTACCAATTTCAGAGTGTGTATCATGTGTTTGTGTTTGTTTTCCAACTGAACATATTTCACATCTTGAAGGAATGGGGTGTGTGTGTGTGTGGACATGAGTGTGTGTGTATGTGCCTGTGTGCATGTGTGTGTGTGTAGGCAAGTGAGAGAGAGAGAGACAGCCTGTAAGCAAAATTATCTTGTCCTAGAGGAAATATCCAGGAATTCTTCATTCCATGAATCAAACTCTTGTGTTCTAGGCTCTGAAGTCACAGAACCCTGTGAGATATTAGCTCATACCCATTACATTGGATGATACCTTCTTTTCACTCTGACTCTTCCTGAATTGAACTGGCAGCTGAGACAGAGTTCCAGCTTTTAAGTGTGAAAATGTTTTGCACTGACTTCACAATAAATAAAATAGTTAGCAAATCAAAACAAAAATTGTTGGACAGCAGTGACAGAGTTCAAGTTTTTCATTGTAAACTTTAAAACAAAAGACAAAAACCATACATACATTCTCTAGATCACCGCAAATCATCACAGTTTAGCCATGTAACAATTAGAGACTTCAGTTCTGTACTTTTAGCTCTTATCTGTTATATATGTGCAATGAGAATAGCTGTATCACAGTGAGAAAAATACCACTCTATGAAAATGATAGTATTACACTCTCAATGAAGAAAGGGGTTTTCGGGCAAACAGACGAAAAACATGTAAGTGTACACAAAAACAGTACGACCATTAAAGAGTCGATGACTATATGATAAGTAGCTTTAATATGAAACATTCATGGATTCAACGATCTCCGTAGGAACCGTCTTAAACATCAAACCTATTAGAAAATGGGAATTATCCAGAACGCAGGAGAGGTTGCAGTATCAGGACTGAACTGACTGATAGTGAGACCGTTCCTTCAGTGTTTTCTGTCAGCGGGTTATCTCCCTAACAAGACTGGATAAGCATGATCAGAAAAAAAAAAAAAATGCTGATTCTGGAGGAGTTAAAAAAAATTCTTAAAAAGTTCGCAAAAACATATTCCTGCAAGAAAACCCCCTATATATATAAAATGAAAAAGGAAATTAAATGAACTCAAAATCATTCTTTCTACATGAATAACAAGATCAAAAGAAAAGTCCATCTGGTATCACAAAATCTGATTTCATTCTCTTAAGTGAGAGAAGACAGTATCGAGTTGCCACCCAAGCTAATAGGCAATTCCACAGGTGAACATAGGAATGACATTAAGCAAAGGTGGCATTTCTCCCCCCTCCTTCCCCTCCCCCCTTTCCCCCTCCCATCTCCTTGCCATCTTCTCACAGGCAATACTGTGACCTAAGAGGAATGTAAGGACAGCAGAAGCACTGTTTGTCACAGGGACAGTGTCATCACACCACACCAGCGGACGAGGACGCCCAGGTCCTGGGGTCTCAGTGTTCAACCTGCACCAAGGCGGGGAAGGTTCGCATGCGCAGACGTTCCACCTCCGCCCGCAGCACGGCCACTTCCTGGGCCTGGGCCTTGGCCAGGTCCACCAGTTTGCGTCTCTGGACAATCTCCTGGTAACGGCGCTCCGCCCCCGTGTCCTGCCGCTTTTCCGCTGTAACACGCACAGGATGGGGGTGGGGTTAGAATGGCAGGACCATAGCACAGGGCACTCACCTCAAGCACAACCTAATGGAGGTATTTCTCACAGTGACACTGGAAATCACATACAGAAAGAATGTGAATGGGTGTCAACTGGTACAATAACATCGGGGTACGACTAAATTTACATGAAGGAATATATGGAATTTGCAGGAAGATGTGAAACTGATTTTCCAAGAAGGGGTACAGCCGAATTTGCAGTAAAGGGTACAACTGACTTTATAACAATGGGAATAACTGAACTGAAAAAAAAGGGCACAATTGCATTCACAACGGGTATATTGAGTTTACAACAAGGGGTACAACAAAATTTACATGGGGGACAACTAAACATATTTGGTCAGGTACTGCTGAATTTAGGTGTAAGAGGTGCAATTTATAGCAAGGGGTACAACTGAATTTACAAGAAGTTGAACAACAGACTTCATACCAAAGGATAAAACTGAATCTGCAACAAGGGAGTATGTCATGTAACTGGATATTTCACTGGACCCTAGGTTGGCTAACTAATGACAGGAAAAGAAATACTGCAATTATTTTTTTTTTTGGCTTGCAGTCATACAAGTGAGGATGTTTGGCTTCAAGTATTTTCTTTTTTGTGTCAGACATGATTCAGTTCCCTCCGAACAAGTTAGCAAGGCCTGATTGAAGGAACACACACACACACACACACACACACACACACACACACACACACACACACACACACACATTTTCCAACCTGTCCTCTTTTTGTTCAACCAACATTTTTTTTAACTATGGAACAGGCCTACCCCCTCCTCTGGTTCCCCCCCCCCCCAAAAAAAAAAAAAACCAAAAAAAAACCAGGGAGATGTGGTGTGTGCATGTGTGAAACAAAAACTATGCCAAACATTAATCTGGGATGTGACAACTCCATTATTTTTTGCAGTCCTACTCAAGCTGCAAACTGGATTTCCTCAAGTCTTTGACAAGCTCTGGGCTTTATGTATATGCCAGAATCGTTTGACACTCATTTCCATTATAAATATACAACTGTATAAATACCGTGTTTGAAAAAGAAAAAAAAAGTGAATGAAAAAAAAAGGGGGGATGTCTCACCGTTGACTTCATCAATATGGCGTCGCTCGTTCACTGCCACATTCAGTTCTGTGAGTTCGTTATCCAGCACACCGTTATGGTGATCACGTTGCTTTATGGTGTTCTTCAGCTCTTTCATCGTCTGTTTCTTCTCCGCCACATTCTTCTCATGGTGCTGGCAGAAGGGGAGAACAAGATCAGTCACTCTGTTTCTTTAGAACCGAAGCAACAGACCATATTAATAGGATGGTGAGGTAAATCAAGTCACACTGTTTGTCGCCCTGCCGTCCATAGAGGCCATGCCCCGCACGTAACTTGCACCATGAACACAGGGCTGGGCGTTTACCTCAAAACATGTTTACCTGAGCAGGAAGGGGGACATAGGGGATTGGTGGTGGGAAGACAGGGGAGGGGGGTACATGGGAGGGTGGGAGCGTGGCTATGGGGAAAGTGGTGGGGTGAGTGGGGCCTCCATGTTTTTTTTCTTTTTTTTTTTTTTGCCATCCCCTTCCCTGAGGCTCATCTGTGGACCATCCATTCTGATTAACACATATGTAACCACACCCTGGCTGTGTTGTGACACACAAAACTGTTATTATTTGGAACACGTTAAGCGTGTACCATTGATCAATCATTTTTTATTCAACATGAAATACGACATCTGAGATAAGTTTATGCTTTCACTGTCTCATGTAAACCCTCACCATAAAACGTGGCCCGTCTATCACTGTCAGCTGTTTACCATCATTATTCCCCTTTGTCAACCGTGCAAACCATGTCTACTTCAGATCAACAGTGTCAGGGCTGCAGTCTCTTACAGAAACTAGCCCCTCCACATACCATGTTCTGGAAACTGTGCGTTAGATTTTCAGATGCTCCACACAAAGTATTTAGATGGGTTTTCTGGCGCAATCTGAATCTGTATCTTTCAATATCAAAATGATGAGAGAAAGAAGATTCTAAAAGAAAAAAAATCTTGACTGATCATTCATGTCAAAGGCCACTGTCTAATAAAGGTGAGCGAAAGAAGATTCTATCAAAAAAAAAACCAAAAAAAAACATATCTTGATTGATAGTTCATGTTAAAGGCCATTGTGTAATAAAGATAAGTGAAAGAAGATTCTAAAACAAAAATCTTGACTGATAATTCATATTAAATCCTGCTGTTTGATGCTCCAGTAAGTACTACTGAAAACTGACTTTAGTTCCCACTGTATTCAAGATGGAGGGGCCTAGTGGATAGCACACTACCCCAGGAAGCGAGACAGTCCCAGGTCTGTGGCTCAAACCTTGCACTAATGGACACTTGCCCCCTCCCATTCTCTGGACCCTCCTCTCCTCCCCCATCATTAACCCTACATCCCCACCTCTACCCCCTCCAGTACATGGCAGATGGAACACTTTCATTCAAATGAGATAACAAAATGTAACCTATGTGTAGCATGTATTTAACACACTAACACAAATACCACAGCAACATGGAGACCAGTCTTTGGCTGAATTATTGTGAAAAATCCACCTTTGTGGACAAAAAGACATGGGCAGACACAAAGGTGTGGGGCTATATCAATTTAACCTTTGCTGTACTTCCTGGGTCAGACGTGACTTACTGACATGACAGAATCATAATATCTCTTGAAGAATTCAGAATACTCCAAAGAAACTTTCAGCCTTAGTCAAAAACCAATTACCTATTTTTTTTCAAGTGTTTGCTTTTTTTTCACTGAAAAAGTGAAAAACATAATCAGTTACTTAATCAAAACTACATATTTCTGATAACATGAGCCCTGCAAGACCTATCAACCGTAATCTTTACCATGCCTCACTTTTGAACCCATAGATGATACATGTCTCTCACATCTCATTCATTACACACTTTCACCATATTCTACCATCTGCTGATGATGTGGGACACCCAAAACCTACGCTCCAAAAACAAATCCTCTGTAAAATGTACAGTTCATGAGAAAGATCTGTATCTTTGACAGTGTGCAGCCAACAAAAGTGATACCAGGTAAAGATTGTGGTCTTGCACTCCTCATAGGTGCAGCAAACTAAATTTCCCCACAAAGATAAAGCTGGTAAAGGTTTACAATCCTAAAAAACTATACATATTACAAGTAAAGACATAGGCAAGAAGTGTATAGACTGCAACACGTGAGAAAAGCAGCAGATTACCTTCTTCTGCAGCTGGATGGTCTGTTCCAGTGTGGAGATCTCTTGCGCCTTCTTGGCTTCATAGTCGCTCTCATTCAGGTACTGAAAAGATACCAGCCACGCATGCATAGAGCTCCATGTCATCTCTCTGACCCTTTCCTCCAATTAGTTCCCTTTTCTGTCCCCTACCTATCCCCCACTTACTCCACTCTCCCACATCCCCCTTCCCCCTTTCTCTCTCTAGGATGCCCTCAATGCGACCCTCTCCCTTCACCTCATTTCTAAAAGAAAAAAGAAAAAAAAAAGCACAAAAAACAAGCAAACAAAAAGTCACACGTCCAATCATGAATATATTTGTCTCCTTCAATGACAATTATTTCTTGTCATCCTGTTCATATCTCTCTCTGGTTTGTGTGTGTGTGTGCATGCATACATGTGTGTATGTATGTGTGGACAGACTAGATTCAAGCTCTCGTTTTCATCCAACCTAAAACAAGGTAAGAAATTTCTCAAAGGTGTCACGGTATGCACAGAAAAAAACTAGTCCCTGTTTTGGTACCTAAAATGAACAGCTACTGCAATAGGCAAAGAAAACAATAGTCCCTGCTTTGAGGTCTTGGCTGAGTATCTGTGTATCAGTGTTTGCATATGCCTAGGCTATAAACAGGAAATTCCAAACTGATCAATAGGTCATCTTCGTTACACAGAGATTTTTAGTACTCACATCCTGGATTTAGATACTCACATCCTGGATTTTGATACTCACTGCCTAGATTTTGATACTCACTGCCTGGATTTTGATACTCACGGCCTGGATTTTAATACTCATATCCCGGATTTTGATACTCACTATCAGAATTTTGATACCTGCATCCCAGATTTTGATACTCACTGCCTGGATTTTTTTTATCTACAACCTGGATTTTAAGACTCACATCCTGGATTCTAATACTCACTGCCTGGATTTTGATACTCACAACCTGGATTGTGATACTCACTGCCTGAATCTCACGAGTGACTTTCATGAACTGGATGTCCTTCATTTTATTTTCCAGATCCTCCATCTGCATCGACATCTTTTTGTGTTCCCTGCACACATTGCATTGTGTGTGTTAGTAGGGCTCTCTGTAGTGTGTGTGTGTGTGTGTGTGTGTGTGTGTGTGTGTGTGTGTGTGAGTATGTGTGTGTGTGTGAGTATATGTGTGTGTGTGCGTTACTGTGTGTGTTGGATGTGTGTTCGTTTGTGTGTGTGTGTGTGTGTGTGTGTGTGTGTGTGTGGCGCGCACACGTGGGTGAGTGAGAGAGTGAGAGAGAGTGTGCGTGTGCTGTGTGTGTGTGTGTGTGTGTGTGTTTGACTGTGTGTTTATGTAAATGAAGTGTGTGCATGTGTATGTGTTTACATATGCTTGTATGTGTGCGAACATATGCACATGAATACATATAAGCCTGAACTATGTTTGAACAATGCATATGACTACAACCACATAAGCCGTCAGACTGCCAACAAAGGGCATATGCGCACAGCATGTCTGAGCACATGTATGCCAATGACTTAACAGGAAAGAACACGTGTGAATGCACTGTGCCCTCGCTCTTGGTTTGACCACCCTTCCCATCAACAAAGACTCACCACTCCAGCTGAATGATGCCTTTTCTGAAGTCCTTGCTTTCAATCATACTGTTGATCTTGCTCTCTCCAAGTTGCTGTAAAACACACAACAGAACATACAGGTCACGTCATTGCACTCAGATTTGAAAGGACTTTTCAAATGGAAGGAGACATTACCATGCGTTGAAAACAATATATAAAGAAGTTATGTAAAGACACAAACTGACATGAACCTTTACACATGCATCAGAGACAGCAAAACACTCCAGTAATTATGGCCAATATTTGTTGCATGCCATCAAGCAAATGCCCACTTTCACCACCTTCACTATTGCAGAGGAAGGGGGATTACTGATTAAAACATGTGGAACATTTTTAGTGCTTCTTAGCGTAGCAGTATTCTCCCCTCATTATTTCTGTCGTCATTACCTTGATGGTGGTGTTGAGTTCCTCCACCACAGAGCGGTGAACCAGAACACTGTCGCGGTAGTCGTGCACAAAGTGGCCGGCGTCCACCTCCACCTGTCCCTGCTTCAGCAGCAGCTGCACCTCCAGGTTGAGGGAGAACCTCTGCTGATCTTCCTTCAACCTGGTTGTGTTCAGGCAGGGAGGAGGCAGGCATGAATGGGTTACTCATACAAACACACTAGTCGTGGATGCAAATACACCGGTGTGTGTGTGTGTGTCTCTGTGTGTGTTTGTGTGTGTTTGCGCGTGAGAGTATGTGTATGCACAAGTATAAGCATGCAATCATATGTGTGTGCGGGTGTATGTATGTGTGTGTGTGTGTGTGTGTGTGTGTGTGTGTGTGTGTGTGTGTGTGTGTGTGTGTGTGTGTGTGAAAGAGAGACAAAGAGAGAGAGAGAGAAAGCAAGTGAGTGAGTGAGTGTGTGTGTGTGTGTGTGTGTGTGTGTGTGTGTGTGTGTGTGTGTGTGTGTGTATGAGTGTGTGCGTGCTCACTTTCTCATGTGTGTGTGTACATGCATGCATTGTGTGTGTGTGTGCATATGCAAGTATGTGTGTCTCTGTGAGTGTCATGCGATCATATGTGTGTGTGTGTGTGTGTGTGTGTGTGTGTGTGTGTGTGTGTGTATGTGTGAAAGAGAGAGACAAAGAGAGAGAGAGAAAGCAAGTGAGTGAGTGAGTGAGTGAGTGTGTGTGTGTGTGTGTGTGTGTGTGTGTGTGTGTGTGTGTGTGTGTGTGTGTGTGTGTGTGAGAGAGTGTGTGCGTGCTCACTTTCTCATGTGTACATGCATGCATGTGTCTGTGCATATGTGTGCATGCATATGCGTGTACGTATGTTTGTACATGCGTGCATGTATGCACATGCATAGCCCCAAGCCTCCCATTCCCCCTTCCTGAGTCCTCACATGTACACAGAATTGGTACTCCTGCTTCACCCCTGTGTCCACACAGACAACCCATCTGTAAACTCGGGTCATCACAGACCCTGAATCCCCCTCCTCTTCCCTCCTAAAAAAAAACGAAAAATAAAAAACAAAGTAATGAACAGCCACACTTAATATGTCTACAGCTACCATCTCTCATGGAAAGTTCAATCCTGTACAACTGGGCCGTGTGTTTGACAGACAGGAGAGGATTAGCCAAGACAATGCTGCTGGTTCGGAGTTCGGGCGTGCCACCAATGGCCTTTGTCATGCTGGTGATCATCCAGGCCTTGAGAGAATCTGGCACAGCCACACAACTGAGCATCTTCCATTCTACCATCAAAATCAGTCCGACTGTAAGCCTTTGAGACACTGAGGCAGACCTAAAGGATGCAGCAGGAAACACAGGCATCCTTGTTTGTTCTGTGTGCTCTCTGTGTTGCCATTCCTACAAGGCAATTTGGTGACATAAGCAGCATTTGTTTGGGAGTTATGGGCCTGTAATTATTTCATCATGGGAGCAAGAGTTACCCTACTTGTTTGTTTTCTTAATTGCCAATGAGGAGTTACGTCAAAGGATGGGGCAGGCGCCAGTTACCACAACAGATCTTAAAGAGCTAGTCAGGCTGGATAGGACACACTCTTTTAAAAAGTTAGCATCCTGCACCACTCATCAGGGTCTGACCTGAAACCTGCAAGGAAGAGGGGACAGCCCAGAAACAGAGGGTGACGAAACACTGGGGCAGTGTTATAGAAGAAGGGAACTAACTGGAGAAAGGCAGACAACACAGCTCAGAGTGAAGTCCCACTGATCAGTTGTTGTCGTTGTCGACGACCGATGGGTCAAAGGAGGGAAGGATCCACACAGGACCGATTAAGGGCTGTCGCCCACACTAGGGGAAAAGGTCCTCTCTTGAAAAGGAAATAACAAAGACAACCACCTACACTAGTCACACCATTCATAACATGATGGGTAAAGCACTGACATCCTTGAAGCAGATACCTTGAGCTATGTTCAGGGCCATTCTTCTACCATTCCCCTGGTTAAGTTCTAATCCACCAATAGCTGGATCTAACAGTCATGATAGAGTTCCTGTTGGCCCTCCTTTTTTTTCTGCATCTTGCTTGATAGTCTGTTGGAACTTTCAAGTGTGCCTTTTTTTGTTGTGTTTTGCCAAATCATCCTGTGCACAGGCTGACACGCTACTGTAAAACATAGTAGTGCACTTGCTCTTTTGATATAAGAAGCAATTTTAGAGTTTCCAGCGAGGCCTGATTCAGGGATACTCAGTAAATATCACAGACTACCAGCTGGCTGTACTGCAAGTGAATTGACTTCCACAACACACAAAGGATGACCATGTGCACTGACTGGTTTAGCTGTGTATTGATGTCCTCAATCTCATTCCGCAGTGCCTCATCCTCGTCGTGACGTTTCTGTAGGAAGGCTTGCATTTCAGCCATCATCAGTGCCTTCTGTTTCACCTGCAGCAGATATTTCTTTGTGATAAAAAAAATATCTCCACTTTCATAAAAATGCCTCTTAAAGGTATAACTAAACACATATTAAAACCTATCTAAAACAAATTAGTATTTTACTATGTAAAGTAGTTTTATCATTTGCTTACCTGTCCAAACAAATGCCCAACGACTCTTGGCGTGGAACATCACTTTACTATCAGGATCCCATTGAAAAAAAGAAAAATTGGGAAAGCAGGGAGTTCCTCCACCATGGAGAAAACTGGGCTAGTTCCCATATGTTGCAATGAAGTGAACTCTCTAACGGCGATCACTCTTGCTGCCTAACTGGGTATGAAGGTGAGGTTATCTCCCTGCTCTTCCATTTTAGTTTTTCAGGGGATCCTGGGGATACGACAATGTACCAAGCAAAGTGGGGTTATGGCATTTGTTTGGACAGGCAAGTACGAGAAAAAAAAAACAAACAAAAAGAAAAACACACCAATCGTTTCAATTTAGAATGTATGAAACTCATGTTCAGCTTCATATTGTTTTCCCTTTGATTTTGCTTTTCAGTTTTCCTCTCACACCCATTGTAAGTGGTTGTATGTATGAGAATAAACTTTTTTTTTCAGGATTTCATTTTTCAGTGTTGGTGTATAGAGGTATAAAGTATTTTACCAAGATTTCATTCTCAGTATTAGTGAACGAAGGAATGAAAAACTTGACATGAATTTTCTTTCTTGGTGTGATGGCTCTGACGCTTGTGAGAGAATACCGTACTTTACCAGAATCTAATTTTCTTAGTTGGTTTCATATTGAATAAATTACTTTTATGTAATGTTTCATGTTGGGTGTTGATATGCATGGAAATAAAGTACTTTACAAGGATTTCATTTTTAATGTTTGTATTTGAGGGTAATGAGGATGTCGTTTTCAGTGTTAGTATGTAAGGTACCGAAATACTTTACCGGCGTTTCACCACAATTTTCAGAGCTGATGTGAGGGACTGAAGTACTTTTTTCTGGATTTTCAGAGTTGGTGTGACTGTACTCACACATATGGAGCACAGAAAATGGAGCAAGAAGTACTTTTTCTGGATTTTCAGAGTTGGTGTGACTGTACTCACACATATGGAGCATAGAAAATGGGAGCAAAAATCAATTAAAAAAAAAAAAAAAAAAAGTGACACAAAAAATTAACAAAGAAACATATAAACAAAGAACCAGGCAAGAGGGTGAATGACCTACCAGGTTTTCACTCTCGATCTTGGTGCGGCGGTACTGACACATGCGCTGCCAAACGCTGGGCTCCAGGCCCTCTGGCATGTTGACGGGCTTGTCCAGGTCAGCCAAGGCTGCCTCCAGCGAGGTGTTGGCCTGGGCGTTCTGTCTGGCAGTGGACGGACGCTCAGCAAATGGGTTGGGGTTCCGACCGTCCAGCAGTGGGGTGTCCGCACCTTTGAACTTCTGCCCTCTGCGCAGAAAGGTCTGAATCGTTTCCATCAACATTCTATATATCCCAGTTCCTTCTCACAGATGCTTGTTATGCTAGTATGCACATATGAGTGCATGCATGCATGCATGTACACACACACACACACACACACACACACACACACACACACACAAAGTCTGTCCACACTCATAACATTCACATGCATGCACACATGTATATACACATCACACACTCACATGTCTCCCTCACACACACACACACACACACACACACACACACACACATACACAAACACACATACACACACACGCACACACACACACACATACACACACAAACACACATACAACACAACACACACACACACACACACACACACACACACACACACAAACATATACCGTGGTCGCTTGCGGAAGAGCCTGTAGAGTTGGTCAGCCATGACAGCAGAGACGTCATGAAACTCTCTCTTAAAGGCTTTATCCATGACCTTGTCCTCCGCCACAAGAATGTCATACTCATTGCGGAAATCTTCCAGATTACTTCGTGACTCTGTCACTGCCTCGCTGGCCAATTGCTGCACATGTGAACACATACGTCCATTAAATAGTGCAGAAATTGACCCCTAGACAGCTACTGATGTGTTAGAGAGTAACGCTTAAAATGTCATCAATGTGCCGTCAACATTAACTCTTTAACAAGATAAATCCCTGTGCTTATCCACCTCTTTTTTAATGCCCAGTTCTCTAACCTATTTTAGTCATAATGGTCTAGAAAATGAGCTCTATTATACAATCATTTATTGTCTACTCTAATCCTCCCTCCTAATTTTCTCTATGTCTGAAAAACCTTTATTTAGAATTCAAATTGTAATGATCAGCAGATAGTCTGAGACCCACTGAATCTAACTTTGTAACTTTGGAGAATAACGCTGTGATGACTCTTTTCTGTTTATGATTACTGGAGTTAAATTTCTGCAATAGTCTCGACCATGTCATTAAACTGTAAAAAAGAATAAGTGCAAATGCTATGTGTGTTCACCTAAGAATTTATCTACGTTCCTTTACCAAATGCACTGAGAAGAATAAGATGATTTTTCCAACAAACTAATGTTATTCTTCATCAGATAAACACATTTCATTTTGGATGCTTCACCTACCACAAGTTCAATCACCTCTCATAGTGACGAAAGAATAATGTCTGTCCTGTCTCAGAACAACACTATCAGGGAGAAAACTACATTGTTTCCAATTTGCAGGACAGAAATTCAAATAGTTAAAATCGCTAAGTAAATGACTTGTATATACATACAGTTTCCCTTGAATTAAAGCTTGTGTGTGTGTACACACACACACACACACACACACACACACACACACACACAAATCAAGCTTCTGCCCAAGTTATAACTTCAACACATCATGGTTTATCAGCAGGGTACTGAAGTTTAAACAGATCCCCTCTAATGTTAACGAACTGGGATCATGGTCCTGAGCTGTCACACCTAACAGTCACAGACTCGCTACTACATTATTACTGTCCTGTGAATGTAGGCTGTTGGATTCTACACATTTCACTGTACCCAGTCAGGCATGACAGAGAACAGCATCATAAACTGTCCAGTCCTTCATCCAAGACTGCTGTCAATCTGCCCCTGGGACACTCCACTGTACCCTGCAGAATGGTCATGGATAGGTAGTCAGGACTGCACAGACCAAACTAATGCCCGTGCTAATGACAAGGGGAGGCCGTTGTCTGCCAGCCAATGTGTGGTCCTGTTGCCTAACACAGTGAGTTGTCTCATGCTCCCTATCAAGAAGTATTGATATACAGCCAATGTCATGTCCAGTGTCCATAACTCATGAAAGTGATGTTGCATGTTTCTGCCTCAGTTTGGGAAATTTTCCTTTGTCAAGAAAACTGTTAACCCTCCCCCTCAATTCTTACCAGTCCCCCCCCCCCAACCTGTCCTTCCACCCTCCAAGAAGAGAGACACACCTTAAGATTTCTCTTGTGGTCCAGCTTGAAGAGCAGCTCTTTCTCACGTATAACCAGCTCCTCCTCGGTCAGTAGGTTGCGGCGTAAGCGCAGGATCTTCAGCTCCTCCTGAGACAGGCGCAAAAACAGACTGGTGAGGATAATGTGTCATGTTTGGCCGCACCTGTGCCTACTATGACCTATGGCCATGGCAGTGAAGATGAAGTCTTGTGGATAGGGCACTTGCCAAGGAAAGAAAAAAATATTCTGGGGCTTTCGGTCAAGATTTACGCTGGCATTGGTAGACCCTGTATGTAGTGTGCTAGTCTTTTGGATGAGACGGTGAACACATGCACATATACATGTATCAAGAACACACACACAGACACACTCACACACACACACACACACACACACACACACACACACACCACACTCACACACACACATATACACACACACACACACACACACATACACACACACCACACATTTGCTCACACACCACACACACACACACACACACACACACACACACACACCAAATACCAAAGCCGGAAAGAAGAGCTCCAAAGGGAGGTCACCAACCTGGTAGATGACCATCATGACCTTGATCTTCTTCAGGAACAGCTGGTTCAGAGCCTCATCGAAGGAAGCCAGTCCCTCTGCGATCACGCCCTGCAGCTTACGCAGCTCTGTTTCCAGTTGCTACAAAATGCATGCACGCACGCACGCACACACGCACGCACGCACACACACACAACACACACACACACACACACACACACACACACACACACACACACACACACACACTCACACATACATACAAGCATACACACACACCCCCTTAGTAATACTGATTTTTGTTTTTTCATCTTTCACCCTGTAATACATACTCTGCATGTATATGTATCTGTGAATCTATCTGCTTGATAAAGCTGGAAGATTAAAAAAAAAAAAACATGCAGTGTTCCTGAAAAGCAGCTAAAATGTCAAAAAAAAAGAAAAAAAAAAAAAGAGAAAGAACCCATTCAAAAGATAGCGCACCATAACCCTTGTTTGACTAATGAATACACACAACGAAACATACCAGTAAACTTTAAACAATCATGTCATGCCATTTTCCTCCCAACAGCCATCCATGGAGTACTGTTTTGGGCCTTTTTTTTTAAGCTGTGGTTTATGATGTACAAAGAAGATATACTTGTCAAAAATTCTCTTCGTCTGTTTGATGCTAAGTATCAAGTGATCCTTCCCAGGAACATGTATTCTCAACAGTCCTAACTGTACCATGTGATCCTTCCTAGGAACATGTATTCTCAACAGTCCTAACTGTACCAAGTGACCCTTCCCAGGAACGTGTATTCTCAACAGTCCTAACTGTACCATGTGACCCTTCCCAGGAACGTGTGTTCTCAACAGTCCTAACTGTACCATGTGACCCTTCCCAGGAACGTGTGTTCTCAACAGTCCTAACTGTACCATGTGACCCTTCCCAGGAACGTGTGTTCTCAACAGTCCTAACTGTACCATGTGACCCTTCCCAGGAACGTGTGTTCTCAACAGTCCTAACTGTACCATGTGACCCTTCCCAGGAACATGTATTCTCAACAGTCCTAACTGTACCATGTGACCCTTCCCAGGAACATGTGTTCTCAACGGTCCTAACTGTACCATGTGACCCTTCCCAGGAACATGTGTTCTCAACGGTCCTAACTGTACCATGTGACCCTTCCCAGGAACGTGTGTTCTCAACAGTCCTAACTGTACCATGTGACCCTTCCCAGGAACGTGTGTTCTCAACAGTCCTAACTGTACCATGTGACCCTTCCCAGGAACGTGTGTTCTCAACAGTCCTAACTGTACCATGTGACCCTTCCCAGGAACGTGTGTTCTCAACAGTCCTAACTGTACCATGTGACCCTTCCCAGGAACGTGTGTTCTCAACAGTCCTAACTGTACCATGTGACCCTTCCCAGGAACGTGTGTTCTCAACAGTCCTAACTGTACCATGTGACCCTTCCCAGGAACATGTGTTCTCAACAGTCCTAACTGTACCATGTGACCCTTCCCAGGAACATGTGTTCTCAACAGTCCTAACTGTACCATGTGACCCTTCCCAGGAACATGTGTTCTCAACAGTCCTAACTGTACCATGTGACCCTTCCCAGGAACATGTGTTCTCAACAGTCCTAACTGTACCATGTGACCCTTCCCAGGAACATGTGTTCTCAACAGTCCTAACTGTACCATGTGACCCTTCCCAGGAACATGTGTTCTCAACAGTCCTAACTGTACCATGTGACCCTTCCCAGGAACGTGTGTTCTCAACAGTCCTAACTGTACCATGTGACCCTTCCCAGGAACGTGTGTTCTCAACAGTCCTAACTGTACCATGTGACCCTTCCCAGGAACATGTGTTCTCAACAGTCCTAACTGTACCATGTGACCCTTCCCAGGAAATGTGTTCTCAACAGTCCTAACTGTACCATGTGACCCTTCCCAGGAACATGTTTCTCAACAGTCCTAACTGTACCATGTGACCCTTCCCAGGAAGTGTATTCTCAACAGTCCTAACTGTACCATGTGACCCTTCCCAGGAAAGATGTGATTCTCAACAGTCCTAACTGTACCATGTGACCCTTCCCAGGAACTGTGTTCTCAACAGTCCTAACTGTACCTATGTACTCTTCCAGGAACTGTATTCTCAAACAGTCCTAACTGTACAATGAGTACTCTTCCAGGAATGTATTCTGACAGTCCTTAATGTCCATGTACCTTCCAGGAATCTGTATTCTCAAACAGTCATACTGTACCAGGAACACATTCCAAAGATGTCTTCTCTAACCAAGTCTACTTCAGACAATGTACCCTCCCAGGAAGATGTTTTCAACAGATTCAACTTGTACATTGTGTGAACCTTCCAGGAACATGTTTTCACACTCTTTATTTTCCCTGGTAATCCTTCCCAGAACATGGGTTCTAAACTGTCCTTAATTGTACCCATGTGAACTTTCCCAGAAGATGTATTCTACACAGTCCTAATTTATGTGATCCCTTCCTGGAAATTATTCTCACAGCCTAATGTCCTGATTACCTTTCCCATGAACATGTATTCTACACGGGTCCTAATGTGACAGTGATCCTTCCAGAACATGTATTCTCACAGTCCTTTACTGTACTAAGTGATACTTTCCAGAACATGTATTCTAAACAGCCTTTACTGTGCAAAGTGATACTTTCCAGGATCATGTATTCTACACAGCCTTTATATGCCAACTATACTTTCCAGAATCTGTATTCTAAACCAAGCTGAGTCATCTTTCAGAACATGCATTCAAACAGTCTTTTATTATGCAAGGTATACTTTCCGAACAGAAATCTACTAAACACACTCTTATTGTGTTGAGCGATACTTTCGAACATGTATTTACAACAGGCTTTATTTGTTGAATAATACTTTCCGAACATGCATTTTCACACCTTTATTATCTAGAGTCATACCTTCCAAACATGTATTCTAAACTGGCCTTTATTTGCTGAGTGCATACTTTCCGAACATGTATTCTACACAGTCCTTTATTATGCTGAGTCATACTTTCCTGAACATGTATTCTACACAGGCCTTTATTGTGCTGAGTCATACTTTCCTGTACATGTATTCTACACAGGCCTTTATTGTGCTGAGTATACTTTCCTGAACATGTATTCTACACAGGCCTTTATTATGCTGAGTCATACTTTCCGAACATGTATTCTACACAGGCCTTTATTATGCTGAGTCATACTTTCCTGAACATGTATTCTACACAGGCCTTTATTATGCTGAGTCATACTTTCCTGAACATGTATTCTACACAGGCCTTTATGTGCTGAGTCATACTTTCCCGAACATGTATTCTACACAGGCCTTTATTATGCTGAGTCATACTTTCCCGAACATGTATTCTACACAGGCCTTTATTATGCTGAGTCATACTTTCCCGAACATGTATTCTACACAGGCCTTTATGTGCTGTCATACTTTCCCGAACATGTATTCTACACAGGCCTTTACTGTGCTGAGTCATACTTTCCCGAACATGTATTCTACACAGGCCTTTATTATGCTGAGTCATACTTTCCCGAACATGTATTCTACACAGGCCTTTACTGTGCTGAGTCATACTTTTCCTGAACATGTATTCTACACAGGCCTTTCCTGTGCTGAGTCATACTTTCCTGAACATGTATTTTACACAGGCCTTTATTGTGCTGAGTAATACTTTCCTGTACACATGTTCTAAACTGTCCTTTATTGTGCAGTGTGATACTTTCCTGAACATGTGTTCTACACAGTTCTTTATTGTGCCACATGATATTTATTTTTCAGGTCCATGTAAGCTACTTTGTCCTTTACTAAGCTTTAGTATGTTGAATGATACTTTCTAGAACATGTGTTTCAAACAGTCATTTATTGTGTCAATGCTTCTTTCCAGGATATGTATTCTCAACTGTCCTTCATGTGTTAAGTGATACTTTCCAGGAATATGTGTTTTAAACCGTACTATAATGTGCACAGTGGTACTTGCCAGGAACATGTTTTCTATGTTTTCCTACCTGTTCTTCATTGTTCTGAGTGATCTTTTCCAAGAAAAATATGTCCCAAACTGTCCTGTGTTGAATGGCACTTTTCAGGAACATATGTCTGCACTATTCTTCATTGTTCAAAGTGATGTTTTCCTGAAACACGTGCGCTGATTTTGTATGAGAGTGAGAGGTCACACACAGTCCTCACCTTCCTGAATTTCTCCCTCTCTTCATTCAGCTCCTTTACTTTACGCTCATAGTCCTTGGCCAGTTTCTGCTCATCCTCAGTCCACTCGTTCTCTGGCTTCTGCTGCATGAACATGGGGATCGGGATATCCTGCAACACAAGAGGCTAACTGTAAATAGAGTTATACTCAAGACTAGTCGTTGTTGTGCAGCAGAAAGTGTCGCAGATGTGAGGTGTGGGAGGCCATGGGAAGACTGGGTTCACACAATTGAGTTTCATCCACTCAATGGATGTGTCTCTGAGAATTTCATTTATTTTCCTGACCAAACCTACAAGTGTCTGTATCTCCAAGGCCTGGTTGATGTCAGGATATGTTATGAAAGGAAACGCACATTACAGCTTGAAGTATCAAACCAGAATGGAATTCTGTAACTGTCCATCATCCTAACTGATCATTTAAAAAAGTCTCAAATTCTGTGGCTCTTCATACCCTGCTCTAGTGGCAATCTCAGTTTTTGTTTTCTTGATACCCACGGTGAATTCATATTAAAGCTGTTGGAGCTGGCAAGTTTCTGGGAACTGTTGCTGGATGGATGAGAAGGTGCCCTCCCAAGGGGGATCTTCACTTACACTGATTCTGTGACCATCCAATTATTGTTGTCAGTACAGAACTCAGTATGGGAAGTCCCGCATGATTTGGATCAGAAACGGCTCCACTGAACACCACTGAAATGACTTACCAGCACCACAGCATTTCCTCTAGTGATTTGACTCACGACAACATGATTCTGATTGCACCTTGTGGACTCGGGTGGGGAAACTTTTACATGGCAAACCTGGGTGTGTGGGAGAGCTGGAACAATAACTATGGGAATAACACCACTCAGGGGGGCATGAAGGCAAAAAAGATGAAAAATGTAAGTAAATAAATGGCACATCTGGCTCCGATAATACGTGCAGGCGATTGAGAACAGACACTTGGGAAAGCTTCTCCTCGGCTGAAGGAAGGAACCAGAGTCGAAAAGCCATCTGAGGCACCATGTCAACACACAGGCCGGCAGGCAAAATCTTTTTTCCCAATGACATAAGCTTGCCTGGCATGGGCATGTTCAGTGTTTCACCATGATCCAGGGGACAAGAAGGGAGAACGGCATTAAAAAGAAAAAAAAATACACAAAGTGTGTGTGTGTGTGTGTGCGTGTGTGTGTGTGTGTGTGTGTGTGTGTAGGTCTGGAAAAATGGGTAGGTGGCAACCAAAGAGACCCAGAGACATCCCCCAAACAAAACACCTTACCTTCTTCAGTTCGTCTTCTTTGCGGATCTCCAGCACCCCACCCATCATCATGTCCAGCGCCCTTTCCCGCTGGTTGTCTCCCTTTTCTCGCAGACGCCGCTCCTGTTCTGCCTTCTCCTTTTCTTCCAGCTTCTTCTTCTGTTCTGGTGTTAGGTACTTCTCCACCTTCACCTATACATGAAACACACACACACACACACACACACACACACACACACACACACACACACACACACACACACCATGGTACAATGGTTACCCCACGAATTGTTTTCATTCTCTTTTTCTTTTTTCTATGCCAATACTGGAACCTGTCCATATCGTAAATGTACTCATCTTCACATCTTATCCTGTTTCATCAGCTGAAAAGAAAGTCTGAAAACCTACAGACATTATCTACCAAATCTGACCACATTGCAACTGAACCACAGGCTTGTTTTTCTGTCTTGCAATGCGAAAAATGTTCATGTGCTTTGTTCTTTATCTTTTTAATGCTAGATGATTTTATATTAATATAGTGCACTTTTTATAACATGGTTGAATGAATCTGTTGCACTGGTGAATAATACCATTCACAAACACATTTCAAGTGTCAATGAGTGTCTCTTTGTGTGGTGTGTGTGTGTGAGTGTGTGTGTGTGTATAAGCATATAGGTGTGTGTATGTAAATGTGTTTGTATATGAGTTTATTTATGTAAGTGTATGAATGTGTATGTGTGTGCATGTGCATGCATGCGTGTTTGAATGTGCATAGAACATGCATGCATGAGTGTATGTGTGTGTGCTTGCATGTATGTGTGTGTGTGTGTGTGTGTGTGTGTGTGTGTGTGTGTGCTTGCATGTATGTGTGTGTGTGTGTGTGTGTGTGTGTGTGTGTGTGTGTGTATGTGTGTGTGTGTGTGTGTGTGTGTGTGTATGTCGATGCATAAGCATAAGGGCATGGTGTGTGTAAATGTGGCTGTGCATGAGTATTCATATGTCTGTAAGTGTCTGTGTGTGTGTGTGTGTGTGTGTGTGTGTGTGTGTGTGTGTGTGTGTGTGTGTGTGTGTGTGTGAATGCGAGTGAGCATGTGCGTGCATACGTGCTTGAGTGTGTGTGTGTGTGTGTGTGTGTGTGTGTGTGTGTGTGTTATATATGTGTGTGTGTGTGTGTGTGTGTGTGTGTGTGTGTGTGTGTGTGTGTGTGTGTGTGTGTGTATGCACAAGTGTGTGTGCATACATGTGTGCTTGAATGTACATAGAACATACATGCATGGGTTCATGGGTGCATGTATGCTTATGTGCATGCTTGTGAGTGTGCATCATGTGAGTGAGTGTGTGTGTGCATGTGTGTGTGGTGTGTGTGGTGTGTGTTGTGTGTGTGTGTGTGTTGTCTGTGTGTTGTGTGTGTGAGTGTTTGTTATGTGCAACTGCATGCAAAAATACAAGTGTATATGAACATGCATGCATGCGTGCGCGTGTGTGTGTGTCTATCTGTCCGAGTCTGCATCCAAGTGTGTTGTGTGTGCATGTGTGTCTGTGAATGTGTATGCATGTATAAACGCGTGAAGCATAGAAACTGGTCAAGGAGGAATCCACCTGAAAAAGACTGTACAGCTATGTTAATTACAATAAGTTATGAAGCACAAGGTGCTCTGCAATTAAGAGTGCACTCTCTTGATTTTTAACCCCCAAAATCTATTCACTGAAATGAAAACCTAGGTATTTGCTAAAAAAAAAAAAAAAAAAAAAAAAATGATTACCGGTTCGTCATCTAAGTTTCAGCTTTCTGAGATAAAATTTTTTTCAACAAAAAAGGATTTAGTTCTGCAATTTGAACTACATACTCCCAGCAACGTAAGTCCAACTGGACCAATATGCCATAATATTCACTAGATGTCACTTTTGACAACACACTATGGACACAGCACATGTCACTGGACCCATAAATGTTACTGAGGTTTACTCCAGTCTCACCCTCTACCTATGGCGCAGGTTTTCCAAGCCCCATAGACTGCCTGTGAGAAATGTATGGGTTTTGGGAGAGACCCACGTTGTTGGGAGTGTGTAGTAAAAAACAACGGCTACTAAAGATTATGTGGCAATTTGGGAATTGAGGGAAGAGGTGCAGAGAGGAGTATGACTCTTATCGACACTGAAATTTCACTAGAAAAGGGAGGCAGAAGTGTAGTCTAACCAGCCTTTCAGTTCAGCTCTAGAGACCGTCTTTCTACAATTCCCTGGGACATCCATCCGAATGTAAGGCCACAGAGCCAGCCTAGTGAACACTGTCAAATTACATTGGGGGTCATCCCCTCGCCTTACCTCACTATCCTCCACTGTCAGAAGCTGTTCTGGCCTCTCGTACACACTCAGCTGTGGCTCGATGATGCTCTCTGCTAAGTCCAGATCGTTGAGGATCTTGGTGATGCGTTTGTTCTTGTCCTTGATCTTGGAAATTTCCTGTTCCTTCTTGGTGAACACCTCATCAAAGTCCTTGTTGAAGGCCACCTTGATTCTGTGGATGGCGTCCTGCACACAGAGTGTAGCGTGGACCTCAAGGTCAACACTAGCCTCCTAGGAAGCATAGGCATACATGTGTCACACAACCCACTGTGTAAACTTGCACCCTAGTGAGTAATAGTAATACCTCCTCTGTCAAGTACACTGGTAATGTAGTGAGCCATACAAAAATGCTTAGAAGTGCCTCAACTGATCTACCCCCACCTCCCCCACCCCCAAAATCTTGGTGTTTGCCAGCTCTTTTCATATTTCAATGACCCACCAAAGGCTGACATAGATTACAGGATCTATAACCTGCGCTTATTTTCCCATTGAAAGGGTTCAGCCACTAGCAGATCTACACAAGTACTGACCTAACCATTCACCTGCCAGGATATACTGGCATTTGAACTTAAAGACCCTCGATCTGACTAAGAATAAAATGCTCTAACCACTTAGCCATTCCACCCGCCTGAAGGATGACTTGATGAAGACAGTCCAGGTGAAAAAGACTAGCGCATACCTCCAGCAGGACAATCTGGTTGATCTTCTGGTGGCGCAGGTGGAGCTCAAACTGGCTGTAGAACAGATCGCTCCCACCTCCATAGTTGGCTCCTGAAAGCACACACCCACGCTATTCATACTTCACTGCTTCCCGGTCTGCAGGCTTTGTAACCTTCAAACAATAACTCCAGCCAGTTCCACCCTTCCACCATAGTCCGCTCTACCTACAATCTATCTAATTTTGCACTTCAAGGATTACTCTACATTCTGTTCCCATATGGGGTATTTTGGACATGTTGAGTGTTAAGACATGTCTTTAAGGACACTATGGCTTGTTGAAGCAGCTTTCACTTTAAAAAGAAACTCTGATCTGCCTTTAGAAAAAAAAAACAAAAAAAAAACCTTTTTGTGTCAAGTGTGACATATTAGCATTGAATTTTTAACATCCAAAGTGCTCCTGAATACATTGCAATGACTCACAGAGCCATGTGGGATATATGGGTGCACTTGCACTGGCTTTAAACTTAAGTGGTGATGTGTGAGAGGACTAGTAAGCTCTGCAATTGAGAATGGACTTCAAAGAGGCACGTGACCAAAATAGTCATTTATGAACAACACAACAACAGACATACTCAAGGTAAACGGCTTCCACAACTAGATTAGTAAAAACACTTTGGTATGGTTTGGATGCAAATTTTCTTTCAGGTGATTTTTTTTCTTTTTGAAAAAAAAAGTTGACCGAGTTTCAAAATACTTAGTTTGACTCCTTTAGACATAAAATGGTAGCACAAACATTTTACACACACAACAAAAAAACGGTAGTTAAAAAGTTAAATCACTGATCATTGATCTTTTATTGTTCTTGACTGGAGTCTTTTTTTAATTTGCTGATACTTCCCAGTGTGTGTGTGAACCAACCCCCATTTATGTTGATAAACACACTTCAGCCTCCACCCACCTCTCCTTTTTCTTTGAGAGATGAAAGGGGTTGGAAGAAAGAGGGAGGGAGGGGGGAGGTTGTTTGGATGGGTGGGTGGAAGGTGGCAGGGAATGGGGAGGTGTGTGTGGGGGGGGGGGGGGAGAGAGCACCAAGGGGAAAAGGAGAGACATTCATGATGATACATTTACCAGATGCATGACGGCAGGTTGCATAACAATCACTGACCACATGTAGCAGATGTGCGACATCAGACTGCATAACGATCACTGACCACATGCAGCAGATGTGTGACGTCAGATTGCTTAACGATCACTGACCACATGTAGCAGATGTGTGACATCAGACTGCATAACGATCACTGATCACATGTAGCAGATGTGTGACGTCAGATTGCATAACGATCACTGACCACATGTAGCAGATGTGTGACGTCAGATTGCATAACGATCACTGACCACATGTAGCAGATGTGTGACATCAGACTGCATAACGATCACTGACCACATGTAGCAGATGTGTGACATCAGACTGCATAATGATCACTGACCACATGTAGCAGATGTGTGACGTCAGACTGCATAACAATCACTGACCACATGTAACAGATGTGTGACGTCAGACTGCATAACGATCACTGACCACATGTAGCAGATGTGTGACGTCAGACTGCATAACAATCACTGACCACATGTAACAGATGTGTGACATCAGACTGCATAACGATCACTGACCACATGTAGCAGATGTGTGACGGCAAGTTGCATGACGATCACTGACCTCATGTAGCAGATGTGTGACATCAGATTGCATAACGATCACTGACCACATGTAGCAGATGTGTGACGTCAGATTGCATAACGATCACTGACCACATGTAGCAGATGTGTGACGTCAGACTGCATAACGATCACTGACCACATGTAGCAGATGTGTGACGTCAGACTGCAAACGATCACTGACCACATGCAGCAGATGTGTGACGTCAGACTGCACAACGATCACTGACCACATGTAGCAGATGTGTGACATCAGACTGCATAAGATCACTGACCACATGTAGCAGATGTGTGACGGCAGGTTGCATAACGATCACTGACCACATGTAGCAGATGTGTGACGGCAGTTGCATAACGATCACTGACCACATGTAGCAGATGTGTGACTCAGACTGCATAACGATCACTGACCACATGTAGCAGATGTGTGACGGCAGGTTGCATAACGATCACTGACCACATGTAGCAATGTGTGACGTCAGACTGCATAACGATCACTGACCACATGTAGCAGATGTGTGAATCAGACTGCATAACGATCACTGAACCTAGGCTCCCTGTGATGGAGGGCTGTTCGCTGTTGTAGTCCTTCCTCTCCCTCTCCAACCTCCTCCTCCTGACAAATCAGATTGTAGAAAGGCAAACATTTAGACATTCACATGAGAACTCCTCCTCCTGACAAATCAGATTGTAGAAAGGCAAACATTTAGACATTCACATGAGAACTCCTCCTCCTGACAAATCAGATTGTATAAAGGCAAATATTTAGACATTCACATGAGAACTCCTCCTCCTGACAAATCAGATTGTAGAAAGGCAAACATTCAGACATTCACATGGGAACAAGACACCTTTGACTGATCACACTGAACTAGATTATTCACACAACAAATCACTTTGTAATATATATTACCAACATAAATACTTGACAATGTAGTGCTGGTTCTTACTGGCGCTTATCCTAACAACCAAATTACATCAAATTACACATGTCACAGTCATGTTACAGAATGGTTTTGTAAGTCCAGCCGTGCTGCGCTGCACTTTACCTGACCCTTTACACTGAGTATTTCATTCTTCATTGAGAATCTCCAGATATCATCTTTTTGTTATCATATTAACTTTTAAACGTATATGTACAAGTATATTTTTCAACCATAAATTATAAAAATCCAACTGATCTCATTATGTTATCCACCTGATCAACACATAAATATATGTTAAAGACCAAAGCAACAGTATAGCACAGTACACATGAAGTGTTCTGAACTGTCAAATTCTAAAACAGTACACAAGACAGATGAATAGTGACGGCGATGTAATGCACAGAGAATCAACCCTATCACATTCCATATTCAACCCAAATAGATTCATGTATGTCACCACTTATCTGAACTCAACACAGGTTACCTCACAGTCTGAGTATTTAACTATTAGTCAAAACAAACCACACACAAAAAAAAGTCAAGTTCATGGTGAGCTCAAAAGTGAGAAAAACAACTGGGGCTAGCTGGCCTTGTGGGTATGGTCAGGATCTTGTTCTAAGGGTCAGGGTTTGATTCCCACCAAAGGCAGCCAGGTTGGAGAGATTTTCTCTTTGGAACTGGCATCTGTGCAAACTCCAATCCCTCCTAGTAATTCACATAAGAATTTCAACTGAGCTCCCAAATGTGAACGCATGCATAACAAAAATCTTGCCCTCATGTCAAATCCTGCTCACATTTTGGAGAAGGGCAAGCTATCATCTTGCCTGTGGGATAGATGATATGAAAATGAAACAAATGCATCATCCTTGAAAATGGAATGTCTTAATGGAATTACTGAAAACAGTGACACATATACAAATCTTACCAACGGTGAATCTCACAGTTTTAGCCCAGGAACGAAAAAAAGAAAAAGAACTGCCCCCTGGCGAAAAGGACATTCGTAAGCTCCTAACATGTCAATCAAAAAGAGATTAGAAGTTTTGTCCATCCAGGACAAAAAACAAAACACCACCACCAACAGGAAGAAGTGATAAGATAGTGTAGCTGATCCACTTACTCCTGAACCTGAAGGCTTGGACGCCAGATCCACCTCTTTCCTCCTGATCTGCAAACCATCCAACGGCAGCGTGACTTTTCTGTGCTGTTCATTGCTGCAGCTACCACACTGAAGCTCATTAACAAGACCATCTGACAGCACCCCGACTTTAGGATGTCAGTCACTGCAGTTAACATGCTAAAGCTGATTATAAAATCATCCAGCAGCACTTTTGGTGTTGGCAATACTGATGTTTTTCACACATGCTCACGATAAAATTGCAATCATCTGATGCACTGCGAAGCAGAATGTTAGGGTCAAGTTATACTGAAAATAAATAAAAATTGGTTCGCTCTCTTTTTCTCTGCCTTCTTTTCTCTAGAACTTGTTCACTCTCTCTTTCTATGTCTTCTCTCTGTATCTCTCTTTCTTCACCCCCCACCCCCCTTCCTCTCTGTATCTCTCTTTCTCCCTTTCCCCCTCTCTCTCTGTCTCTCTGTCTGTCTGTCAGCCTGTGTGTCTGTCTGTCTCTGTCTGTCTGCCTGTCTCTCTGTCTCATACACACACACACACACATACACACACACACACATGCATATTTACAAATGCATCCAACCTAACTGACTACTACATTCCATCACACTTTATACATAAACATCTTCAACAGAGATGCGTAACAAACACAAATCAAGCAGTCTTCAGACAAAATTGGAGACAGAACATCCTCCAGACTGCCACCAAATCAAGATCAACCAGTCAGCACCTTTCCATGTTCTTCCCTAGGACTTCTCTTCAGACAATCAACCTTGAACGTGAAGGCCAGTCAACTGACATAACCTGATGGTATCCCCTCCCAAGAAGCACATGTATACAGTCAAAGGAACGGCTCTGTTCTCACCTCCAGCTCTCGAATCTCCACTTTCCGTCGGGCCGTCACCATGGCCAGACGTGTTCATCACCTCCTTGCTGCGCTCCTTCAGAGGAAAGTTGGCCACCTCCAAGTTAGAGTTAAAGGCCTGGATCAACCACAACATTGTATCAATAACGGGAGATGAGGGCAGGAATGTGAGATAAAGGCCTGTGTCAACCACAACATTACGTTAATAATGGGAGATGAGGGCGGGGATGTGAGTTAAAGGCCTGCGTTAACCACAACAACGTTACATTAATAATGGGAGATGAGAGCAGGAATGTGAGATAAAGGCCTGTGTCAACCACAACATTACGTTAATAATGGGAGATGAGGGCGGGGATGTGAGTTAAAGGCCTGCGTTAACCACAACAACGTTACATTAATAATGGGAGATGAGAGCAGGAATGTGAGATAAAGGCCTGTGTCAACCACAACATTACGTTAATAATGGGAGATGAGGGCAGGGATGTGAGTTAAAGGCCTGCATTAACCACAACAACGTTACATTAATAATGGGAGATGAGAGCAGGAATGTGAGTTAAAGGCCTGCGTTAACCACAACAACGTTACATTTAATAATGGGAGATGAGAGCAGGAATGTCAAATCCACAGGTGTGAGCGCTTGATCTATCTTTGATCTATTTTTGCGCTGTATCTGAGCTGCATGTTTTCCTATATCTGGAACTGAAGCATCATGTCAGCACTGCCTTCTTACTCCCTTGTCATCATCCCAGTAATTATCAACCTCACCTTTCCCTGTCTGCAAACATCACCAATCATTATCAAGACAACCTTTACCTGTTCATCGCCATCATCCACAAAACTTTTTCCAATTCCATCACTACAATCATCGTTTGGATGAGACAATTTAATTCGTCTGCATCTTAATTGCCAGTAAGAACATTTCTTTAAAATTACCACCCATCAATACTATAACTGACACCACCCATCACACCACTCTCTCCCCCAACCTCCCTCTCCCTCCTCACCAACAACTGTCCACATGAATAAGACTGAAACAGACTGCAGTACTGCTCAAAGCAAGCCAAAATACAAACACGGAAAACAGCCCATGAAAAAACCTTTCTGTACTATACAACATGAAACAGACAGCTGAATTTTCGACAAACACGTCTCCTTCAGATGTCAAGAACAGCAGAGATACAAAGTGCAAAAACAATTCTCCTCAGATAGCTGTCTGTTTGTATATTGTATCGAATTAGAGTGTGACCTCGCACTGTACTTCATATGCTTGTTACGCTGTTTCTGTGTGTTAATTTGTATGGTGTCTCTCACCATGGTCAAGAACAGAGAGAGCAATACTGACCTGCAGTGACCTCCCTTTGATCAGCATGTTGTCCCAGCATTCCCGTTTGATCATCTCGTGCAGGAAGCGCTTGGCCAGGTTGTCATACTCTATTTCCTCACGCACCTGAGTCACAGAATTGCCTGGTGTGTTAGCAAGCCACGTAAAATGATCCCATGGAATGCAGTTTACACAAGTGCAGTTCGCCACAGGTTGGCACATGCTCATTCTCTCTCTCTTTTCTCCCCCCCCTCCCCCCCCCCAAAAAAAAAATGTTCATCATGAAGAAGACCAACTAGGACTAAACAGATGAAGACAATCTATGTTTTGATCGCCACATGTTCCATCATGAAGAAGACCAACTAGGACTAAACAAAATTGGAAATGAAATGAGGCAGGGAACAGTAAACAATAAACAGTAAACAAGTGGGGTAACTTTTGCTCCCATAAGAAAACCTAACACAGAGTAACTTTTATTCAAGACTGGCACAGCCTTTTAAACTTGAATAAAGTCAGACAAATACATAGACGAACAATCTAATAGTGGGGGAAAAAACAAGCGCAGGCCAACAACTCAACTGTCTTCATAGTAATGACTTGGCAAAGATTTGGACTTAAGGAGGGTGGGGGTGGGGTTGAAGATGTTCCGATCCAGCGGACGAAAGGCCTCGGAGCAGGCAATACAAATATATCTGCCTTCAAAAGGGATTACGATGGTTCCCTTATGCAGCTAGTGAAGAGTTTTCGTATCTGTAATATATTTTCTTAATTTCATGTTCCCAGTTTCTCCATCTTCAACCCCCCCACCCTCCTTAAGTCCAAATCTTTGACAAGTCATTACTATGAAGACAGTTGAGTTGTTGGCCTGCGCTTGTTTTTTCCCCACTATTAGATTGTTCGTCTATGTATTTGTCTGACTTTATTCAAGTTTAAAAGGCTGTGCCAGTCTTGAATAAAAGTTACTCTGTGTTAGGTTTTCTTATGGGAGCAAAAGTTACCCCACTTGTTTACTGTTTAGGACTAAACAGCTGAAGACAACCTATGTTTTGATGGCTACATGTTCATCATGAAGAGGACCAACTAGGACTAAACAGGTGAAGTCAACCTGCATTTTGATGGCTACATGTTCGTCATGAAGAGGACCAATCAGGACTACACAAGTGGAGACAAGGTGCGTTTTGATGGCTACATGTTCATTATGAAGAAGACCAACTAGGACTAAACATGAGGGGACAACCTGCGTTCTGATGGCTACATGTTCATCATGAAGAGGACCAACTAGGACTAAACATGAGGGGACAACCTGCGTTCTGATGGCTACATGTTCATCATGAAGAGGACCAACTAGGACTAAACATGAGGGGACAACCTGCGTTCTGATGGCTACATGTTCATCATGAAGAGGACCAACTAGGACTAAACATGAGGGGACAACCTGCGTTCTGATGGCTACATGTTCATCATGAAGAGGACCAACTAGGACTAAACATGAGGGGACAACCTGCGTTCTGATGGCTACATGTTCATCATGAAGAGGACCAGCTAGGACTAAACATGAGGGGACAACCTGCGTTCTGATGGCTACAGGCTCATCATGAAGAGGACCAAGGAGGACTAAACATGAGGGGACAACCTGCGTTCTGATGGCTACAGGCTCATCATGAAGAGGACCAAGGAGGACTAAACATGAGGGGACAACCTGCGTTCTGATGGCTACAGGCTCATCATGAAGAGGACCAAGGAGGGCTAAACAGGTGGAGACAAATCTGTGTTTTGATGGCTACAGGCTCATCATGAAGAGGACCAATTAGGACTAAAGAGGTGGAGACAATCTGTGTTTTGATGGCTACAGGCTCATCATGAAGAGGACCAAGGAGGACTAAACAGCTGGAGGCAAGGCGTGGCTCTGCCACCTGTATTCCAGTTCAGGCTCCTCAGCATGATTCTGGCATCTCCTGTCCAGTCTTCCACACGCCCATCATCAGACGGAGTTCTTCACAGAGTGGACAGCACAGCAAAAACATAGAAAATAATGCAGGCACTCAGTCCTCTTCTGCTTGTCTGCTGTGCTTCACTGGCGGTCATAGCCCCAATTAATGGAAAGCCCTGCCACTTTGTAAGACCTCATACACAGAATCACATTATCATAATCTGACATGAACATTATCCCACCCCCCCCCCCCTCCCCACCCCCCTCACAAAACAAAGAGTGCAATATTCCATGATGGCCGACACGGCAGCTCCACTCACCCGCTCAACCTCTTGCTCTCCTTCCACCTGCAGTCGGGCCTGCTCATCAAGGTCAAGGTCAAACTCATGGCGCCCCAGTTTCTCGATGTCTGGCAGTACCTCATTCTCCTTCATCATCTGCTGGATCTGGTAATACAAAAGCAAAGAAGACATTCAGTTTTGAGTATGGTAATTACATGGTGTGAAATGCAAAATTCACATCCAAAACTTAAACACTACAAACTTTCTCTTCACAGAAGTCTATAATAAAAGGAGGCTAAAAAAAATGCACCACCTTCATATGATTTCAATAACAATGTTAAACAAGTATGCATAAGCCACAATACACTGATAATCTCTAATAACTGTCCCTGCTAATAAGTCCACTGTAAAAGTCTTTTGTTGTCAACAATACAAAAACTTCAATTTTGAATTTAGAATGCTTACTCATTATAAGAATAATAAAACCACTTCAGATTTATCAATAATAACATTAAACCAAGTGCACAACTATATAACATTTTTGTTGTAAGACATGCACACCACTGATTTATCTGTAACGTAAATACCAAAACCATATCACCTTGAGATTTACTTAAAACTATATCATTTTAGAATTACCTACATCAGAGAAAAGGGTAGGTCTTATTCTCTATGTTATCTTAATAAATTAAATAAAACCAAACAAATAAGAATCTTAGGTATGTTCAACTTTACTGAAATTATTTGCACTTGAAACAAACACTTAATGTGCACCCCATCAGTAGTTTATTTTGAACGGTAACCAGCAAACCAAAAGAGCAACATTTTATGACTGTATCGAGGTTTCAGGAGACACAACATTTTTAATTATCTGAAAATAGTGTTTAGCAATGCTTAGTAAAAGTACACACTTACCGTTTTGCGGATATCTCTGATCTGTTCTCGAAGGTGTTTCTTTTTGTCAGCGAACTGCTTTTCTTCCTCCCTCAAAACCTGAGAAATACCATGATGATGATCAAGGAAATAATAAGATGAAGAAGAACAAAAACAATACTAATGAACTCCAGGAAGGACATATCTCTATGTGCAGATGAGTTCATATACATGACACAACAATCATTAGACCATGAGACCATTGTGCCCAGATTTTACACTGAGATGACTAAATACATCAAGAATCAAAAGGAAAACATTTGGGATAAGGATCTCATGAACATAACATAACAGACACCTGATCTACCATTAAGCTGACAAGCTGGTCAGACCCAAACTGTTATATAGATGAAGAATTTACGATAGTGTCATTTCTGCAATACTGCTGTATACCAAAATTTTGCCTTTTTTTGAACATGACTCTGTGTGTGCAGGCAGATAAACATCTAGCATCAGGACCTGGAAGCAGACATCAAATAGACGGCACACACTGGAAGGCAACTGGAGAGGAGACCCATGAGAAACAAGCCTCAGTCTGTTGATGACGGCATGTGCTTTGGGAGGAGTGACAGGCACTGATGACGGTCATTACCATCCCCGACTCACCTCAAACTCCCTCTCCTCCAGCCAGGTGCTGTTGGCTCGAGGTTCCGGCGTGGGCGTCCTGTAGATTTCCTCCTTCTCCAGAGCCTCATGTTTCATGCGCTCTGCTCGATCCTGCACACCCATCCAACACACACAGCTGACCGATCAGCGAAACAAAGAATATCACAGCCAGTTTACCACACATAAAGAGGTGGGACAAACCGCGATACTCCTCAAGAAAGGCTCAGTGTACACTCATGCCAAGCGTAGCATGCACAGCTGGCTGTGATTGACTGCTTGGAAATGGAAACTGACTGCTGAATTGCTGAAAACAAGGCAAGATACAGATGAACACACAATAATAGGTGCAAACTGACACTTAGTAAAATGATATGAAACAGACATTTATAAATTCATTGTGTGCATATTATGATCTCATCCACACTGCTGTCACATACCAACACTCTACCATGCATTACTCGTCATCAATGAGATCCAGCTTACTTCTTGCCACTTCTCCCCCACTCCCTTCTCCCCTACATTGTCCCCCACCCACCCTCCTCTCCCTCTCTCATAGCCTGCTCCTGTTCTCTGTTTCTGAAGTTCCTCACTTCTACACTTCTGTTTTTCTACATGGCCATTCTGCTGCAGACATCCATTTGGGCAGAACTGTTTCACTTCTTCACTTCTGTCTTTCTACACGGCCATTCTACTGTTACCCTCTGGGAAGAACTGTCTTCACTTCTTCACTTCTGTCTTTCTACACGGCCATTCTTCTGTTAATCCTGTGAGAAGAACTGTCTTCACTTCTTCACTTCTGTCTTTCTACATGGCCATTCTACTGTTACCCTCTGGGAAGAACTGTCTTCACTTCTTCACTTCTGTCTTTCTACACGGCCATTCTGCTGTTAATCCTGTGGGAAGAACTGTCTTCACTTCTTCACTTCTGTCTTTCTGCATGGCCATTCTGCTGTTAACCTTCCGGGAAGAACTGTCTTCACTTCTTCACTTCTGTCTTTCTACACGGCCATTCTGCTGTTAACCTTCCGGGAAGAACTGTCTTCACTTCTTCACTTCTGTCTTTCTGCATGGCCATTCTGTTGTTAACCCTCTGGGAAGAACTGTCTTCACTTCTTCACTTCTGTCTTTCTACATGGCCATTCTGTTGTTAACCCTGTGGGAAGAACTGTCTTCACTTCTGCCTTTCTGCATGGCCATTCTGTTGTTAACCTTCTGGGAAGAACTGTCTTCACTTCTTCACTTCTGTCTTTCTGCATGGCCATTCTGTTGTTAACCCTCTGGGAAGAACTGTCTTCACTTCTTCACTTCTGTCTTTCTGCATGGCCATTCTGTTGTTAACCCTCTGGGAAGAACTGTCTTCACTTCTTCACTTCTGTCTTTCTACATGGCCATTCTGTTGTTAACCCTGTGGGAAGAACTGTCTTCACTTCTGTCTTTCTGCATGGCCATTCTGTTGTTAACCCTCTGGGAAGAACTGTCTTCACTTCTTCACTTCTGTCTTTCTACATGGCCATTCTGTTGTTAACCTTCCGGGAAGAACTGTCTTCACTTCTTCACTTCTGTCTTTCTGCATGGCCATTCTGTTGTTAACCCTGTGGGAAGAACTGTCTTCACTTCTTCACTTCTGTCTTTCTGCATGGCCATTCTGTTGTTAACCCTCTGGGAAGAACTGTCTTCACTTCTTCACTTCTGTCTTTCTACATGGCCATTCTGTTGTTAACCCTCTGGGAAGAACTGTCTTCACTTCTTCACTTCTGTCTTTCTACATGGCCATTCTGTTGTTAACCCTGTGGGAAGAACTGTCTTCACTTCTTCACTTCTGTCTTTCTGCATGGCCATTCTGCTGTTAACCCTGTGGGAAGAACTGTCTTCACCTCTCCACTTCTGTCTTTCTGCATGGCCGTTCTGCTGACAGCCATATTGGAAGAATTGTCTTCAATTCTCCCCTTCTGTTTTTCTACATGGCCTTTCTGGGGAGAACAGTTTTGTGGATTTTCATACCTGTCATTTGTGATGTCTAAGCAAGACATACTTGTCAAAAACTCGCTTGTCCGTTTCACATTGTCTTATGTTAAACGCACCTTATTTTGTGTTTCTACCTGTATTTAGTCTTATGTCTGACTGTGTTTGGCAAGAGAATACATATACCCTAAATCTCCATCATCTGTAGAACAGAAATCATGTTACTGATTAGAAGCAAGATAAATGTTTGGCATGCTCACCAAGGACAGAAAGAAAGACTAGCTCACAGTTTAAATGATGAAGTCTTGAGCAAACAACAACAAAAATATAACAAAATATTATATTCAGCACCCACTCTCTTAGATATGCATGCTACATAACATACCTTCAGAAATACCAACATAAAGGAAGTTATAGCTTTCTCTCTTAGACGTTTTCTCTCTAAAACACACAAGCACACACACGCACGCACGCACACACACCACGTTTCCCATAAAAAAAAATGAACAAAAAGGAAACAAAACTCAGTATGAATGTCTATAACTATTGTATCTTCTTCATTTGTCCTAACTGCAAAAAAAAGCCCATAACAGTTGAAGAACAGCTGGCAAAAATGAACTAAAAAAAACAGAACAGTTTTCCAAACAATTGGTCTGATTTAAACACACACACACAACTACAACAAAAACAACAACAAGAAGCAACAATAATATCATTTGCCTAGTTTTTCTTCTCCACTTGAAGAAAACATAAACCTTTTCAACAGTACACACACACACACACACACACACACATACATACATACATACATACACACACACACACACATACATACACACACACACACACACACACACATACAGATAGAAAAAAAAAAATAGCCAGACTTTACTGAAACAGTGCAGTGCACTTAAAATGCCTGGCTGTGCATGAAAAATCAAACCCATCATCTATGTTTTCCTGAAACAGATGCCGGCATCACACAGCAATACTCTGCCCCACAACCCTCTGCCACACAACCCTCTGCCACACAACCCTCTGCCCCACAACCCTCTACCTCACAACCTCTTGCCCCACAACCCTCTACCTCACAACCCACTGTCCCACAACCCTCTACCCCACAACACTGTGCCTCGCAACCCTCTGCCCCACAATCCCCTGCCCTACAACCCTCTGCCCTGCAATTCTGCCCTGCAACCCTGTACTCCATGCAGAGACCATAGAAAACAAGCTGAATACAAGTGAAAGCCAAGAGACAATGTGATGCAGTCATACACATGGGACAAATAAACACATGATGCTGACGATCATGCATGCAGATTGCAACTGAGAGAGAGAGAGCACTTTCTGTTGCAAGTTGTTACAGTGACCTCCAGTTTGCACCTGCCTTTCCTAACCCTGTCAAGATGAGGATCAGAAAGGTAGGGAAGGGAAGTTGCAGGAATTCAGCCTAACCGCACTACATCTCCTTCCCAGCATGAACACAATCTTGCCATCTTGCCAGTCTGGAGACAAAGTTTTCACATGTTTTCTTATCCAGATTTCTGGTATAGTCTGGAAGACTTGCACCCTTGAAGCGAGGTATCCCAGTACGGTGTCTCTGAATACTGTCCGTCATGAGTTTCAGTGATAAGAAGCCTTTCTTCTGGCGTGCACTATGTGGGAGGTAGGGATGGTATTGAGTAACATCCTCCAAGAAAGCTCATGACAATGGAACAGTGAGTGGAGATCTGTCGTCGAACGTCGTTTGATTTACTTTCTTGTCAATGGCATTTAAACTGGGTCAGGCAGAGAGTCGACGGGTAAGCATAACAACATGACAAAATTCCTCAGAACAGACAAACCAAAATCTGTCTCCCTACAAAGCTGATTGTTGAATTAATTCAATCTACATGATGGTATGTCAGAATATCATTCATCGAAAGCAATGAAGTTGTATGCAAAGTACATATATATGTATAAACTACTGAGAAGGGAGAATGAAAAAAAATGCATAGCAAGAGATACATGATGTGCCATTCTGCTACATAACTGCATTTGTGCCGTGCCGATGTATATCCAGCAATAATTTACAGATTGAAAAGAAAAGAGTGAGGCTACATTAGTTATGCATTACATGATCTGCTCAGATAATTAGTTTAGCACTGAGCTTTTTTAAAAGTCAAAAAGTTTTTTGGATATAACAGGCTCTCTCCATCTTGTCCACTCTAATATATGTTCATATGCGCACAATCACACACACACACACCCACACACACACACACACACACACACACACACACACACATACACACACATCTATGCAACAAGGCAATTGATGCATACATGCATGCCTGGACACATAAAGACACATTCACTCATGTATCTGCCACACACACACACACACACACACACACACACACACACACACACACACACTCACACACAAAGAGGTCTATTTGAAATAATCCTGAATCAAGATGGACAGCCAGGTAAACAGAGGCATGCTATGATACATGTTGTGCGATAGGAAAGCAACTGCAGACACCCTCCCTATCATTCACCACAGACACACAGCCGTGCAGAGCCACCTTTCAGACACCCCCATGCTGCCATTCAGCTATGATGTCATGCATAGTGAGATACATTGAGAATCACCAGGAGGTACCCGTAGCTTTGCCATTGACAGCTACTGTGAAAAGCGGCTGAATAACCCCATCTCTTGTGAGTACTTACTTTTCTGAACTTGGGCTTTGGTAAAGATGAGAAAAAAAAAAGTACAGCAAATATCAACATATGGACATTATCAAACAAGGAAAACCACTGTCAATATGATTGTGGCAATAATTCAAAAATCAAGATGAAAAAAAACACTGAAGTATTCAAATGGCAATAAGCGAATATCAACCTATGTACCTTTCAGAAAAGATCAAGCTCATCATCTTGATTTGATTAACTAATTTTCAGCCCTAATTCAAGTCTTTCAAAGAATCTCAAAATAATCTGCATCATGTAATTATGCAACTTAGATAAAGCTGAAAAATCCATCCCTGCAAAACCAACCAATATTTTCAACTCTGCAGACAAGCAGGTGATGTGAAGCATGATATCTAATACCAATTCTGAACCTTTTAAAAAAATTCTAACGTAATAAACTACCATTTCTTGGATAATCATCATACTCAAAAGAAAATGGAGTGATTTCCAGTAACAATGAGTCACAAAGAGACAATATCACCACCCACTGAGCTGGGAACAAACAATACCTTTGTCAGACTGGAGAAACAAAGTTCACACAGCTTCAGTGTCAGTTTCAGTTTCATTGAGGAGACGTCACTGCATGCAGACTAGTCCGTATACACTGCACCATGTCTGCTAAGTTTTGAGATCACACTGCGCATGATTTAAAGCTAATGGATAAATGAATTAATGACTAAGATGAGGCAGTATAAGAAGAGGGTCTCATGGCTACAACTTCACAGAAATCTGTCCTAAACATTATCACAGATCATTTTTAAACCAAGATCCATCATCCGTCTCACAGCATTATCATACAGATCATTTTGAAACCAAGATCAATCGTCTGTCTCACAGCATTATCATACAGATCATTTTGAAACCAAGATCCATTGACACAATCTCCAGTGTCTTTTCCAATGGTTTGTTCTAGTCAACAGGAACCAGACACCCTACCCCTGGACTGGCTTGACCCCAGTGGGTTATGCCAGGTATGTGGAGACAGACAGACAGGAACAACCCCTCCAAGTCCTACCTTGGCCTCCTTTTCCAGAGCGGAGGGGGGTCTGGAGAGGGGTGAGGGGGGCTGCCAGGGGGCCATGCCTCGCAGGGCATCGTCCTGAGGACCAAGCATCTCCGATAACAGCTCCGACCGGCGGTTCTTGGAGCTCTCCAGTCCTGACCTGGCCTTTCCGCCCAGCCCGCCCCCGGTCACCAGACTGGGAAAGAGGAACGGGCACAGACTTGTCAACAGGCAGTCTTCAGGCAGTTATGTGTGCAGGTATGTTTTCACATAACTATCCGAGAACTCATAAACACACGCACACATATACCTATAATCAGACATGCACACGTAATCTTCCTCAAAATGCCAACAATCTGAATGTAAAAATTTTAATAAGTAAACAGCAGAAATTAACTCTCTTTTAACAACAACAAAAAAAGGTTGTAAAACTTTTGCTCTGTGACACTCTGAAAAAAAAAAAGAT
>CM065718.1:59208459-59238459 GCA_033310375.1 Conus canariensis | reverse complement strand
GCTCTAAGTATGGTTAGCATACTAGAAACAACAAGAGCGAATCGTTTTTGTGCTAGAAAGCTGCATGAGTTGTACTTCAATGCGACCATATCATGAAGCAAAGCAAAGCTGGCATTCGGAGTGAGTCCAAGCATGCCTTGCTGCTGGCATTCATCTATATTAGAAACATCACCCTTACTGTCAGCCTCATTAGCTCAGTTGAGAGAGTGTAAGGCTGAAGATCTAAACATCCCGAGTAAAATTCTGGGTTCACAGGTGGGATGGAGACAGGAAAAGGGTTGACAGAATAAGAGAAGGAAGGGGACAGCAGGGCACAAGGAAGCAGGGAGGCAACGGAGGAGGTGGGAACACAGGAAAGGAAGGAAGGAGGGAAACTGAAGAAGGTGGATGGGGAGATGGGGAAGGGGAGACAAGGGCAAAGAGGGAGGGGAGATGGAGGAAAGGGAGAAGCAGAGAATGGGGTGGAGTGGGGGGACAGAGTGGAGGAGAAGAAGACAAAGGGGGTAGGAAGGACGGAGAGGGAATGACCATTACCCTATAATGCAGTGCCACATACAGACAGTACAGAATTACTATACAAATCAGCATAATACAAAACAGCACAACACAAAGCATCACAATACAGCATCATGCACAAAGTAATCACACAATACAGCACAACTCAAAGTAATATAGAACAACAAAGCAAAGCAATGCATCGCAAAGTAGAACAATGACTAACTCCCATGACCAAACATGTTACAGTCCATGCAACCTAACACACAACCAACCACACCCACCTTTTTGGGAATTTCCGCAGGGAAAGAGATGGTCTGGATGGCGCGGGTGGAGTAGCCGATGGTGTAGGCTACGGCTCCCTCCCCGAGGGCAATGCTGCAGGACGCGTCCATCAGGAAGAAGGTGACCTTGTTAATGGACTCATCCTTCAGGTCGCATTTCATGCTGTTGTAGCTGTACTTCAGGTCTGATCACATGCACACACACACACACACACACACACACACACACACACACACACCACAGGTCATTTCATTTGTGTTTACCTTTCAGATTCTTTTCCCCACCTACACACAGGCACAGAACATTTCACTTGCGATTACCTTTTAAATTCTTTTCCCCACCTACACACAGGCACAGAACATTTCACTTGCATTTACCTTTTAAATTCTTTTCCCCACCTACACACAGGCACAGAACATTTCAGTTGCATTTACCTTTTAAATTCTTTTCCCCACCTACACACAGGCACAGAACATTTCACTTGCATTTACCTTTTAAATTCTTTTCCCCACCTACACACAGGCACAGAACATTTCACTTGCATTTACCTTTTAAATTCTTTTCCCCACCTACACACAGGCACAGAACATTTCAGTTGCATTTACCTTTTAAATTCTTTTCCCCACCTACACACAGGCACAGAACATTTCAGTTGCGTTTACCTTTCAGATTCTTTTCCTACCTACACACAGACACAGGACATTTCGTTTGTGTTTATCTTCCAGACTCTTTTCCCACCTACACCCCTCAAGGTTTACTAAGGATACAATTTTTCAAAAAAGAAAAAAAAAATCCCTACTGAACTCAAGAACTCTTACAAAAAAATGGGCTTTGATGAGGCAAGCTTATGCTGCACTGCATTCTCTCGTTCTAACCTGTATCCAGCTGTGACATAAATGTACACAAAGAATCTTCTCTCTGTCCTATTATCAAAATTTATTCAGCCTTCCTTTAGTGAAGCTGCACAAAAATATCCTTTGCAAATTCAGAGAGGTGTGTGTCCACATGCCACTTCCCACTTTCCCTTCTTGAGGGTGAAGAGGATCTGCTTCCTGAGCTGCATACCTCAGCAATCCCGGGCAGGAAGGACTGATTATCTGGATCCCTTGTATAATCTACCCCCACTTCAAATAAGGAAGAATTGACCTATTAACTATCTTCATCATACATCTCCATTTTTATAGGTGAAGGTCTAATATCTGAACCACAAATCTCCACTTTTCCGACAAAAGAATTATAATCTAGCACGTCTCCATTTTTCCCTCTTCTGGGATTATCCAAATCACACCTCGACCTTTCCCTTCTGAAAAAAACATTAGAAATCTTAAACAAAGCCCTTCCCATTTCCAAGAGAAGAAGATTCTATCATACAAATGGCATATGTATCTTTCACTCCCCCCATCTGAAAAAAAACAAATCTTCAAGAGAAGAGGAATCTGTTACCTGAAACACAACTCTCCCATTTATAAGAAGCAGGATCTGTGATTTACACTTAACACTTCCCTTCTCCAAGTGAAGAAGGATCTATTATCTGAACAACACATTTCCTGTCCCCAAGTGAAGAAGTAAACACGGATCTATTAGCTTCAAAGATAGTTGACTGCAGGTGGAAATTGAAAAAAAAAAAAAATTCAAAGAGAAATTATAATTATTCTGCAGGACAAAAGGGTCAAACAAACTACAAGACACTCGTCCTTTTTGTCCCGCGGAATGACTACAATTTCTCTTTAAATTATTTTTCAATTTCCAACTGCAGTGAATTTAAGGATCTATTACCCAAGCCACACTTCTCTCCTCCCCAAGTGAAAAAAACCTGTTTCCTGAAACACTCATCTTTGCATATGTACAGGCAAGTGTGTGTGTGTGTGTGTGTGTGTGTGTGTGTGTGTGTGTGTGTGTGTGTGTGTGTGTGTGAGTGTATTTGTGAGCATGTGTGTATGTAGGTGCATGTGCTTGCATATGTGTGTGTGTGTGTGTGTGTGTGTGTGTGTGTGTGTGCATGTGCACATACACATGCATGTGTGCATGCACATGTGTAAGCATGTTTAGAGACCCCTGAATCAAATCGTTAGATTTAAAATCTCTGAAAACTGGCTTGCCAAAGTTGGATTTTGAGGCTGGAACTAAAAGCTGGGGAACTGGGAAGGTAAGTAGCAAGTGGACAGCATGGAAGGAGAAAGAGGAAGGAGGGGGGGGCAAGAAGGAAACAGACGGCAGGATTGAGTCGAGTTTCACCTTTGATCAGATTGTCAGTGATGTCGAATCGCACAATGCGGTCGGCAGTATCCGGGTGTAAGGTGCTGTCAGAGTGTACAGCAACCAGCACTCGCACCATGGAGCTCTTGGTGACCACAGACAGGCCTTTCACTGTTCCACTCACGTCTGCACAACAAAGGTTAAGGTTGAAGGCCAAAGTGCCATAGTCCAACAGCCACTGTCTACAGCATGGCATCCTGGATGATGGGGGCTAATCCCTTTCCTTCTGCCATGCTCCTGTTCGCTGAACTGAGTCAGGTATCCATTTATTTACTGCTACGATTCAAACTCACAACTTTCAGTTCCAAGGATAACACTCCATCCTTCTGACTGTAGGCCCCTTTTCTGCACAGCAGGGCATGCAATTTTGACGACACTTTATCACGTGCAAGCACACGGAGCTTCTCCAGCGCACATGTTCAAAATGCAAAACGGCATCACAGAATAACATTTAAAACAGGAAGTTAACAATTCTGAATTGATTTTTTTTGCAAATGTCTCTAATATTGACAGATTCTAACTTTAAACAAAGTCAATGCTTTTAAATTCACATCTTTTTTTATTTGAACATTACTCTTTTTTTTGTCAAAAAAAAAAAAAAAAGCAAATCAAACAATATATATTACGAAAATGAATAACAGACCAGATTAAGAAAGTCGACAAAATCACAGTGAACACCTCACCGGTATATCCCAGGGGAGGGAAGTTGGACGAGGGACGACCATCAATCAGGAAGACATTTTCGTCATCTCCGCCAGCAAGCAGGTACAAACCCTCCTGGTCAAACCTGCCAGCCACACATCCCTCACTGAACGCTGGCAAGCAGCCACCAAGTGAATGAACACAGTCGTCTAAACCATTAGCCAGCAGCTAATGAATGAACAAATACACTGGTCTACAGCATAGGTAAACAGCAAATGAATGAATAAATACACTGGTTTTAAAAGCCTTGTAAAGCAGAACTGAGTGAATGAATACACCAGCCTAAAATATTGGGTAACAAACATCATTATCGTTGTTCAAACTCCTAAAAAGCAGATCAAACTGTAAAACCACATCTATCATTGCTTTGACACCATGCAATCAGTCCAGTTTCTTCTCACATGGCTTAAACCAATCGCCTACTGGCTTAAAAGTACCATTGAAAATAAATTCTTTGGAGCCATTTTAATTGATTTTGTGAAAGACTACTATGCCATTAACTGCAGGGTGTGAGCAGAAAATTACTGCCCTACAGATTTATATCTGGTGGCACTCTGATTAACTCTCGACAGTCAAAAATATGCATGTCAGGTGCGTTAACTGTCAGATATAGAATCCCTTAAGGCACAGGTCGTGGTGCTCGACCTGTGTTCTGTGTTTATGTAAACAACCTCCCTGTTCCTGTTAAAGACTCATGCAAACTTTTTTGTGCAGACACTGCTAATCTCACAAATTACATCAATGTGAAATAGAGTGTGTCTCTCTGCACAGCAACTATACATCTGTGTCACTAAATTCTCAACAAACAAAAACAAAAATGAATGCTTCTTACAAGGCAGAAAGTAAAGAACATCACCACACTGCACCAGCTGCATGCACACAACACTATGTCTGCTACTTCCACAAAGTCTATCAAGATCAGGAGCTGTCAGATGACGTTCACCCAAAGAGTACTCACACCAGATGTCTGACGGAGCCGCCATAGAGGCGCACTCGGTGAACGACGCGGGGCCTGTCCACGTTGGTGAAGTCCACAAAGTAGACCTGGCCTCCCACGCTGCCCACCACCGCAAAGTGTGCCAGTGGACTGCAGGCCATGCAGGTGGCCTGGACAACACAGACAGCACAAAAACAACGCAGTTGTCAGTGTACAGAGCTCTGTAGGCTGTGTTCCTAGCACATCAGATCAAAACAGACATCGCTGAACATCACGGAAACAACTCAGTATGGGTCAAAACTCCCTCTGGTGGCTTGTCTCATGATGGCCTGATACCAATAGTCTGATCCCCAGAGACTGGTGGCACTGAGGACTGCGAGGGGACGATGTGAATGTGGCTATGTGTATAGGGAAGCCTTCATGAGCAGCAGAAAGGAGAATCAGCCCTGCCGACACCCACAAATGGCCTTCAGTAGTAGAACATTCATTTTCAGTGGTATAATGGATGTTTTCAGTGGTATGAACGTGGTGGCACTTTCTTCCTTGTATGTACCAGCCCAGACAGGACTTACGGTTAACTGTTATGATCTTTTTCTGAATGCCTATAAATGCTTTTTTTTCGCGAGATCATTATCAGTGTGTACAGAAATGTAAGGGTTAGTTTACAAAGTTAAAAAAAAACATGGGTAGAAAGAACAAAAAAGAACAAAATACAAAAACACCAATGTACAAAGCTTTTAATGGGGGTGGTAGTCAGCCATACACATTATCTAGGGTATCAACTTTCTGAACGTGCTTTAGTTTGATGATTGACAGTTTTTCAATGACAACGACAATTTTCAGTTTCTCCATGCACAATCAGAATATGTCAAACACAGTTCACAGATGACTACAGCTTGCCCCTGTACTCCACTTCAGCGCAAGATTTTTCCTGTAACTCTGACAAGTACTGTTGGCCAGCAACCACTGACTTTTTTGTTGTTTTTGTTTTTAGAGCCACTGCCAGTGAGCTTTCCAGTTTGGCTTTTTTTTTTTTTGTAACTGACTTCAGATTCAGAATCAGCTTAATGTGGCCTCTTTGATGCTTTTTTTTTTTTTTTTTGCACAAGTGAGTACACTTCCACCACTGGCATCACATGACTGCTATTTCAGTGAGTTCCCACAAATGGGGCCAAAACATCTTAGGCAAACTGACAGGGCACGAAAGGAAACCATAAGTTTATTGATCAGCAAAATCATTGTTTTTTTTTCTAACCTTCCCATACTACCATGGTCTTGGAGGTCAAAATGTAGAAAATATGGACGAGTCATAAGCACTAGGTAGGACTGGAGAATATGTCACTCAAACAGCATGGACAATGGGGCATAAAGCTAAAAAAACAACAACAAAACAGTGGATTTTCTTTCTGCCTTTCTGTCTTTCTTCCTTCATCTGCTAGATCTTCATGGTTACCCAAAGGATAGATTTTTGTGCATGTGACCGTTTCTACACCACCATTAAGGTAGCCACAATCCGTCTTTGAGGATGACATCTAAACGTGACATCAGCATGCATTTCATTGTGTTGTCATACATCCCAGTGGCATACCATAAATCCCCTTTTCTGACAACAGTCAAATGGGACTTTACAAGATTTTTTATGCATAAGTTTACAAAAAGGACCTCAGTTTAAAGTCACATATGAAAGGCTAGGAGGGAACTGGAGTCTGCACAAGTAAATCCCTGTAAAATTCTCTTCCAACCTGGTTATCTCAGGTGGGAATTGAACCCCAGACCTCAGGAGCAAGAGTCTGTCACCTTACCCACGAGGCCAATGCAGTGTTCCATCTAACGTCAAATCTTTTCTCTTTTTTTTCTTCCTAACTAACCAAACAGTGTGTTGTCACACAGTTAGGGTACAACTGATTATAGACAGAAAACAAATATTGCCCGAGAATTGTTAGTCCTCATCTTCTAGTGGACCGAGCTCTCTCATCTGGCTGTATTATAAAACACATCCTTCACTGCTCAAGCTCTTTCTTGGTAAAAGTTGCTCCTATCTCAATGCTCTCAAACTATGAAACTATTATATGTAAGCACTTTTCTAACCCGTTTTCAGTGAAATGAAGCAGGCCAGGAGTCTCTCTGCCCTGGGAGTGGTATATTACCTGCACCATAGCAAGTGGCGGAAAGCAAACTGTATCAGGACTATATGGTCTCCTTCTCCTTAGTTTTGACAATGCTGAATGGCCCTCTATCTGAGCTAGATCTCATGATCATTTCTTTACTGTGCTAATTAAATACACACTTTGTATGGTGCTAGATGACACAGAAAGCAAAAAGACCAACACTGCTGCACAGAATGGTATGGTCCACACATGCAAGGAAAGGTATGAAATGTGGTCTGAGCAAACCTCATACTCCAAATTTAGCAGTTTTAGACATTGTTAGTCACAGTTTCTGTGTGTGTGTCAATAGCAACTTGTTTATAACACACATGTCTATAACAGTTTTAGCTTCACTTTAAATAAAACCTAAACAATTCTTAACAGAGAGGACAACAAATCTGTATTTTGGATTGTGCTGTCATTCCCTCTTCAATTCATAGAGCAGACAAAATGAAGTACATGTTGAACCAACAAAAGATTGTTCTCCAAGTCACTTGCGAGATGAGACCACACAGAAAATTTGAAAGTTACAAAGATGAACCAACAGGCAAAGGGAAGTCAGCACTGTGTACATACCGGTTCTCCCAAGGTCAGCGAGGACAGAAGCAGCCCCTTGTCTATGGACCATGCCTGGATCATCCCATCCGTGCGGGCACTCTGGAACACACAGCAAGATTTTTTTTAACTGGTTGCAGTAATGCAATGTCTCTCATACTTTCACTTTATCAGTGATAAATAATCCTGGTTTCACCTGTCTGAGACAGAGAGATCAGCAAATATTGTTTGAGTTGAGGGGAACCTCTTTATTTTGGGACCAGTGTTAGGGTCAAAAGAAGGTTAATTTGTAAGTCCTCTGCTGGAAATATACACTTAAAACTTGTTACCAGCGTTGACCTTCCCTCTGTCTGGACCAGATTCAAGAAGAGATTAGGACCAGCTCTTGTTATCCATCTCAATCAGTGTTCTATATCTACATCCTCTTAAGTGTCATCAAAGACACAGAAATGTTAACTAAGAACAGAGGGCTGTGGAGATCTACAACAGCCAACTGTCTGTCACGGCTCTCCAACACTGCATTGTCGAGGGACAAGAAAGGTGATGGCTGTGCAGTGAAACTTCCAGGGAACTCACCACACAGACATTGGCGCTGGCTGCCAGCACTCCCATGCCCACAAATTCTCCGTGGTGCACGTCTGACACCACGCGAAGACTCCTCACGTCGCCAACCTTCATCATCATTATGGAGCCCTGCCAACAAGTCATGGCAGTCATTACAAGGTAGTTCAAAGTTCCACAACAAGTCATGGCAGTCATTACAAGGTAGTTCAAAGTTCCACAACAAGTCATGGCAGTCATTACAAGGTAGTTCAAAGTTCCACAACAAGTCATGGCAGTCATTACAAGGTAGTTCAAAGTTCCACAACAAGTCATGGCAGTCATTACAAGGTAGTTCAAAGTTCCACAACAAGTCATGGCAGTCATTACAAGGTAGTTCAAAGTTCCACAACAAGTCATGGCAGTCATTACAAGGTAGTTCAAAGTTCCACAACAAGTCATGGCAGTCATTACAAGGTAGTTCAAAGTTCCACAACAAGTCATGGCAGTCATTACAAGGTAGTTCAAAGTTCCACAACAAGTCATGGCAGTCATTACAAGGTAGTTCAAAGTTCCACAACAAGTCATGGCAGTCATTACAAGGTAGTTCAAAGTTCCACAACAAGTCATGGCAGTCATTACAAGGTAGTTCAAAGTTCCACAACAAGTCATGGCAGTCATTACAAGGTAGTTCAAAGTTCCACAACAAGTCATGGCAGTCATTACAAGGTAGTTCAAAGTTCCACAACAAGTCATGGTAGTCATTACAAGGTAGTTCAAAGTTCCCCAACAAGTCATGGCAGTCATTACAAGGTAGTTCAAAGTTCCACAACAAGTCATGGCAGTCATTACAAGGTAGTTCAAAGTTCCACAACAAGTCATGGTAGTCATTACAAGGTAGTTCAAAGTTCCACAACAAGTCATGGCAGTCATTACAAGGTAGTTCAAAGTTCCACAACAAGTCATGGCAGTCATTACAAGGTAGTTCAAAGTTCCACAACAAGTCATGGCAGTCATTACAAGGTAGTTCAAAGTTCCACAACAAGTCATGGCAGTCATTACAAGGTAGTTCAAAGTTCCACAACAAGTCATGGCAGTCATTACAAGGTAGTTCAAAGTTCCACAACAAGTCATGGCAGTCATTACAAGGTAGTTCAAAGTTCCACAACAAGTCATGGCAGTCATTACAAGGTAGTTCAAAGTTCCACAACAAGTCATGGCAGTCATTACAAGGTAGTTCAAAGTTCCACAACAAGTCATGGCAGTCATTACAAGGTAGTTCAAAGTTCCACAACAAGTCATGGCAGTCATTACAAGGTAGTTCAAAGTTCCACAACAAGTCATGGCAGTCATTACAAGGTAGTTCAAAGTTCCACAACAAGTCATGGCAGTCATTACAAGGTAGTTCAAAGTTCCACAACAAGTCATGGCAGTCATTACAAGGTAGTTCAAAGTTCCACAACAAGTCATGGCAGTCATTACAAGGTAGTTCAAAGTTCCACAACAAGTCATGGCAGTCATTACAAGGTAGTTCAAAGTTCCACAACAAGTCATGGCAGTCATTACAAGGTAGTTCAAAGTTCCACAACAAGTCATGGCAGTCATTACAAGGTAGTTCAAAAGTTCCACAACAAGTCATGGCAGTCATTACAAGGTAGTTCAAAGTTCCACAACAAGTCATGGCAGTCATTACAAGGTAGTTCAAAGTTCCACAACAAGTCATGGCAGTCATTACAAGGTAGTTCAAAGTTCCACAACAAGTCATGGCAGTCATTACAAGGTAGTTCAAAGTTCCACAACAAGTCATGGCAGTCATTACAAGGTAGTTCAAAGTTCCACAACAAGTCATGGCAGTCATTACAAGGTAGTTCAAAGTTCCACAACAAGTCATGGCAGTCATTACAAGGTAGTTCAAAGTTCCACAACAAGTCATGGCAGTCATTACAAGGTAGTTCAAAGTTCCACAACAAGTCATGGCAGTCATTACAAGGTAGTTCAAAGTTCCACAACAAGTCATGGCAGTCATTACAAGGTAGTTCAAAGTTCCACAACAAGTCATGGCAGTCATTACAAGGTAGTTCAAAGTTCCACAACAAGTCATGGCAGTCATTACAAGGTAGTTCAAAGTTCCACAACAAGTCATGGCAGTCATTACAAGGTAGTTCAAAGTTCCACAACAAGTCATGGCAGTCATTACAAGGTAGTTCAAAGTTCCACAACAAGTCATGGCAGTCATTACAAGGTAGTTCAAAGTTCCACAACAAGTCATGGCAGTCATTACAAGGTAGTTCAAAGTTCCACAACAAGTCATGGCAGTCATTACAAGGTAGTTCAAAGTTCCACAACAAGTCATGGCAGTCATTACAAGGTAGTTCAAAGTTCCACAACAAGTCATGGCAGTCATTACAAGGTAGTTCAAAGTTCCACAACAAGTCATGGCAGTCATTACAAGGTAGTTCAAAGTTCCACAACAAGTCATGGCAGTCATTACAAGGTAGTTCAAAGTTCCACAACAAGTCATGGCAGTCATTACAAGGTAGTTCAAAGTTCCACAACAAGTCATGGCAGTCATTACAAGGTAGTTCAAAGTTCCACAACAAGTCATGGCAGTCATTACAAGGTAGTTCAAAGTTCCACAACAAGTCATGGCAGTCATTACAAGGTAGTTCAAAGTTCCACAACAAGTCATGGCAGTCATTACAAGGTAGTTCAAAGTTCCACAACAAGTCATGGCAGTCATTACAAGGTAGTTCAAAGTTCCACAACAAGTCATGGCAGTCATTACAAGGTAGTTCAAAGTTCCACAACAAGTCATGGCAGTCATTACAAGGTAGTTCAAAGTTCCACAACAAGTCATGGCAGTCATTACAAGGTAGTTCAAAGTTCCACAACAAGTCATGGCAGTCATTACAAGGTAGTTCAAAGTTCCACAACAAGTCATGGCAGTCATTACAAGGTAGTTCAAAGTTCCACAACAAGTCATGGCAGTCATTACAAGGTAGTTCAAAGTTCCACAACAAGTCATGGCAGTCATTACAAGGTAGTTCAAAGTTCCACAACAAGTCATGGCAGTCATTACAAGGTAGTTCAAAGTTCCACAACAAGTCATGGCAGTCATTACAAGGTAGTTCAAAGTTCCACAACAAGTCATGGCAGTCATTACAAGGTAGTTCAAAGTTCCACAACAAGTCATGGCAGTCATTACAAGGTAGTTCAAAGTTCCACAACAAGTCATGGCAGTCATTACAAGGTAGTTCAAAGTTCCACAACAAGTCATGGCAGTCATTACAAGGTAGTTCAAAGTTCCACAACAAGTCATGGCAGTCATTACAAGGTAGTTCAAAGTTCCACAACAAGTCATGGCAGTCATTACTAAGCAGTTCAACATTCCACAACAAAATCTCAATCGTGTCTATACAAGAACAAAACAAAAAAGTTGACAAAAGTTTGCAAACCTTTTCACCCTTCTATGATGTATGGTGAAAAATTTTTTGCAATCCAAGTAAAGTGAAGCATTACAATATACAACTAAACAGAGCATGACCAACAGCGGCTATGTTTCTCAAACAGTCATAGAAAATGAAGTCATCACTTGTTAGATAATACATCATGAAATGACTCACCTAATTCAGGATTTTCTCCCCTCAAAGACCTGCTTCTCCAGAACATTTCTTTTCGCCAATATTTAACTTACCCACCTCCATCCCCACTTCCCCTTTGCCCCTTATTGCATATACAGTTTGGAAGGTTCTCTGTGGTTGGTTACTGAGAGGTTCCTACATAGTTCCTCAGTGAAACTGTCTCATTAATGCATTCTACAGCAAATACTGAAACCGCAAACTTCATGTTTTTTTTTTTACTTATAAACTGTTATTTCTCTAACGTCTATTTACTTACTTCCTTTCACACACACACACACACACACACACACACACACACACACACACACACACACACACACACACACAATGTGCACATGAATGCATGCATTCACATACACACACACACACACACACACAGTGACACACACACACACACACACACACACACACAAACTCAACTCACACTCACACCCATGGGCTGATGTTCTGAAATGCCATAAAATAACACTAAAAAAAATCAACTAACCTGAGAAGAGCCGACAGTAACAGACTGATAGTTGAAGGAGAATGTGAGGGAGGTGACGGGGGTGTCTAAGTTGTAGGCACTGGCAATGCGCACCTCCTCCCCGTGTATGTCAAACAGCCTCAAGACACCATCCTGAAAAGGCACACCATCAGACAGTGCACTGGGGGTACAGTCTGCTTCAAATATATCACTTAACAACTACATCAAGTATTCCTATCTTATTATCCACCATACAGACACAAAGTATTGCTGGAATCGCTTGTCTCAAACACATCACTTGGCATTTTTTTAAACAAATACATTTTGCTGTATGTCTAATAGTTAAAACACTTCATATAGTTAAAATGCTTCAAAATACAATCAGTATTTCCATAAATTTCCATGAACAAAACACTATCATAATCTAAAGCACTTTTCTTTCTTCGTTTGTTAAACAATTAAACAATATTGTGTTGTTGAGTAATCCATGAGTAAAAGCAGCAATGGTAAAATCTAAAACAACCAGCCGCCATGGTGAAGTGGTTAGTGTCGCGGACTCCCGGCTGGGAGGTCTTTGGTTCGATTCCCATCAGAGTCATGTGAGATTTTTCTGCCCTGATCAGCTTCTACCCAGAGTTGAGTTTGCTACGGGCTCAGTTGGGAAGACTGGGACCACACAGTCAAGTATCATCCTCTTAATGGATGCGTCTGTGAGAGTGTTGCTAAAATTTCCTGACCAACACTGCAGGTGTCTGTATCTCTCGGGCCTGGTTGACACCAGGATACATTATGAAAGGAAACGCAGAGTACAGCCCTGTCATGCAGTTCCAGACCAAAATGGAAATCCATAGCATCATCTTCCTCATCCTCATTTCTCATCCATCAGTATAAAAAAAAAGTCTCAAATTCAGTGGCCCTTCATGCCCTGCTCTCATGGTGACCTCAGTTTCGATGTCCTCTCCATGTCTGTGACCTTAGTTTGGTTCTGTTGGGGTCATCGGTATCGGCGAGTCCTTGGGGGCTGTCACTGGACAGATGTGGTGGCGCTCTCCAGAGGGAGAGCTCACTCACGCCGGCTCTGCAACTAAGCAATTATTGTCATCAGTAGTAGGCTCAGCAGGTGGTGTCCTGCATATGTTGGATCAGAACAGGTGCCACTGAACATCATCAAAGTGACTTGGCAGCAGAGCAGTGTCTCCTCCAGTGGGTTGCCTCTTGATGACTTGACATTGACCGCTCCCTGTGGACTGCCGGTGCCGGAGCTGTCGACGGGGTGTCAGAATGAGCGGCGTAGGTGCACTGCCACTGAGGTGGCACAGAGGTTGGGACCAAAAAAAAAATTTAAACCAAATCATTGTAGCAAACATTTCTACTCTGAGTGGGATAGCAGCCAGTCATTGCTAATGCAATCACAACAACGCACACATTTGTAAATTACCACACCAATCATTTACTTTTACTAAACTGAGAACAGTGCACAGAGCATGACACATTTCATCATGCAAAAATTCATTATATATTCACACCAGTAAAACTATCTTGGTATGCCCATGTAGAATGCATAGCGGTCAGTCTGAAAATGTTTGAAGTACAGTATTTAACCAAGAACAGTACCATTCAGGCATAATCTAATCTGCCTTTATACACTGTACCAAGGCCTCTGTGACCACAAGAAAGGAGACAGCCCCCATGTAATGGTTTTCACACTTTAAAAGCCTTCTTGCACAGGTTGTCTGTGCTTCCATCTGTCGCTATTTGTCCTGCAGCAATGGGAGACAGACAAAGCAACGAGTGGAGACGATCACTGGCAGTTGTAGTTTTAAACTTACATACAGCCTGCCCTGACTATGGTCACTAACCTTCATACTCAGATAAACAAGGGTGTTCAGCTCTATATACGGTGACTAGGCAGCTCCTTGACATATGAGAGGGGATTAGAATAGACATTCCACTCACTCTTTGCCTTAATAAATCTGGCCATTACTGCAGTTGACTGCTTTTGTAATGCAGTTGAAGTAAAAAAAAACACAAAAAAGACAAACAAAAACAGACATTCAGGAGGCCTGGAACATGCGTTCTCTGTAAGGCATTGCAAACACTCAGAGACCAGAGAGGTGGACCCTCATCTTAAACACCAATCTGAAAAAGATTCAAACCATCAGATCTATGGATTGATGAACTACAGATTGATGCACAGATGAAGCACAAGACTGATGGCTCTCTGTCACCCAAAAGCATCAGCCTTCCTGAGCATGGAGACATGGCGATATCAAACAAAACCCTGTGAACACCAGCACACAACTGCCTAAGGCTGTTTCAACTACAGAATTTCAGCGCCCCATCGGCCTTCATCTCTACCATTCCATATGGGGCCTGTAGAATTATTTCACAATTCATGCCGTGGAGTCACATTCTTCTTGAAATTGAGAGACAGCCAACACTAATATTCCAGTAATTGTATTTCACAATTTCCATAATATCCTGTAAAGTTAATCCGTTAATTTCCAGACATTTTACTTCGTAATTTCTTTCTTAATCAAACATCAATCTCAGATGACTTGATAAAGTCTGTAATTATTCTGAGTTTTAATGCATGGGGCTTAACGTCTGTAAATGAATCACCGTACAAAAAGCGTTCAGCCAAAGTCTTTGACTGGCAAACAGTTTCTGTATGTGGCGTCCTACCTCGCCCACTGCAAAGAGACCAGCACGATGCAGCCCCAGGCAGTTCATTGAGCCAGCACCAGGCATCTTGTCTTCATCCTCATCTACACACACATTGAACACACATTTTCTATGAACAACAACACGGATTCAGTTAATGGCTGTCTTAAACCAACAACGAAAGAGAAGGTGTACTGAAGATTGAGAAGAAAAACAAGAAGACGGCAGCCTCATTCGAATGGAGTATATTTCAGAGAAAATGTTTGTAAAAGTACTCATTCTAGGCAAAATCTACTACAGCCTGTTTCAGCAAAATACAAATGTGGTGTGGAATGAAAAAAAGCAAATTCTCAGGGGAAGGATCTATGTGGAGTTCTGTCCTAGCTGTTATTCCCAAGGTGGAGAAATTTTGTGCAGTTTTGCCTACACTCACAGCCCATCAGCATTGAACAGAAGAAAAAGGACCACACAGTCGAATTTCATCCACTTAATGAATGAATATCTGAGAGTGTTGCTCAAATTTCCTGACCAACACCGCAGGTGCCTGTATCTCTCGGGCCTGGTTGACGCCGGGATATATTATGAAAGGAAACGTAGAGTACAGCCCTGTCATGTAGTCTCAGACCGAATTGGAAATCCGTAGCATCATCTTAATCATCCCCATTCTCATTGATCAGCATAAAAAAAAGTCTCAAATTCTGTGGCCCTTCATGCCCTGCTCTCATGGTGACCTCAATTTCGATTCCTCTCCATGTCTGTGGTCTTGGTTTGGTTCCGTCAAGGTCACCGGTATCGGAGAGTCCATGGGGGCTGTTGTTGGACGGATGTGGTGGTGCCCTCCGGAGGGAGACCTCACTCATGCCGGCTCTGTGACTAAGCAATTATTGTTGTCAGTAGGGGGCTTAGTAGGTGGTGTCCTGCGTATGTTAGATCAGAACAGGCGCCACTGAACACCACCAAAGTGACTCAGCAGCAGTGCAGTGTCTCCTCCGGTGGGTTGCCTCGTGACGACTTGACACTGACTGCTCCCTGTGGATTGACGGTGCCGGGGCGGTGGCGGGGCCGACCGGGCTGTGGCTCTTAACGGGGTGTCAGAATGAGCGGCGTGGGTGCACTGCCTCTGAGGTGGCACAGAGGTTGAGACAGCAAAAAAAATAAAAATAAAAAATAAAAAAAATAAAAGAAGTCAAAAGGGAAAGACAGGTGTAGGCATGATGCAAAAACCTGCTGTCTACCTCTGGGTGGCATGTCAGTATCTCGCCGTGACATGTTGCTGACAGCTCTGAACCCAATGCTGTCTGGGTTGGAAGGGTAATACACTGGCTTAGCTTTGTAGCTCTCTCCATCCACCTGCAAAATAAACAACTCAGGATTTCAAGCCTGCCACTCCCATGTAACAATCTGACTATGGTCCAAGGGAGATCACATTTCATGATCAGTTGTCAGTCAAAAACCAGTCACAAGAACATGTGGTCATGTGACTGATTACGCTTTCCTGCAAATGGCCAAGCATTTTTCATATGCATGAGATAAACTGTTGGTTGATTGTCTTTAGTGGTAATGGCAGTGAACAGAATTGTGAGAGCAATCAACAAAATGTAATTCACAATGTAGATTAAATATGCACAATTGATGTGAAAATTGTAAAGAACTGCCCTAGATTTGAGACCAATTGCGTGCGCACGCACGCACCCACACCCACACACACACACACACACACATATACACACATGCACCACGGATTGGGAGATAAACCTTGCAGCATACTGGGATTTCTTCTCTCTTTTAATCGAGGCCTCTATATATTTTCTAATGTAAAACGATACTACATCTTTCTCCTCCAGACAAGCACCCACCTTGATCAAATGCCCCTTGTTGCCACTGATGAAAACATCCCCAGTGGTAGTCCAGGCCTGGGCCACAGGTGACACGCGCACCGTCGTGTCTTGAATTTCGCTCAGGCGGTCAGCCATCTCTCCGGTCAGGCCAGCAATGGCTGTGCGTGGGACCTTGATGGTGTATTTGGACAGGCGAGTAGAGCAGCGGGTACCAGCCATATCACGATCTTTCTCCTCCTCAGAAAACGGTGAAAAATCTTCTGGCGGCAGCTGAACTTTCCTGTCAGCAGTGATGGCGATTTGTTTAGCAATGAACAAGAATAGCTACATACCTGATTTTCAATGTTGCAACAACAAAAAAAATGTGTATATATATATATATGTACACATGTCATAATGCAGCAGAGCAGTTCTATTGGTACTCGACCACACTGAAAAATTTCAAATGAATGAAGAGGAGGAAAGACATATATATATATATATATATATATATTATATATATATACACACACACAAACCACTTTGATCTCTGTCTCATTTATGAATATGAAAATGACACACCTTTTGTTAATAAGTTTGGCTAAACTCACATATAACAACACTAGAAGACAATACCATTCTGTAATTCATGATCACTAAAATGCTTAATTTCATGGTATTGAAACATGTAAACAATGGTTTTAGGTTGTCCTTTTTCTGAAAATGCATCTTTTTTTTCAGGCCAAGTTCTTTCAGTCTCCTTTCCTTACTGTTTCCTAAATGTGGCAATAACTGTGATCACATCAATTTGTATGGCTCTTTATGTTCTTTGAATATTCATCATCTGATGATCAACATGGGTGGTTAAATAAAAAGTAGGATTGCATAATTTTGTTTTTCCAGTTTCTGTTTTCTTTTTTCTTTAATTCATGGTTAACATTTAAATCCTTAAATACATTCATTTGGACGTGCATCTCTACCACAGCCTGACCAGAACTCAAACTGTACTCCACAGCACAGTGAATACTTTGAAAGCATAGCACAAGAAATGTTAGAAATGAGCATACTGGGGTAAGAGGATGAACTTGTTGTTGCTCTGCTCCGTGTTCCAGATGGTGAGGGAGGTCATTGTGGTGATGCAGATCTGCCGCCAGTTGGCGGGGTTGAAGGCAATGCTGGTGGGCACCTCAGGAGGCAGGTTGACCGATGTCAGCTTCTGTCCCTTCATGTAATCCCTGAGCGTAGAGAAGAATTATGAAATGTGATAATGCATGGATACGTTTGCCTGTGGTTCGAAATCACTTGACTTCAACACAATACATTGGAAAGGCTTTTGAGATTATGATTTTAAAACTTTTCGCACGCACTCAGAGATGTGTACACACACACACACACACACACACATACATGTACACACACACACACAACACACACACACACGCACACACACACACACACACACACACACACACACACACACACACAAGGACATGTTCACATACATATATACACACAAAAACAAAGAATCTTCCACAACTCCTTACCACACATAGATCAACAGGTGAAGACTGAGAGAGACAGAGAGAGAGACTGAAAGAGAGAGAGAGAAAGAGAGAGAGAGAGAGAGAGAGAGAGAGAGAGAGAGAGAGAGACCGACCGACCGACCGACCAATTGACAGACAGACAGACAGGCAGACCATGCGACAGGGAAAGAATTACATAGAGTGAGTCTGCGTAGATCTTTTTTTTTTTTTTTTTTTTAAGAACTTTGCAGGGGAACAAGAAGAAAGGTGGGCGGATGGAAAGAGTTTAAAACAATTCCTAAAAACAGATACAGATCACATAGACACTGAATTTAAAACAGAGACAGAAAGACACTGACAAAAAGTGATCCATATGATCATAACAATAGACAAAAAGAGAAAAGAAATATAACTATAATGATGCACTGACTGTTACATTAGGCATGATACTCCCCATGAGGCAGATTGTAAAATGCATGCAAATGCATACAAATCCCGTTTGTTTGACATGCTTTGCTGATTGTGTACTAGAGTTAAAAATGAGGTTAAAAACTACCACAACTTACCATAAGACAAGTTCAAAGTCTGGCAGAGTGGACAGACTCAGCAGGTAGTTACTTGCAGAAAACACCAGCCTCTGGAATTCAATTTGGGCACCCCCTGGAGGCAGAAAAACAATAAAGAAACTGATTGCCATTTGCTGGCAACCCTTTTGTTTTAGAAAAAATGATGAATCAATTATAAATAAAAATCTGTATGAGCTCCCTAAAATAGTAAAAATCCCATCCCTCGCTGTGTCTATTTCAGCTTGACATCCTTTACAAACTTTTCAGTTTTCCCAGTGATCAAAATCAGAAACATAAGCCTGGAAAAACAAAACAAAGAAAAAATATCTGAGTTTTAACTAAGTATTTGTCAATGGCATTTTTGTCCTATTTTCCTATACTGTCTTTTGCTGGCTGCTTTGTAAAACCATTGGACAGTCATTTCCTCATATGGTGGTTTGAATACCACTCAATTAGACGTGGTATGTCTCGTTTAGATACTATATTCAGACCATTACTGCCACTGGCAGCGAATACATCATTGAATTTTAAGTGGTGTGTCTCTGTTATGTATACCAAAGATGATCCATCACTACTACTGGTGGTAAGAATGCCACTGAATCATATGTAGTATGTTTCTGTTAGATGGCAAGGGTAGACCATCACTGCCCAAGAATTCAGACCAAATCTTGCCCAGCAAATGGAAAGTCTACTAAACATGGGCACTTTATGCTGTCAATGAAAGGCTTAATACTGAATCTTGATATTTTCCAATTCAAAACCTGCCTCCAGCTCTTCCCTCCCCCTTGCCATGTATATCCACCTGCCCCTCCCCTTCACTTCCATCCTCTAGACAGGCATATACATTAATTTGCAAAAATAAACACATGCAACATCCAGTCTGATACTGGTATCATTTGGAGGTTAGATTGGAAAGAAATTAAGATCAAATGATCAAACACATGCCAGCACAAAGGCAGACATGCACCTAGGGATGCATGCATGCACACATGCGCATGCACGCGCACGCCTGCGTACACACACACACACACACACACACACACACACACACACACGTGTGTGTGCATACTACACACATGGCTCTGAACAAATTCTTTCTCAACTTATTCTGAAAGAATTGTCATACTTTAAGTTTTGTTACTTAAAAAAACACTTTTGACATGACCAAAAAATCATGACTTTCAAAATACATTTAGGCACTAATTAAGTGACTGCAAGTTTTGAAAAAATAATCTAATTACCTTCCAAAACAGCAGACTGCTCCAAGGTGGGGTAGGTGTAGACAAAAATCTTGGGACTGATGCAGCGCTCCGCAATGGCGAACCTTTTGTTAATTTTATGAGCTGCAAATGGTCCCACTCCTCTCCCGTCGAAGGCAAACACAGTCTGTGTGCCATTTTCATTCAGAAATTTTACATTCCTTCCACACTGATAGCAGATTATGTCATGGTCTATGTAGAACAGCTCCTGTCCATCATAGCCTTGACTCCATCTGTGTGTATAGAAAAGAAAATTACAAATATACAAACAAATTTAAATGCATGAATAACAATGTGTAGGTTAGGATCTATTCATGTGTACCACTGTTGTAACTGTTTTGGTCCTCTTGGAGATCTGATAATGACAAAGCATGTACTCTGTTTGCATGGTATCCAGTACATAATCCCACTGTAAATGTTTTATCCCGCACATCGATTGCAAAGGAATGTGAAGAAGCTAAAATGGGGATAGAATATTCAACACATTCAATGCTGTTCAATTGTGAATTCATGTTGCTTACAGTCATACCTACAGCAGAGGCCATATCAGGGCTGTCATTTTGTCGAAATAACTCTTCATGTAGATGTTTACACACAAGCACACACACACACACACACACACACACACACACACACACACAAACACGTGCGCGCACACACACATACGTATACACTCACACATACACGCAGTTACACACATACAACACATCCATAGACACGCACACAGGTGTGCACGTGCGCATTCTCTCTCTCTCCTTTACACACACACTCACACACATGTATGCACACACACCCACACCCACACACACACACACTCACATCATTAAAATAGGTTTCCTAAATAGTTTTGCTAAACTTGCTTTAAAATCTTTCATCTGTGAAATGTTAGCATAGATGAAAAATGTTTATCTCTCTGTAAAACTAAAAAATCACAACAGCTGGGACATCTCTGAACAGTTTTAATGCCGTAAAGTGTTTATGTCAGGCATCATGTACTTTATCCTCATACTCTTTATGAACATGTTGCCTAGTGAGTGGTACATCATAAAGAATGCACCATGGAGCTTTTTTACCTGTTAAAAAGATATGACTGGGTGTGAAAGGAGTGGTCTGTTTTAAAACTGTTTCTTCCTTACAGCCATCAGTGGCACATAATAACAATTTTATACGGTATGAGCAGATTTGCATGAGGTTGTTATCCATCTGTGATCCAGTCCTCTTGCTAGAGGTTTTTGACAGAAGTCTGAGCTTTAAGTCTGAGGTCAGTATGAAGGACAGAGAATCTGCCTCACACAGATCTGAAACCTAAACCTCAGACTAATGTGCCATCCAATGCCAGAAGACACAGAGACACTACTTTGACGATGGTCGCATCCCAAAGGACATGCTGTACAGTGAGCTGGCTACAGGCTCCAGACCACAGGACAACCCGCCCTACGCTACAAAGTTGCATGTAAGCGCGACCTGAGGGCAGGCAGCCTCGACCCAGCAGACCTGCAATCAGCAGCTTCAGACCGCTCAGCTGGTAGTCCACCATCATGGCCAGCATCAAACAAGAAGAACAGAGATGAGAGGCCCAGCAGGAAGAGCAGAAGTGCCAGAGACAGCAAAGAATTGTGTCCACACCAACAGACGCTCATGGCCAAGACTTCACCTGCAGCAACTGCAACAGAGTCTGCCACTCAATGATTGGGCTCTTCAGCCATAGTAGGTGCTGCAACTCCACAACTGACTAATCCTTGGTGAAACACCATTGTCTCTTGAGACAGACGGATGCCATTCATTCATTCAATGCCAGAAGAAGAGAAGAACCATTCACCATTCTCCTCTTTAATACTGGTGAATACTTCTGACTTGCTGAACATTTCTTCACATGAGGGGGTGAAACAGGAGAGAGATAATGTTATAACAAAAAAAACTACAAATAAGCAAGGGAAAAAATGAATAAAAGACAGGCAACAATAAGCTTCCAGACGAAGTGCTGCTGTATGCTAGGCTACTGGCAGGTTACACACTTTTTAGGCTCAAGATGAACAGAGGTCTAGCACTGCCTTGGACACAGCCTGATAGTAATGCCATGCCAAGGCCTTCAAAGCACTGCGCTGTCTAAACCTTTATCACTATCATTATCATCATTTGTAGATCTGGCACAACCATCATGTTGATAATTTGTTTGTGTGAAGATTGATAATACAAAAAAAAAAAAACTCCAAATGCCAGCCAACTATGTAATGACTATCCAGTATCACATTAAAATCAAAGATGCGCCAAAATACCCCAACCTGGTTCATGCCAACCTTAACTGGATCAAGATCAAGAGGTTGACAAACTACTGCTGGTACTGCCTTCTTCCCAAATCTAACTGAATTACTCTAATCATTGGGATAGTTTTTCTCGCATCTGGGTCAAAAATAACATTCAATGGAATGGCAATCGGTCTTGACAAAGTCCTTGTGAACCTTTCTCCAGCAGCCAAGTACTGATCAAATCACACAAACTTATCCATTTCATTTCTCAAACATCGATGGGGAAAAACGTAATCCTTACGCAAGATCAAGGCTTCCAAACTGATCCATCTTGTACTTGCTTTACGCCGACCAAAACTGCAAAAGTGACTCGATTTCAGTTTTCGCTATCGACAGACGCTGCGCTACGCCATATTGTCTATGTTGTTGCTATGATTTCAAATCCCGTGGTTGTGTACGATAGTTTGCGAGAGTGACAAATATAGACTCTCGATGTCGTGTTTATGAGTGATGTAAACTATGGAAAGAGAGCCAGAAATGCTTTTCAGCTTCAGAATGCATGACCCCGTCCTTAGTCAGATAGAAACTCAAACAAAATCCAAGCCTGCTCCGAACCCTAACCTAACCCTAACTCAGGAACAGTATAAAACCAAAACCACAGTCTGTGCTTGCAGCGGGAGGGAAGTGCGATGAATGAACAAAAAAAAAAAAAAAAAAAAAAAAAAAAAACGGAGTGGTGGAGTTGTCTTCTTTCTCCTGCGTTGTCTCATCTTCTCTCCATATAATATTTCACACACGTACACACAATTTCTCTTATCTCGAATAGAGCCCGCGCCGCACCACAACAGAACGATTTCATCAAGTAGCGCACAATAAAAATTTTAATGGAGATCAAAACATGTTTGAAATCTTTCCCAACAGGGTAGACTACGGGAAGATAAAGTATCTTGCTTAGAGCCCGATTGACCTTAAACAGCCCCGTCAGGGAAGTCAGTTCACTTATCTCACAACTCATTATTTAAGAATAAATAAATCTCATTAATAAATATAATAGCGCGGTTAATTTCACACTTTTGTTGCAAAGGTTTATTCAGGAATAAAGCACTTTACTATAAAGTTGTCCAATGTTTTCGACACTTTTTCCACTAGGCACACTTTTTTCAGCATACATTTCATTTCACTTGTGCATGTATTTGCACTCCCCCCCCCTCCCCCCCCCCCCCCCCCTCCCAAATCACTTTTAGGTTGAGTGGTCTTTAATATACAAGGACGAAGATTTTAGACCAAAGCCTAGTTTTACAATCTCTCCTTGTCGTGCACACATTATTTCAACACATAGAATACATACTGACAAGTCAACATAGCAACACTGTAGTCTAGTTCTGCAATGACAAGCAGACTATTCATAAACGTAATAATGACATGGTGTATAGTCAAACAGAAGAAATGAAAACAAACAAGAAACACAGAGAGAAAGGTTGGAGGGGATATGGGGACAAAAGGAGGGCGCACGGACAAAATTACAAGCGGGGACGAGAGAAGTGGTAGGGCTACGGTGGCCGTAGTGAGAAGTGAACATAGGGCCAGACCGAGGGAGGTGGTGAATGTATAGGCCTACAGAGGAAAAGAGGGGGAGGGGTAGATGGAAAATAAAGACAGGTCTAGTACTGGACCAATACATGAAATGTACCAAATGAGTGGGTTGTGCATCAGAGGGGTAGGGTCGAAGAACTCGATAAGAGGGGATGAGGGAAGAGAAAAGCGAACGACGAGCGCTGAATGCTGGGAGAAAAGGGATCGAAGGTTTTGTTTTTTATGATGTAGTGGGGAAGAGGGTTTTGAAATATATCTCCGGAGAGAGAGTGCGGAAACGGGTATCTATTCGTTTATAGGCCATTGCCCCCTTCATGAAGGGATGCAGCTGAACAATCAGTCCAAACTATAATGTTGTCCATGATCAAATTTGATACATTAAGATACCAAAACTGATCATAACAAACGCCTTGTAAAAGTGAATGGACAGGTTTCTAATTGTTCGTTCATTATTTGATGCTAATGGAAAAGAATGAAATATTTATAGTAGCCTACTTTAAATGCATATACTGCATTCTTTAAATCATTTAGAGCATAAGACAAAATGCACCTCGTCTTCTTTCATTTGTTGATAATGGACAAATTAAATCGACTGGAGTATATTCTTTGTATTCATATTGATGTACATGTATTATTATCCAAAACGCTAAGTCTGAATCTTGAAGTTATTTTTAGATGTCTGTCAAGATTCGACATTAACTAAATTAGTTTTATCAACAGCTCTTGTGCAAAACGTTTTATGAAAATCTCATTCTGCCATTCACAGAGTACCAATCTTTCTTTAAAGTCAGCGAGAAACTGATCTACTCCCTCAAAACCTTGGTTCAGCCACTAATACCTGAAACCAGACACATATAATTTGCAAGTATCTGATGCCCAGTCTGCCTTGCCACAGAATCTAAAGCAAACCGTGTTCTATAAGCTTTTCGCCGTTATCTTGACTCGTCCGTTCTTGTCAACTTGTATACACCTTACAGAAGAATTTATGTAAAGTGGATATCTGTTTGTCTCTCAATCATTTGGTGTTCGCGTTTGAACTCCAAAACACTCTTTTAGAGCAAAAAGATGTAGGCCTATATACAGCAGTGAGCTGCACTACTAAGTCCCCACAATTAAATTAAAGGTAAACAATTTTTGTAAGATTCATAACAACGTATGTTTGTACCTGAAGGCAAAATTTTGACACGACACAGTAGAGAAACTCAACCTTGTAGAAAAATAAATGCCTAAATATTTATCAACATTAAGAACGGGCATAGGGATTCCATCATTAGTCCAATGTTCTTAGTGTCCACCTTTCCTGGATACTACTGTATAACTTTTGATCATATTCACATTTAGATGCCGTGATGCTGCTGCCCTATGTAAACTGTTTAACTGCGTCTGCAACCCAACTAACGTTTTAGACAGTAGAGCTACATCGTCTACCAATAGTCATATAGCTAATTCAAAATCATCACACATAACTGTTGCACCATGCCTCCCGTTTCAAATCACTTCTATCGCTAATCTATATATGAATAGAGAAACCCTCGGATATTGTTTATATAGTCTGTCAACTTTGTTCCATAACGAATTCTAGCCTGACTCTATGAATACATCGGAACAGTTTTCCTTTTAATACCGTTTTTCACCAGAACCGGCCACAATAGGTTCCTTTCTATAGTGTCAAAAGCTTTCTTAGAGTCAATGAAAGCAAGGTAAAGTTTACAGTTAAAGTAACACCATGTTTGTATTAGAGCTAATAATGTGCACGTATGATCGACGGTAGAGTACCCTCTTTTAAACCCCGCTTGATATTCTACTGTAATATTATGCAGCTCAATGCATTCTTGGATCCTGTTGTTTATGATGGAACTATATACTTTACTGCTAGTACTGCATATACGAAATCCTTCCATAATTGTAAGAATCGTCTATATCGTCTTTTTAAAATAAAAGTGACGCAACACTTTCTCTCTTGTTATATGGGAATATCCCCTTATCAAACAAAGTTTTAAAAAGTTTAACAAAGAAGTCAATAACTTTGATATTCCCCCAGTAATTCCATCTGGACCAGCAGATTTACTAGTATTTAACTTCTTTATCGCTAGCAACACTTCTCTAGGTACTGAGCGATTCATAAAACCATCGTCTTTACTTATACAAGTATCAAGAATGTGTAAACTCGCTTCTAGCAAATGTTTAAAATGATCGTACCGGTCATCGATTGTTAAGTTGTTACGTGGTCGTTTTCTCTTTGAAAAAAAGAATTATGCACAATCTGCCAAGATAACTTTTGATCATTTACTAATGCGACCAAAGATCCCAATAATGTGTTATTGTTTGTTTGTTTGTTTGTTTGTTTGTTTTTAGGAGATTCTTATACTCTCTCCTAGCTCTACAGTAAGCATCGCGATGGGTACCAAAGGCCTTCAACCTCACTTTTACCGTTGTGAAATGAATGCGACTTTCAACCCAGGTCGTTCCCATTTCGAAGGGTGAAAGAAAGGGTACGAGGTGCGTGTGCGTGTGTGTGTGTGTGTGGGGGGGGGGGGGGGGGGTAAAAAAAGGAACTAACTTCTGTGCACTTAGCGCAGAAGAGAGCAGCATGTCCGTAGAGGTCGGCCCTCCCGTAGGTCAACTCTTAATGAACTTTGTCATTCTTTGAAGCCTTCATTGGCTGAGCAACATCCACACCACCTCGCTGTCTGGTGGGGTGGCCTAGGAAAGTCCCCCGTTAACGCAGTTTCTTTTTGACAAGGAAAGAAAGCTGCTGGCAACCCTCAGGACTCTGTGCTCCGACCATCATCTGTACGTTCTGAGGGGGTCCCTGGACTCATGTTGGACCTGCCCTGGAACTGGCCAGCAACTAAACTTCGAGATCCATTCTTCTTCTTCTTCTTTCTTCTTCTTCTTCTTTTTTTTTTAAAATTTATTATTATTATTTTTTTTAATAACCAGTCGTTGAGGTAGGTTACTGTCCTGCAACTCTGTCAGGTACTTTTAGGAATTCGAGCGTTGTAAATTAATTTGTTCATTTTTGTTTGTTTGTTTGTTTACTTCTCTCCCCCCTCCCCCCAACACACACACACACACACAACACACACACACACACACACACACACACACACGCACGCACGCACGCACGCACGCACACACACACACTACAAAAACAAACTTTCGTGTGTTTTCAAAGTGTAAAGAAAAAATCATGTTTAACGCGGAAGGAAGAGGTGTAAAGGCTTTGAATGTGCTTTAATCAGAAAATATGAAGTACGTTTGTGCACAGGAGTGAGAGCGTAGTTTTTGCTATTGATATCGGTTTTGAAAAGGAGTAGTGGAAGGGAGGGGAGGGGTTCGAGGGACATCTTTTGGCTTGTGGCAACCCTTGGCGGGCACACTATCCCCTCCCCCTATTCCCGCACCTCTCCCATGGGCAGAGGGTGGTAATGAATTAATGTGTGTGTGTGTGCTGCCATTGTTGTGCTGTCCACACATCCGCTGTCCTCTGTTTGTCTGCCCCTCCCTCGAGTGTCTTCTTCTTGTTCTGCGTACGCAGGCTGATAATGCTGCGGAAATCCCCTGTATAGGGAGTGGAGTTTTGTGTGTATGACCGTTTTTATTTCGCCATTAAGGCAGCCATACTCCAGCTTCGGGGAAGGCGCATGCTATGTGTAACGTGTCATCCATACCAACGGCCAAACTGGCCTTCTCTTCCGAAAGTTGGTGATGGGATTTTACGTGTGTGCAAGATGTTATGCGTGCGTTCACACACAGAACCTCGGTTTATAGTTTCATTCGAAGGACTGGATGGGAAATGGAGTCAGAACCAATGTTAACTCCGAGGGAAAAATCCCCCTGTACCGAAACGGCCCGGCGGAGATTCGAACCTGCAACCCGAAGATTACGAGTCCGGCGCTCTACCACTGAGCTATTCCGGCCCCCTCCCTCGAGTGTCGAAGTGTTGATTCCAGAGTTCGCTAAAAGGGTCTTTACTGAAGGACCAAAGCTAGAGAGGTGCTGGGGGAAGGTGGACTCTTATTTCATTTTCTTCTGCTATGATTCTGTGAACATATGAGTGTGAGTTTCTGAAAGTGATTTACATTTCGGTTTCATTCTTTTCTCACTCCAGCTCCCTGTTGGAACATACTGGAGATTTATAACCATCTGCATTGCACAGACAATCCACTGCGACATAAACGATTGTGCAGTTTGTGTGTGCGGTACTATTGTCCACGTGATTCCAGGTCACAGTAGTCCGAGATAAGGAAGACTGTACGGGATTGTGTTACACCTAGCCACTGTGCTGTGGCGGTCGTTATCCATAACTGTTGATTTGATAGTCCATAGCTGAAAGATTTGGAATGTTTGGATCGTCCAGGCTTCTGGGGCGTCAGGAATTGGTCAGGAGGAGTTGCTGGCACCAGCCCTCCAACCATCTTGTCAAAGGTCAGCCTCAGCTGTTCGTGGAGTGTGGGGAGGTCATGCTCGTTCAGGAGGCCTGCCACCAAGCCAGGGGTCGCAGACCCGTAGTCCTTTACGATGAAGCGTACTCCTGCTTGCTGAAAGCGCTCCAGCTTGTCGACAGCCTGCATGTAGTACGGTTCTCACATGACCGCCCCATACTTCAGTAGAGGACGAACCAAGACCAGGAAAGTGGCATATTTGCCGGCAATGGGACTGCATCTCAGATTACGGCGGAGGAATCCAAGGATGCAATTGGCTTTAAAATGTTTCTTTTTTTTTGTCTTCCTTTTTATTTCTTTCTTTTTTTGTGTGACAACACTGACGTGATGATACCAGTTGATGTATCTGAAAATAGGTTTCCGGGGTAGTGGGTGGTAGAGACAGACTGGAAGATTATATCATTTAGTTAAGTAAACGAACAAGGAGGCAGAATTTTGTGTCAGGCTCATGGTGGAGCACTAGATTGCTTTGAAGTGCATACCCCATTGTTCTGCCCACAGCAGCAGGCTCGAAGATCCTCTTGATGGACGCTGTGATCATTGAAGCTGTTGAGCTGCCTGAGGATATGACAGTCATCTGTGAAGAGGCGCACATGCCTCTGGGAGATCACTGATGTGCAGTAATTCTGAGGCTTAACACCGGACCCTTGGGGACTCCAAGTTGTGGAACTGAACGTGGTACCCTCAGCCTCTACCTGCACAGTGTGCTCCGCTAGGAAGCAACTAAACCAGACGTGGAGAGTATCGGTGTTACCGTAGCTGGCAAGCTTATGGAGACGTCTGTCGTGAGGCACTACTTAATGCTTTGAAGAGTCCAAGAAAGCCATGCTCACCTGTTTTCCTCTGTCGAAGGCTAGCAGGTCATTGGTGGTGGTCAGTACATGCAGTAGCTGGGTTGTAGTGGAGTAGCCTGATCTAGGTAATAATCTTCTGAGTTTCAAGGTGGATCAGTATATGCAGATGATGCCGTTCCAGCGGCTTACAGCGTGCAGAGGTCAGCGGCTTACAGGGTGCAGAGGTCACAGTGATGGGTCGATAGTTGCCGGGGGTGCGACAGTCACTTTCTTGAAAACACAGATGACGTTTGCTCCGAGCCATTCTTGCGGGACGCGACCAGTATCTGGGAAGCCTAAAAGATAAAGTCAGGAACAGGGCACTGGAGTCAGCAAGAGTTTTTAGGATGCTATTTATAATGTTATCAGGGCCAGAGGGTTTGCTAGACTTGGGGGTGTGTAACAGCTCTGCAACACCTGGGACTAATAGTGATGGGCTTGTTTCCTGGCAGTTTCAGATTTGGAAGAGTGGTGATCTAGTAAATACAGGTAAGAACTGGTCTATCAGAATGATTGCCTTGGACTGACTATCGCTATTCCGCCTGCTTTTTGTCCCTGATTGGAGCAACCCTAGAGGAGTCCTGCTTTCTGGATATCATGAAGCTTGTGGCAGCAGCCGCTGTGAAAAAGACTTTTTACCGCATTCTTATTGAACATAACATAATACATATAATGCGCCCGCACTCACACCCAAGTGAATCAGACCATATGTGAATAACAGCAATTAAATTATTTTCCCGAAGTACTTAAAGTTGACTAATTTGATTTCAAAGTAGGGTGATTGCAGGCGGTAACTGAATCAAGAGCAAAACCAGAGGAGGCCTAACCGTGCCGGCAAACGAAGAAGAAAATTACAAAAGAACTATTTTTGTAATTTGTTCCTTTGTATGGCGGCGCGGTAATTCTGGTTTTGCTGTTGTTCAGTTACCGCCTGCAGTCATCCCACTTTGAAATCAAATTAGACAACTTTATGTACTGCGGGAAAATAATGTCAATACTGTTATTCATTTATGATCCGATTAACTTG
>CM065718.1:59158459-59203459 GCA_033310375.1 Conus canariensis | reverse complement strand
CTATCAGGTCTGTCAGTGTCCTGTTGTCTGCAGAGGTGATGGCATAGGTGCACCACTTTTGATGCTTGAAGCTTCTTACCCTTAAAGCCTGACATATATTACGTTCCACCATTAAGTCTTATAAGTGAACAAAGATAACAAGTTACTAAAATTTTGATTAACCCTTCCAGGTCACCTGCTGCAGACCAGCAGCGCTCCTGGCTTGAAATATACGAGAACAAAATTGATAAGAAAGCAGGAAGTGGGACATTAAAGCACTAGTTTCAGAACAGACTGGCCTACGACAATATTTACAGGATAAAAAAAATACAAAACATTGGCATGTTCTTTATCTTTTCACTCAAATTCAATACCTTTTTTTAATCCATGGTCATACTTTTTTGTTCACCTGTTTGTCATGTCATGTGTTGCTGACCTTTGTTGAGGTGGTGGACATGAGGTGGGGGGTGCGGGAGGACGCCAGTGTGGAGCACACCACCACCCATCTGTGTCTGCAGGAGATCGTGAACTGTCAGCACGACTCTGCCGGACCTTACTTTGTGGTAAGCTTGGATGACCAGATCTTTCATTCATGAAAGCCTGCATTCTTGTCACACAGGGAAACTATTACCTGTTCCCCCTCTTAGTGACTTGGATTTTGTGGTGGTTGTCAGCAGCCCATTGCTGTCACAGCTGACATGCAGGAGCGGAGACTGACTTTGATTTTGTGGTGGTTGTCAGCAGCCCACTGCTGTCGCAGCTGAAAAGCAGGAGCAGAGACATTTGCCACATGTGCAAATGTTGACTGTGCTGTCCTGCCTGTTTCTGTATTGGTCATGAGGGTGACAGACATGAGGTGTAGTGATGTAAATCTAGTTTTGCCTCAAGAAATTGTGATAAAAAAAAAGTCTAGTGATCAAGGAAAGTGTAGCGTTCCATTTTTTTTGCAGATGAGGCTGTGTGTGTGTGTGTGTGTGTGTGTGTGTGTGTGTGTGTATGTGTGTGTGTGTGTGTGTGTGTGTGTAAGTGTTTGAATGTGTGTGTACACATGCGTGTTTGCGCGTGTGTGCAACCAGATATAAAACCCTCACATGAAGAGTCCACATCAAGAGAGTGAATGAATATGATGAAAACGCCAATGTTTGTGACATTCTGAGTGATTTATAGGCTGCTTTTACAGATGTCTGGTTTACAAAAAATCAAAAAAGCCTAATTGTCTTTGCTGTTGAATGATTTGGTGTGTTTTGGAAGACAGAATTTCCCCACAAAAGGTTTTTGAATCGCTGACTCATGAAATATCTGCTGTTGTGTGTATTAGCGCTTAATACATGCTTGATGAAGGTGATAATTTAGACAATGGTCTATACAAAGTCTTGATGACTGTTTGTCATAGTTAAAGATGTTCTTATAGTGTAGACGGGTTTTAAACAGTCTAAGTTAAAGATGTTCTTACGGTGAAGAAGGGTTTTAAACCATATAATAGGCCAGCATGATCACTAGCCCAGGTGGGACTGGCTAACTCATCATGTCCTGTCTCCATCTCCTGCCTGCGCTTTGTCTGCTGTGTCACCTCAGGTTTCGTTAGCAACTGGACGGAAGCATACTGTCCTGTTTTACTTTGGTTGCCTGTGGAACTCTGCACCATGAGAGTGAGGCAGATCTTCTCAGGTCCAGGCCAGGTTAAAGTGATGAAAAGAACAGTCCAACTGTTTCGGGTGTGACCACAGGTCTGACGTGACAGCTAGCAACGTGTTTCTATTGTCGGCAACATGAGTGACCACGCATTCCTTGACACACACAGTCAGCCAAAGGAACGGCTAGTGCTCATTGCTTTTTGGGGGCAATTTTTTCCCACAAACTCATGGGCAAAACAGAGGAGTGTGCTCTGGCCACACAGTTGAAAAGATGGCACTATTGTTTCAATTTTTCTTTCTGTGATACAGAAGGAGGACTGGGTCTTTTCTCAAAAGGAAAAACAAATTTGAAAGAAAAAAAAACCACTTTGCTTTATCATTGTGTATGTATGTCCAGTGGGTGTGTCTGATCACAGATTTTCTCTGACAAAATCAGTATACTATAGACTTGAGATTCTTGTTAACACTTCTTGTTACAAAGTCGGTGTACTCTGATATCAAATTTCCTGCGAAAACTGTACTTCCTACCTCGGCACCAGAGAACAGAGATCTAAAAATTCTTGGTAATACTTTGTCTTATTTCTCTTCTCTCTGCAGACCTTTCTGGGTGATCGCTATGGCAGTCGGCCGCTGCCCTTGACGATTCCTGTCACTGAGTACCGTTCTCTGCGTCGTCTGGCATCGTGGATGGATGTGGATGACTTTGCGGCTGTGGACAAGTGGTACGTGGTGGACACCAATGCTGTACCGGCCGTCTATCAGATTCTGCCAATTACAGAACTGTGTCCCCATTACAACGATACTGAACCCAAGAACCGCATCATCAAGCAGCAGGTATGGACATGTGATGGATTGTTGTGTGTGCTTTGGATGATTTGGACACTACTACATGTAGTTGTTAAAGGGTAATACAACTGTTTGACTGCTTCCATTAAAAAATTGTATTGTCGGCTTCTTGCATTTCTATGCTCCGTAAAGTTTGCAGAAATCAGTGATGTTGGTTTAATGTTGGGATAGTTTTATTCAGCCCTCTTGCCTTCACATTATCTTACATAGAAACTCTTGTAAGTGTTCAACTTTCCACAAATTTTAAAACTTGATTCCCAGAGTGTGTAAGGTCCCATTCATCAGCTGTTCCACATCAAGGAATTGTATTTGGTACATACATTAATTGGTGGTCCCACTGTGTTTTGCATACCAGTTTCAACCCGTCTGCATAACATGGCATGCAGCTGTCCACTCTCTTTTGCATAAACAAAGTAATAATCATGATAATATCACGCTGCTAGTCAATGATACTGTGCACAGGCATTTATGAGTGAGAAATACTGAATTTTTTTTTCTTTTTTCCTTTTTTTTTTTTTTGCTGTCTCATCTTCTGGGCCACCTCAGTGGCAGTACACCCGCACCGCTAATTCTGACCCCCTGTCCGCAACCACAGCCCCGGCACTGGCAATCCACAAGGAGCAGTCAGTGTCAAGTCGTCAAGAGGCAACCCACCGAAGGAGACACTGCACTGCTGCCGAGTCACTTCAGTGGTGTTTAGTGGCACCTGTTTTGATCCAACATACGCAGGACACCACCAACTAGGCCCCCAACTGACGACAATGTTTGCTTAGTCATGTAGCCGGTATGAGTGAGCTCTCCCTTTGGCGGGCGCCACCTCGTCAGTCAAACGACAGCCCCCATGGACTCGCCGATACCGGTGACCCCGCCGGAACCAAACCAAGGCCTCAGATGTGGAGAGGACATCAAAACTGAGGTCACCGTGAGAGCAGGGCATGAAGGGCCACAGAATCTGAGACCATTTTTTTTATGCTGATTGATGAGAATGAAGATGATGAATATGATGCTACAAATAAAAAAAAAATTCCATTCCGGTCTCAGACTGCATGACAGAGTTGTACTCTACACTTCCTTTCATAATATATCCCGGTGTCAACCAGGCCCAAGAGATACACCTGCAGTGTTGGTCAGGAAATTTGAGCAACACTCTCATAGACGCATCCATGTAGTGGATAAAACTCGACTGTGTGGTCCCAGCCTTCCCAGCTGAGCCCATAGCAACCCAACTCTGGGTAGGAGCTGGTCGGGGTACATTAATCCGTTTAAAGTGTCACATGAGACACCAAATAAGTGTCATCATCTATGCCCTTGGCCGTATTTTTAACAGCAATGTTTTGCCCTGCATGTCTGTTCATTTCTTTTGCTGCCTTTGCAAAACATGCCCAATGCAAAACATACTCATAAACAAACAAGAGAAAACAGTCCAACTGTGTTGCATTCTCTGGAAGCATGAGAACAGGACCAGATCGCTGCTCAAAATGTTTTAAGTCATTCCCAACCAGTGCTCCTGCCAACCGCCATTTCATCTGCAATTCCACAGGTGGCACATTATTTTCTGGGTCATTTTCCACCCCATCATCTTTTCCCATAATTATCTTCTCCAAAACTCATTTTAACGCCTGACATTACAGTAATTCTCTTCAATTCAAGCTTAAAAGAAGAATTACGATTCCACCAAAGGAAAGACAAAACATCACGCGTTTCGACTTCTTTGGTCTTCTTCAGGCAAGACAGACCAGATTGAAGACAATGAAAACGAAGAACAGACAGTCACTTATCTCCTCAAATTGGGCGCAACATGGATGTGGAAGGAAAAACGAGGCTGCTAGGCTGCTTCATTCTCATTGTCTTGAATGTTGATTGTCTTGCCTGAAAAACACCAGAGACATCGAAACGGGCTGTTGTTCGTCTTGTAATTTGTTTGTCTCTTTCATTCGGTGGAACAGTAATCTTTTTTTTTTTTTTAAAAGTTTGTTTCAATTTCCGCCTGCAGTCACCTCATTTGAAACTCACTCTTTAATTCATCCATTCATCGCCAGATATCTTCTCTTTCATCCTCAGCATGTTCCTTCCATTCGATTTGTTTGATCTTCACTATTACGTATTCCTACAAGAAATATGTGAGAATGATAGTGGCACACTGCTCCCTCATGAATCCATCAGTATGTGGCGTCATGCAGTAGTACCAGCACTTCATTAGTTATGCCAGACATTTGCCATAAGGTTTCATTCACTGCATGTACAACAAGGCCCAGTTAGTGTGTGATGGAAAATCCAGCTCCTTATGTGAGAAGCAGTGTCTGACCGAGGTTGGTTTGAATACACAGACTGACGGAGGTGACTATCATGTGGCTGCATGAAGCCGGAGTGAATTCAAGAGGATGAAAGCACACACACTCAACATTTTTACCGTAACCCAGTGAACTCTGTTTGTTTCTGCCAACCTTAATTTTTTTCAATTTTTTCAAAACAATGACAAACCAAACCCAAAGTAAAGAACCAAAGGTATTATAAAGCTTGTCATCTGATCTTCCAGCTGACCCATGCAACCCTGACATGGGAGACAATTTTCATGTGAATGTCAAGGAGCTTTCCATAGTTGAGCCTGTGAAAAATGGCATCTTTGCTGCACACACAATGGGTTTGACAGATTTTAAACGCCTAGACAGACTTTAAAACACTGAGAAGTATGAAGTGTCAGCAAGAAATGTGGAAAAAACCCACAAAAGAGAAAAAAAACTTCAAGCCTAGTTTCTGACACTTTTTTTCAGGAAAAGTTTAAAAGAAACAAAAGACAAAACAAAATTAAATCCATGTACTTGGCATTTTCTTCTTCCGGAAAAGTAAACAACAGACAAAAACTTGGACTGTACATACTGACACTAGTTTTGTTGCTATGTTACCTCAACAACAGTTGTTTTGGGAGGCCTAGAGTGTTGATTACATTGTGTGGAATTATTTGTTTAAAAAGAAAAAAAAAAAAGGAAACCAAGAGGTATCATGTTTGTTTGACTGCTTCTTTGTACTGTAAAAGCCATACTCTTAAAACTAGTTTGCGCAGCAGTGTTCAGTGTACTATGAACATAATATACGAATATCATATATACAAGCTGGAAGAAAATAGTTTGCTTTTCAATTGTGGTAAGAATTTTTTTTTTTTTTTTTTGCATTCAGTTACATTAATTGGTACTAGCAACACCAAACAGTTTACTATACTTTAAAATGAATTCATCAACAGAAATCTTGAGAGATGCCATACAGGAAGAAATTTTCAAAAGACTTCAGTTTTCTAGATTTTCTATTCTCGGGTGAAGAAAATGCGCGCACACACACACACACACACACACACACACACACACACACACACACACACACACACACACACGCACACACACACACACTCACACACACACCGCGCGCACACACACACACACATACACACACACACACACACACACACACACACACACACACACACACACACACACACACACACAATTTCAGGGTCCACATGTCTAAAGACTGTTGCAGTTTCTGAGCCCCCTCTCTCCGTACTCGGCAAATGTTGACTTCCTGTCTGTCTTCTTGCAGCATCAGCAGACGTGGGAGAGGGATAAAGGCAAGATGAACAATGCGTTCCGTGTAGTGACAGCTGAGGCCCGCAAACGTGACATGATCAGCGGCGAGGAGTATGAGAAATACTACATTTCAGGTCAGAGGCACTGGGGGAGGGGGAGGGAAGAACCTTGTAAACTATATCAGCTTAATGGTTTTGACCGCTAACGATGTTACTGAGAGACTGTAACATCCTGTTTGAAGGAGCGAGAGATAATCAGGTTGTAACACGACTGTGAAATAGATGGATCAGATTGTCAGGAGGTAATATCCTTGTGACGAAGAGACAGATCAAGTCATTGACTGTAACATCCTTGTGACGGAGATCAGGTCATCGGATTGTAACACCTTTTTGATAGAGAGACGGATCGGGTCATGAGGTTGTAACATCCTTGATATAGACAACAGATCAGGTCATCAGAATGTAACATCCTTGTACAGAGAGAGAGACAGATCAGGTCATCAGACTGTAACATCCTTATGGCAGAGAGACAGATCAGGTCATTGGACTGTAACATCCTTATGGCAGAGAGACAGATCAGGTCATCAGACTGTAACATCCTTATGGCAGAGAGACAGATCAGGTCATCAGACTGTAACATCCTTATGGCAGAGAGACAGATCAGGTCATCAGACTGTAACATCCTTATGGCAGAGAGACAGATCAGGTCACTGGACTGTAACATCCTTATGGCAGAGAGACAGATCAGGTCATCAGACTGTAACATCCTTATGGCAGAGAGACAGATCAGGTCATCAGACTGTAACATCCTTATGGCAGAGAGACAGATCAGGTCATTGGACTGTAACATCCTTATGGCAGAGAGACAGATCAGGTCATTGGACTGTAACATCCTTATGGCAGAGACAGATCAGGTCATTGGACTGTAACATCCTTATGGCAGAGAGACAGATCAGGTCATTGGACTGTAACATCCTTATTGCAGAGAGAGTTCAGGTCATCGGACTGTAACATCCTTATGGCAGAGAGAGAGAGAGAGATCAGGTCATTGGTCTGCAGCATTTCTTGTAGATTGATCAGGTCATCAGAATGTAACATATTTGTGATAGAGAGACAGATCAGGTCATAGAGCTGTAACATTCTTACAATAGAAAGAGGCAGATCAAGCCATCACACTTAACATTCTTTTGACAGATGAGACAGATCAAGTCATCAGACTGTATCAACTCTTATGATGGAGAGACAGATCAGACTGTAATGTTCTTGTGACAGAGAGACAGAACAGTTCATCAGACTGTAACATTCTTGCGACAGATACTGAAAGAGACACAAATCAGTTCATCGGACTGTATTATTCTTATGACAGACACACAGATCACGCCGTCAGACTATAGCATTCTTTTGTGACAGAGAGACAGGTCATCAGACTGTAATATAGTTTTGATAGAGACAGATGGATCAGGTCACTGGACTGTAACCTCCTTGTGACAGACACAGATCATGTCATCAAACTGTAACACATCCTTGTGACAGAGAGAGATGGATCAGGTCATCGGACTGTAAGCTTCTTGTGACAGAGACATATCAGTTCATAAGGTTTGTAACATCTTTGTGACAGAGAGAGACAGGATGACTTTAACATCCTTATGACAGAAACGGATCAGGTCATCATGGATATTTATCTTCAGTTGGCGTGTAAATATCTGTTCACCACTCCCTGGCCAAGGTCATCATGGATATTTATCTTCAGTTGGCGTGTAAATATCTGTTCACCACTCCCAGGCCAGATGGAGAGCAGAATGAAGGAGGTGCGTTGGTTTTTGTCTCAGATCTGTGCACACAACTTGTGATTTGGTCTTTTTTTTTTTAACCTTGTCTCCAAGCTGTTCTGATGGCAGAGGGGCTAAATAGAAGTTCAGTTCTTGTTCAGGTCGATAGGATTTCGAAAGGGCAATAACTCCCTGACAGTCAAGTTGTTTAAGCGGTGTGCACAGTATAGTTACTGTTCAGAGAATCCAGGTAGAGTTTCATACACTTTGCACATTCAGTTTCTGTTCAGAGAAACCAGTTGCATCTTTTGCAGAGAAAGCTGTTACCCTTTTCAGGGTAATTGTTCAGGTAAACTAGTCGCAATTTTTTTTTTTTTAAAGAACATGGTATAGTTGTTCATAGAAAGACAGATAGTTTCATTATGATCATTGATTGCATACTTACCAATATTATATTTTGTATTATCATTGTACATGTGTATGCATGCCTTTATGTGACTTTTTCTTAGGTTTTTGAAAGGATGTGCATAAAATCTGCCTCTGCAATGCTGGTAAAAAGACACAAATATACTCTCACAAATGTGCATATGCACTGTAGCACACATGCCTGCATGTATGTAACCACACACACACTTATACATGTATATTAATTCACATATAATCACATTCACATATGCGCTCACACATTTGTGTTCGCGTTATCATACACATGCAAGTGCACACATGCATGCATGCACACACATGCATGCACGCACACACATGCATGCATGCAGAAAATTCTCTCCCCTACACACATTCAAACACATATATACACTCACATATATGCATACCCTAACACTTGCACATATATGATCTCCCCACTACACACATTCAAACACATATATACACTTGTATATATGCACACCCAAACACTTGCACATATAAAATCATACTCAGCAGAAGTGCTTGTGCATGGAGGCACATACGCATATATGCATGAATGCATGCGCACATACGCACATACATACACACACACTCACACAAACATTCACACGCACACAGTTTGCATATTCACATTGAAAAGTAAATGCACATACACATATACATGCACACAAACTCACACAGAGGAGGGAAGAGGGCATGGATGGTGGGGGTGGGAGGGAGAGAGAGATAAAGAGAGAGGGTTGAGAAACATGTAATGAAAGAGATGAAATATACTGCCAGTGGTCTTTATCATGCAAAGACTTGAAGTCATTAACAACAAATTCACACACACACACACACACACACACACACACACACACACACACACACACACACACACACACACACAATCACCACAAAACATTGTTGCTCACATATTTTGTTTTTAACTGCCCAAGCAGAAGACTAACTTTCTTTACTACATTTGCAGTCACACACCCCTTCATAAAAGATACGTTGATCAGCTATCAGCATTATCTTTTTTTTTTTTTTCAGCCAACGCTTTTACTGATTAAATCCATGTCTGTTCACACATGAACACTCTTTCTGCCAAAGAAATATTGTTCAATTAAGATTGCCCCCCCCCCCCTCCCCCCCAATATCCGCAAAGCTTTTAACTCATTGAACTCTGTCTGCATACACCTGCTCCTCTGCCCTTTCAACTTCTCTCTGCCCCCACCATCCACCTCCTCCTCATCCACCAGTAGAGAACTGTTTTCATTTTTCTTTCTTTTTCTTTTTCCACATATTTTTTCTTACTGTCCTTTCATGTCAGTAGACTCATGCCTCCAGAGCTGTCTCTGACTGCTCCCATGCATAAAAAACCCAAGCTCATCCTGTCACAGTTCAGTGCCAGCAGTCCACAAACAGCTTTCAGGTTGTGACAAGGTCACTCATTAGAGGAGACACTGCAGTGTAGCTGAATTTTTTTTTTCAGTGGTGCTGGTTTGGATGTATGCATGCAGCATACCATCCTAAGCTTACGACAATAATTAGTTCTTCAAGCATAGACTTAGCCAGAGTTTAGCACACAAGGGAGATAATCACCGCTTTCAATTAACGGGTTATCAGTTGATGTACATGACATACCCGAACTTGCGAGGTATGATTGCAGTTACCCACGCGGAAGTGAACAAGGGTGTAGTGAAGAGCCCTGATGTCGGCGCCAAGAACAAGGACAGAGTCCTGTGCTTCCAGAGACACCTGGCAGACATGAACCTCAGCGATAAACTGGCCAGTAAGTCCCCACGGCTAATCTTCTGTGACGAGGGGAGAAATCGTTATTTTGGGGTTTATTTTGGCAGTTCTTAGGTCGTCTGTGTTGATGTTTGTCTCTGTGTTCTGTGCAAACTGTTTGAGATCAGAAGGGTCTGTCAGTCTGTTAAATGAATGTTACTTTGTGTTTGTACTTTTTTTTAGGAGGAACAGACAGATGGCAAGACATGGAACTGACGGTCATGAGTTTGAATCGCTTGTGAGGTTGGATTTTGAATGGCGTAAAAATCCTCTTTGATGACTCATCTATTAAATGGCTACCTGACTCAGTTCAAGAAAGCTTAATGTGGCAGAAAGAATGAGTTTGGAACTGCCAGTATATATGTCCGAGACAGAGTGAACTTGCCTTTAGGCTTTGGGACTTTTAACTTTTTTACCTTTATCTGTTTAACCTTAACCCTTGAGGTTTTTTTTTTCTGCTCTTGTGGTTGTTCATGTCAGAAGAGGGCTTGAGGGCAAGATAGGAGTTCTTTTTTCAGGGGAGATTCCCATGTTGACAGAGTGGGCAACCCACTGTGAGGGTAGAGTTCACTTCTCCCCGTTGGTGTCTGAACTTTCTCTTTGTGCTCACCAGCATCTGGCTCACACCTCTGTGTAAAAGAAACGAAGGTTGTTTTCATCAATTGGAGACTAAGGCAACATGACTCTTACACTGAAACCAGCAAGCGAATGACCATCAGTAAAAAAAAGAACACAGACAATGCATGGTGAGTGTGAGTCGGTTTTGGGAGAAAAAAAAGTGGGACAAAATAGAAGGATGGAGGTCCCACTAGTAAAAAAAAGAATAAAAAAAGATAAGATAAATGTAGGAAAAAATAGAAGGTTGGAGGACCCAGAAAAAAAAGACTCTTATACTGACTGCATGTATTGTGCAATTCATACATTTTTCTCAGCAGACGTCTACAGCATAAGGGCACTCACCTTATTGTTACAATGTCACCAAGATTGGTATTTGTGTCGTCTTTGCCTCTCTGCCCACATAATGGATGAGGTATCTGACTAGGACTGTTCATGTTATTTAGATTCAGTCTGATCCTGAAACTGGTGTCATCTGACGTGGAAATGAAATGAGGTCAGCGATTGTTTCATCCATGTCATTCTGTTTTGACTGTCTGGGTTTCAGGATTTGCAGAGAAAAAAAAAATTCATCTCGCTCAGTGATTGCATTAAGTCCCAAGAGATGAGACACTGAGGTATCATCATGTCTGTGAAATGGTGTTCACGAGCAGTTTGGAAAATTGTTGAAGACTCTGATTTGAAGCAGTTTGGAAAATTGCGTTGTTAGAATAGAAAATATTTTTCCCCTAGGGTGTATTGTTGACTTAATGTTTTCGCTCACCAGGCAGATAACTGAATTGATGCTGGTCACCAGCTGGAGTGGACTGACTTCCATTGTGAAGGGATGGTGTGTCTCTCATTTACATATGTGCTAGCTGAGTGGGTAGTGCAAGTGGCATCTGCTTGGATTGTGTACCTTTATTCACTTCAGTCTGGGAGCAAAATTCCTGTGCTTGTTTTCCGTATTATTTAGTTAAGTCAGTAAAACAGTTTGAAGCATGAGCTTGCTTGTCCGTTTTGTTCACATGCTTTGTTTTCTGAAACGTTTTTTTGTACATGCTTTGTTTCTTTTGATTGTTTGCTCATTTACATCTCAGTCCTATAGTTTTTTTTGTGCTATTCTGTTTGCAAAGTTGAGGAAGTAAGTTTGCAGAAGACACACACATCTATGGGGATTGATGGCTGCCCTATACAAATGGTTGTACTGTATTCCAGACTGATACGTCCTTTAGGTCTGCAGTGATGTTGCAGCCTACAATTCATAGCAAAATGGTATACATAGATTTACGTCATGCATGTAGTTAGAGAATGTGTCTGTAATTTGTAATGAAGGTTACAACTGTACATTTGACTGATACTTACGGCTCTGTTGAGATTATTTTATTGATATAAATTATAAGCATAGAGTGAAATCCTGAGGGGAAAAAAATGCTAGCAAGTTGATAGTTATTTCTCAACACCAGTCACATTCAGCTTTTTCTTCAAACAAGGTCTTCTCTTGAAAAAGAATGATGATTTCATTTGATAGGTTATGCATATGTCTGTTCAATTGGCTCGTAACTATGTGCTCTGATGGTTTGTCTTTTGTGATTCAATCATACAGAGCGGTTCATAGACCTGACAGAGGAAGGAGAACTGGACACAGATGCCGCGGAGCTGCGTGATAAGCTGAAGGAGACTGTGTCCGAACACCTGGACGACTCATGCATCAACAAGTACACCATTGGCTGGACAGACAGAGGAGTGTGTCGTGACGACCCTGACCATGCTGCCTACCTGAAAACGTTCTGCGACACCTTCACTGCGAAGATGATCCAGATGATTGATCGGTTCACCAGCAACAGAGAGAAAGCAGGGTATGGTCAGGACCTGTACAGGGAGATCCTAACTCACCTGCGCTTCGGTCAGGAAAAGTGCCAGGTGTTCTGTGGGCGGGAGAAGGAGCTGCACAAGATCCAGAACCTGTTCAACAGAACGAGAAATACGGAAGAAGAGGAGACTATTATGCAGGAGGGAGACAGGGAAGACCAACATAAAACGAAAGAGGATGAGGGAAATGAAACTCGTAACAATGAAATGCAGATGCTTTTGGACATGTGTAAAATCACCGGTGCCACGTTTTCTTATGGAGACACTTTTGACGACTTTGAATCCGACCCAACCCGGGACCTGCAGGAAGAGCACATAGCCATGCCCACGATAAAGACATACAAGCGACCGGTCATTGTTCACGGTGTGTCGGGCAGTGGGAAAACGGCTTTGATGGCCAAGGTAGTGCAACTGTCTAAGAAGTGGGTGCCGGGCTCAGTGTGCGTGGCACGCTTCATGGGCACCACGGCATCCTCCTCAAACATCAGGGACACGCTGCTCAGCGTCATCGCTCACATCCTAAAACTGTACGAACTACAACCTCCCCCTGGCCTGGACCTCAGCATTGACTACCACTACCTCATCCTGTTCTTCAAAGCGCTGCTGTGGCGGATCGATTCTGAAACCACCCCTCTCTTTCTTGTACTGGATTCTGTGGACCAACTTTCGCCCGTGGATTATGCTCACATGCTGACCTGGCTGCCCAAGATCGTCCCTTGCAACGTTTACATGCTGATCTCCATGGCATCGGATCATCCGGAGTGTCTTGGCAACGCTCGAGAACATCTGCCCCATGGAGAGCAGTTTGTTCAGATGAGTGCCATGGATAGGGCGACGGGGGACAAGATGGTTCGGGCGCTGTGTCATCAGGCGGGGAGAACGCTGACAGCCGCGCAGAGAACGATGGTGCTGGATACCTATGATAATACTGGGCAGGTAGAGTGACCTGTGTTGCACACACACACACTTCTGCATGCATGAAATTGTATATGTCCTTGCTTATCTGACTAGAAACAGGCAACAAAAGTCCATGTACATGCAGGCTATTCATTGTCAGCTATTCATTGTTAGCTTTCATGGTATTTATCTTGTTTTATGTGACATTTCCGCTTTGATGAATATATTCTTCAGTCCTACCATAGTAACAAAAGTCCATGATCATGCAGGCTATTAATTGTCAGCTATTCACTGTCAGCTTTTATGGTATTCATCTTGTTTTATGTGACATTTCCGCTTTGATGAATATATACCTCCATCATACCATAGCTTGTTCATCACTGCCGTTTGTGGTGAGAATACTGCTTTGTACTGGTGTACGTATATTTCTGTCATACCTTGGCTGGCCCATCACCGTCACTGGTGGTGAGAACACCACCAAATTGTAAGTGGTATGTCTGTCATATATCATGTCTGGTCCGTCACTGCCATTTGTGGTGAGAATACTGCATTAAAGGTGGTGTGTATCTATATCTACACCGTCAGTCCGGCCCTTGAGATGAATAGTGCCGTTTTCTCCAGCTCTTGTAGACTGCTGTAGAGATGTGTTGTTAGAGCCGTCTCTGTTGGCCACACCTCTCTCCTTGGCTGTTCTCAGTGGTAGTGGGAATACCTGTATTGTAAGTGGTGAATGTATTTCAGTTAAACCATAGCTGGTCCATTACTCTCAGTGGTAGTGAGAATACCTGCATTATAGGTGGTGTATGCATATCTCTGTCATACCATGGGCGGTCCATCACTGTCATTAGTGGTGAAAGCATCGCTGAATGGTGAGTGGTATGTCTTGTCACATACCTTGGTTGGTCCATCGGTGCCAATGGTGGTGAGAACACCTGTGTAATTAGAGGTGTGTTTGTATATATCTCTGTTTTAACATTGCTGGTACATCACTGCCATTGGTGGTGAGAACACCTGCATTATTAGAGGTGTGTGTCTATATCTCTGTTGTGACATGGCTGGTCCATCACTACCGTTGGTGGTGAGAACACCTGCATTATTAGAGGTGTGTGTATATATCTTTGTTGTACCATGGCTAGTCCATCAGAGCCATTGGTGGTGAGAACTACTGCATTGTTAGTGGTGTGTATATGTATATGTATATATATCTGTGTTGTATCATGGCTAATCCCTTAGTGCCACTGGCAGTGAGGAGATTTGGCTAAGCGGGCCAAACGGTCAACAAGGTCCTAACCTGGGAAGCTGAGATAACCCGATGTTACTTCAGGTAGCCTGACCTATTGCTAAAAAAAAAAACGCTGCATGTCTGGATGCAAGAACTGTTGTTGGTAAAGTGAAAGTAAAGCAAGTCTTGTGTGACTCAAGGCTCAGGCAAGGTGTCTGGTGATGAGAGGTGGCACCTAAAGCAGGCCAGTGCTCACTGGCAGGTTTGTGTCACTTGGCAGTGGCGTTGTGCTGTGCTGCGTCTGTCTGACTCTGTGTACAATGTACAGAGTCGGTGCAGCTCGGAGAAAATGTCAAGTTGTCTCCAGTACCCAGATGATGGAAACCATAAACAAAATTCGCCCATGATGTTTGAGCACAGCTGGTGAGTTAGTGCCCAATTTTAAATCCTAGCCTTCTGTTGATGGTGGGAGTCCCACTTAACAGTGGTATGACCAGGCTGTACGGTGTACTTTAGAGGGTTCATCACTGCCATTAGTGGTGAGAATACCACTAAGTTACCAGTGGTATCCATGTCTCTGTCACATATCGTGGATGGACTGTCACTGGTGAGGCTGGGGTTTCAGATGTATATGAAGGGTCGTCATCGTCAATTCATTGACTGCTCCTTATAGTTTGTTAAGTGTGTTATAAATCTGATCAATCAATAAGCTTGTGAATATATATATATATATTATTCTAGAATTTGTTTCAATTTTTTGTTGACAGTGTCTCCTTTTCTTCTTTTCGATGAACTTGCAGGTGACATGCATGTTACTCTGTATCGATGAGAAAGTATTTCATGATCACAGTAGTATCAGAGGTAACCCTTTGAGTACAGCTTTGGAGACGAAATTCTGCTCAAGCTAGCTGATGACAGTATGTAATGGATCCCATATGCAGACAGTATGCACTGAGGCATCCTGTTTATTAAGTCCTGGTTTTTACCAGATGTTCGCTAAGTTATTTTCCTAATGATGGAATAATTGTTTACCTGCTCTTGTATTTGCCCGCAACTTTATAGTCCCATGCCTTCGTAAGGGGTCAGAAATCAACACGATTGATTAATCTTCTCAGAGCTCCCTGCATCGTATGATTTGTTAGATGTACAGCAAATCAGTACAAATTCAGGATAGCTTCAAAGAGGATGGTCAGTGCTATGACATGTCTCTGAGTGAGGAAGCAGGCTGACGCAGTAAAACTTTCTTGATGCCTTCCCATTCAACAATTCAGTGAAGTCTGTGGCGAAACATAAAGTCAGGTGCCAGTCTCTTCATAGCAAATCTATAATTACAGTTGCTCACACTTAGTTCTTTTTCAAGGAGACGAAAACAAGTGAAAAGAAAGTGAAGTCAAATCATGAAGCACGTACATGTACAGAATTCTTACAAGCCCTTGAAAGTACTTAAATTTAGAAGTCCTTAAGTTTTGGTAACCCCGTTCCAAGTGTAAGAAACTTCACAGAATTTGGACTGAAGTACATACCTCGGATACTGTGATTGAAAGTGCTTGCGAAAAAAAAGATTTTGATGGAGCAGTTTTTATTTAGGGGAGAAAGTCACAAAATTATACACAGAATTCATCAGAATTTGTCCCCATTTTGCATCTATCGGAAGTGTCCACTTCCCTATCGTCTTTTTCAGCAAGATTCTGCTGAAGTGACTGTATAAAAGAGAAAGTATTAACAATTGTGACTGCATCACATTCAATGTCTAAAGTTAATATTTTCGCAACATCACCACGTATGTCTTTGTTATCATCCCAACACCTCCACCAGAGTCTTTATTATTATTACAGTATCACTGTTTATATCAGTGTTATCACCACCAGTGTCAATAGGTGTTATTTTCACCAGTGAAAAAGTTAATGCCATCACCATCTCACCAACATTTGTGTATGTACATTACCACCAGAGAGTTACCACATCACCATCAACATCTCTACTGTTGTCACCATATTACTATCAAACTTATCATTATTACCACATTACCGGCAATGTCGCTGTTTTTATCATCATATCATTAACAATGTCTTTGTTATTATATGTCTCTGTTTTTATCATCATATCATTAACAATGTCTTTGTTATTATAACCACGTCATCACCAATGTCTTTGCTATTGTTTCCACATCAACGGGAATGTCTCTTTTATCACCTCCAGTGTTTCTATCATTATTACATTATCACAAATATCTCTATTAACACCTCATTAATGCCAGCATCTTTGTTATCATCACCCTGTTAGTGGCAGTGTCTTTGTTACTATCATCAGATGACCAGCAATATCTTTGTTGTTGTCACCACATCATGGTCAGTGCTGTACATTGAGTATTATCACTACATCATCAGCAATGACTGCACAATCATCACCACATCACCGGTGATATCTGTTATCATCATTACATCACCCTGCAATGTCTTTATTATCATCATCCACATCACCAACAATGCCTTTATCATCATCATCACAATACCACTACTGGCTATCAACTTATGATCATCACCACATCTCCAGCGAAGTCCTTATTTAGTTTTATCATCATCACCACATCACCAGCAGTGTCTTTTACTCTTTATGATCATATCACATCAGTAGCATTGTCTTGAAATTATGACCACATCACCAATAATGCCAATATTATCATCATCACATCACCGGGAGTGTCTTTACGATGATATCACATCAGCAGCATTGCCTTTAGTATCATGACCACATCACCAATAATGCCAGTATTATCATCATCACATCACCGACAATGTCTTTACGATGATAGCACATCAGTAGCATTGTCTTTAGTATCATGACTACATCACCAATAATGCCAATATTATCATCATCATATCACCGACAATGTCTTTACGATTATATCACATCAGTAGCATTGTCTTTAGTATCATGACCACATCACCAATAATGCCAGTATTATCATCATCACATCACCGACAGTGTCTTTACGATGATATCACATCAGCAGCATTGTCTTTAGTATCATGACCACATCACCAATAATGCCAATATTATCATCATCACATCACCGACAATGTCTTTACGATGATATCACATCAGCAGCATTGTCTTTAGTATCATGACCACATCACCAATAATGCCAATATTATCATCATCACATCACCGGCAATGTCTTTACGATGATATCACATCAGCAGCATTGTCTTTAGTATCATGACCACATCACCAATAATGCCAATATTATCATCATCACATCACCGGCAATGTCTTTACGATGATATCACATCAGCAGCATTGTCTTTAGTATCATGACCACATCACCAATAATGCCAATATTATCATCATCACATCACCGGCAATGTCTTTACGATGATATCACATCAGCAGCATTGTCTTTAGTATCATGACCACATCACCAATAATGCCAATATTATCATCATCACATCACCGGCAATGTCTTTACGATGATATCACATCAGCAGCATTGTCTTTAGTATCATGACCACATCACCAATAATGCCAATATTATCATCATCACATCACCGGCAATGTCTTTACGATGATATCACATCAGCAGCATTGTCTTTAGTATGTTATTATCACTTCCACATAACCAGTGGCCATAACATCAGGATTGCTGTATTATTGTCATGATACCAGTATCACCAGCCATGTCTCTATGGTCATATTACATCTCCAGTTGTATCTTTATCATCACCACATCACCACATCACCACCAATTTCACTATCGCCACATCACCAGCAGTGCTTTGTATTATCGTCACGACATCATCAGCAATGTCCATATTATGATAATGACATCACCACCAATGTCTTTATCATTACAAACATCACCAGCAGTTTCTGTATCATCATCATGACATCACAGCCGAGGTCTTTATTGTCATGACGTCGCCACCAGTGTCGTTATCATCATCATGACACCACTGCAAATTTCTATACTATCATTCCATCACCGGTAATATATTTTTTCATCGTCATGTCATCAACAGAAATATTGTCATCAGCATTACATCGCCACCAAGGTAATAACCTTTATGGAGACATCACCAGCAACACATTATCATCACTGGATTACCAGAAATGTTTTTATCATCATGATATCATGAAAAACATTCCAGTAATAACTACCATCATAGCATCATCACCATTGCCTTTGTTATCATCAAGACGATACCCACCCACCACCAGTGTCTCTGTGATCGCTATGATGACATCACCATGTCCTGACTCGTATGATGACATCACCATGTCCTGACTCGTATGATGACATCACCATGTCCTGACTCGCAGGCTTTGCACCTGAAGCTGATCACAGACCAGGCGTTGTCATGGCGATCGCACTACAAGGTGGGAAACCTGGTGCTGTCCAACAGTGTGGAAGGTGCCATTGAGCAGCTGTTTGATGAGCTGGAGAAGAACCATGGAGAGGTGTTGGTGGCTCGGGCAATAGGTAGGCAAAGGAACTATCTGAATTTTATTAAAAAAAAAACAAAACAGCAACAGGGAAGCCAAGTTAAATATTTCCTTCCTCTACCGGTGATACGTGATGACTTGCACCAGTCTTATTGCCACTGTAGACTAGGTATGAGTATTCTTGTACCAAAGGATGATGCCAAATTGGTTTACTCTTAGTTTGCATACTTTGCTTTCTCAGCTGAAGCATTTATGGTTTGCTAAAGCTTGAACATGCTGCTTTGTTTGAACATCATGTATGGTACTTTTTATTCAGTTTTCACCTAGCCTTTTTTTTTTCAAAGGTATTGTCAACAGGAGAGTATGAAAGAGACCTGACAGAAGAAGAAATTATATAGTAAATGAATCATGACAGGAATGAGGATGCTAATGGAGGAAGTTTGACAGATGAAAGTGACAATCGAGACTTACAATCCTCTGACCTCAAAGTGTGATTCTGAAACCAAAATTCCATAAATTGTATGTTTTTTGTATACATCACTTTGATTTTGGATGGCAGGTTAGGGATGGTCTTGGAGGTTGAAGTGGGATGGGAATAGAGGGATGGAGGGTGGGTATTGGGGAGAGGGAACGGGCAAGGGTCGGATGAAACAGATTGTTATATGCAACCCTTTCTTTCTTTTTGATGCTGTTGTTTTTGCGTCAAAAAGCTGTCTTCATATGGAAACAAATGCCCAAGCATGGTTCATTCTGGCTTTTTGTATTCTTTTAACCTCTTCCCTGCTTGCCCCGTGTCTATTACGGGGTCGTTTTCACGATCTTGTACTCCTGTAACAGTGTCTACTATGGGGTACTTATTACTTGATTATATTCATTTTTATCATACTAATGACCCGCAAAACCAAATTATTATGATACCACATCATAGCACAGGGTATAAGAAAAAAAACATGCAAAAAATCTAAGACATATCTCAATAAATGAATGAGTAGTGAACAGATGAGTGAACCTACTGCAATTTGGCCCTGGCACTCAGCAATACAGAAAAGCTCTTATGCTGTGGCAGGGAAAGGGGTAATCCTTTCCTTTTTGTTTGGTCCTTTATTTCATCTTTTCCTTGCATTTATCCTGAGTTCATGTCTGTTGTAGATAAATCGATTGACCTGCACTGACACGTGTCTGGACATGCCTGTGTGATTCGTTGTCAATGAAACTTGCTGCTTGGCTGCTGTGCAGGCTACTTGACGGTGGCACAGATAGGTCTCGGTGACGGAGAGATGGAGGACCTGCTGTCTTTAGACGACGAGGTTCTTCAGGACACCTACATCCACCACCTGCCCCCGGATCCCCACCTCATCCGACTGGCCCCCTCCCTCTGGATCCGCCTGAAAAACGAGATTAAAACATACCTCGCCAAACGGCAAGCAGGTGGCTGGGGTTTACTTGCTCGGAGAATGTGTTCTTCAATGCATTATCTGTTTGGGTGGTGTTATTTGTGGACTGGCTGAAATAGAAATCAATGGTGAAAAAATGGATTTTCACCTGCTGTGGCGTTATTTGTGGACTGACTGATATAGAAATTAATGGTAACAAAATGAATTTTCACCTGCTGTGGCATTATTTGTGGACTGATTGATAAAAAAATTAATGGTAAGAATATGGATTTTCACCTGCTGTGGCATTATTTGTGGACTGACTGATATAGAAATTAATAGTAACAAAATGGATTTTCACCTGCTGTGGCGTTATTTGTGAATTGACTGAAATAGAAATTAGTAGTTACAAAATGGATTTTCACTTGGTGGGCCTGTATATCGAATGTTTGCATGCACTGAAGTTTTCATGTTCGTAGTGGCAGAACTGACAAAATGCTTACAATGAAGAAATGTTTGGATGCTGTAATGCTTTTGATGAGCATTTATCAAGAATGCTGTATATCGTCATTTACATAGCTGATAGCATTAGCATTTGCATAATATTCATCCATAGTCAATCAAATGATGAAAGCAGAATGTTGTCACAGAGGTTGTGGCTGTTTGCAGGTAAAAGGAGAGTTAACACCTGGTTTCACTTTCATTGCTGCTGGCAGATGAAATGTAGTGGCAAGTTCTTGGTGCCTCTTTCATTGCTGTTTGCTTGAAAACAGTGTCAACATCTGGTTTTGTCGTCAGCAGTTGTATTGATGTTTGTAGGCGGAAAGAGCATCCACACCTGACTTTATTGTGGTAATTTCCATTCATATTTACCGATGAAAGGAGCACTGGTTTTATCGTCACATACTCCATTTTTTATTCCAGTTTTATTGATATTTGCTGGTGAAGGGAACATCCACACCAGGTTTTATTGTCATCAATTCCATGACATTTGCAGGAGAGAGAAGTGTCAACACCTGGTTTCACCGCCATTTCCGGGATGCGGCACATCCAACGCTACGCCAAAGGAGATGCCGCTGTGCAGCTTCATCATGCAATGGCGGATTACTTCCTGGGAAAGTGGAGCACGCGCTGCAAGCCATTAGAGCTCTACAAGGGAAAGCCAGCCACGTATGAAGACTGTTTGCGTGGTGTACCTGCCCAGCCTCTTTCTTTTCAAGGTTTGATTGATAGCATTTTCAGTGATGATAGTTATTTCACCATTTTCAACTGATTCCATCTTTTTTTTAGGCAGTAAGTCTGTGTAGGTATGTTTAAATAAGAAAAAAATGCTGAAAAATGAATGATGAAAAGGACTGTTTGACAGTTCTGCCATTCTCTACTGTAAGACAAGTGAGTTGCCTAAAGATACCTTTTTTTCCACACCAGAATGTGAGAAAGAAAATGAAGAAAACAAAACAAAAAAAAGTGTGGGTGCGTATTTGTATGTGTGAGCATATGTGTGTGTGCTTTTGTGTTAAAGTTTAATTTTGTATGGTGAAAATAATATATATTATGTGTTGTGCTTTTGAGTGTTCATGTGTGACACTGTGTATAGTTGCCTGTCTGTATGTGTTTACTAGAGAGCATATACATTTTTTACACAGGTATGTGCCTGCGTGTTTGGTTTCACGTGTCCACATGGTTTACAGTGGCCACCTCTGTGTTTACCTACAGGCGGCACGAAAAAAGTCTACAACATGCGCAAGCTCCAAGAGCTGCCTCATCACCTGGCCCTCAGCGACAGGTGGGACGACTTCCATGCTCATGTGGCCTGCAATGCCGATTGGTTGGTGGCCGCCTGTCAGGCGCTGGGGGTCATGATGTTCATGGCCCAGCTCAAGGCCATGTTGTCCCGCAGCATGGATGACCTTGAGGACGAGGAGACCAAGCAGAAGGTGAAGGATATTATCTTGATTGAGTCCATTTTCAAGCTGGGGTTGGACGACATCCGCCGTGACCCTTCCTCAGTCCCTTTGCAGGTCAGTTTTTGAGATATTCCGAGTTGAATTTTCTTTAAAAAAAAAAAAAAAAAAAAATTGTGTGCGTATCCACATCACGCACTAGTACAGCAAGACTTGATTGAAGTTTGTGCTTTTTTTTTTTTTTTAGGTTGTTTGTGTCATTATTAATATGTGTTAGTCACAGGAAGTAGTCACAGGAAGTGCTATGTGAAATTTGAGTTTTTACATTGTTTGTTTTGTTATAGATATGTACATCAGTCGCAGATAGTGCTGGGCTTAAGTGAAATGTGTGTGCGTTTCTGTTAAAGTTGTTTGTGTTATTATAAGTGCCTGCCTTAGTTTCAGGTAGTGCTGGTCTGAGTGAAGTTTTGTGTTAATTAAGGCATGTCATTAGTGGTATCTGCACCACTCACAGATGGTGCTAGACCTGAGCGTAATTTGTGATTGTTAGGAAAATGAAACGGACTGCAGTGTTATGGGGTGTGTGTGTGTGTGTGTGTGTGTGTGTGTAAATGAACACACAAAACAAGATGGAAAGCAACAAATTTGATCTACAACACAAAACAGAATTTGGGGGCATTTATGTCTTCTTCAGTCCTTATAAACACACAAAAAAATTAATCTACAATACAAAACAGAATTTTGGGCATATATGTCTTCTTCAGTCCTTATAAACACAGACAAATTTAATCTACAATACAGAATAGAATTTTTGGACATATATGTCTTCTTCAGTACTTATAAACACAGACAAATTTAATCTACAATACAAAATAGAATTTTTGGACACATATGTCTTCTTCAGTCCTTATAAACACAGACAAATTTAATCTACAATACAGAATAGAATTTTTGGACATATATGTCTTCTTCAGTCCTTAAAAACACAGACAAATTTAATCTACAATACAAAACAGAATTTTTGGACATATATGTGTTCTTCAGTCCTTATAAACACAGACAAATTTAATCTACAATACAAAACAGAATTTTTGGACATATATGTGTTCTTCAGTCCTTATAAACACTGACAAATTTAATCTACAATACAAAACAGAATTTTTGAATATATATGTGTTCTTCAGTCCTTATAAACACAGACAAATTTAATCTACAATATAAAACAGAATTTTTGGACATATATGTGTTCTTCAGTCCTTATAAACACAGACAAATTTAATCTACAATACAAAACAGAATTTTTGGACATATATGTGTTCTTCAGTCCTTATAAACACTGACAAATTTAATCTACAATACAAAACAGAATTTTTGAACATATATGTCTTCTTCAGTCCTTATAAACACAGACAAATTTAATCTACAATACAAAACAGAATTTTTGAACATATATGTCTTCTTCAGTCCTTATAAACACAGACAAATTTAATCTACAATACAAAACAGAATTTTTGAACATATATGTGTTCTTCAGTCCTTATAAACACAGACAAATTTAATCTACAATACAAAACAGAATTTTTGAACATATATGTGTTCTTCAGTCCTTATAAACACCAGACAAAAAAAGCATGAAGTGACAGTCTCCTGATGGCAGTCAGCATTAGAAGCACAGAACCTGAGTGAAATGTTGTTTTTTTTTTTCGTTTAGTTTTCACTGGTTATCCACATTAGTGACTGAGAGTACCTTTGTGTCTTGGTCCTCTCTGGAAATGAGTGCCGAGTGTGTCAGCATCCTCTTGTATACATGAGGCAGCACTGTGCCACCTTCATCTTCTCCTTCGTCACTGAAGACATGCCCCCACCTGGCTGTGAATGCTACGGTTTTTTCCATGTCCTGCCGGCAGTCACAGAGCTGAGTGGTCTGTGTCTGGTCCCTTTCAGACCTTCCGATTTTACAGCCTTGGCAGCCTCTTCTGCTAGGCCAAAGGGGGCTGCTGTGCTTGGATGCAGGGGATACTTCATGTAAACTATTTTGCTGAGAGAAAAAAAAAAAAAAGAAAAAGAAAAATTCACATGGTTACTGCCAAGTGGCTGTACAGCAATGAGAAAAAGTTTCATGTAATGTGATGTGATTTTTGACTTTTGATGTTTTGACAAATGAAACCTTTGGTAAATCTTTAAATGAACAGAATCGGTACTTCATTTCTGTCCGTATCATCTGGAAAACTATTCTACCAAGATGTGAAAAATGCCACGCTGTGATAGTAGAACTTTTATCTTTGCAAGTGTCAGATTTGAAGCTTGTAACTGGCACAGTTTAGGAGTGATCGGTTTCAATACACCAGGTCTGTCACCCGAACATTGCTCAGGTGCAGGTTCGTGGCGCTGTTCTGTGGTACCCGTGCAGTGCTGGGGCACAGGGTTGTATTGGCTGAAAGGCCCAAAGTGAGGCTTGGAGGCTGACCAACTGATCTGTGCAACCTCTGGCTGAATGTGCTAGCTGTGTCCATCTATTGATGTTTGTGGTCGATCTTGCTGTATCTCATCTCATGGATGGAAGACGGCAGTTTCTCCAGTGCAGTTATGATGCAGAAAAGCTGGAGCTTAACGTCAGATGTGAAGATCTCACTGTGGAGAAAACAGTACTTTGAGAGTGCCTGTCATGCTGATTTACAATATTATCTGTGTATGGAAATGCAGGAGTGTCAAAGCTTTTCAAGTGAATTCTCATCGTGTGATATCTGTGTCCCCTCCTCCCATCCCGTCTGTTCCCTCACTGTGCACCTGTTATGTGGACATGACTCTGGGATTTTTGGACACGGCGATAGAATCTTAAACTCTGCTCAGTGGGCTGGGTTTTTATCCTTTAGTGTCTTTTGATGTTAAAGAAACATATTTCACGGCTTATGATTTTTCTTGTCTTATTGAAAGTGCAGAGGGGTTGAAACACTGGACTGAATAGCTCAAGCCTCCGCAGCATCCTTATGGATAGACTTTCAAGGGGGATTTGTTCGATCTCCCGGATCAGTCCTGCTGTTGGCTGAACTCTCCTCATGTGGATATATACGCAGAGTGTTTGATACACACATTAAAGATCCACAGATCTGTGTCAGCGTTTGGGGAGATATGGAAATGGAAAACTACTGTTTATCAAGCGTGTCAGTAGAACTTTTCGCACAGATGATCACCACCAGGCTTTTCTTGATTTCCTCTCTGTTTTTGTCATGATCCCTCCCTCAGACAGCAACAGTACTGCCTTGTTCAGATGGGTCTGCTGTGGCTCTCTTACTGGTCCGCTGGGGGGGGGGGGGGGGGGTGGAGGTTGTAAGGATACACAGAAAGTAACAGAACCAAGACAGACACCAATCTCGTCAAGCTAGACATTGTCTGTCGTGGGTACCCATCAGATCCTGGGACAGCTGGGACCTTGGTACAAAGGCTCGGAGGGTATGGAGGACCTGGTGAGGCAGTGCAAAGATCACGCGGCCAGCACGTCGCAGGCGCTCTTCGTGCCCCAGAACGCCTTCCTGCCTGCCCCTGGGGGGCTGCTCCTGTCCTCGGTCAACACTCGGATCTTCATTAGTGGTCCGTGGGATATGTTTGTTAGGTGTGCGGGGTGCTGGTGCTGTGTGTTGTTGGGCTTGTGTTGGATGTGTGTGGTGTGTTGTTTCTGTGGTCATGTTGGTTCTGAGGTATGCTGATGTGCTTGTTGCGTGCTGTGGTGGTGGTTGAGTCCTGTGATGAACATACACACTTGTCTTGTGCCTGCTATGGGGGTTTTATTTTTTTCTGTTTGTTTGTTTTGTTTTTATCATGTATGTAATGTACTCATACTTAACTGTCCAAGTAAGTGCTTTATTCCCACTTGCCGTGATTCACACCCTACCAATCAGGAACCCCCCCTTTTCTGATGTGAAAAATGGGAGCTTTTCTTACCCTCTCATTACATATGTTCCAGAGTGATCTCCCTTTCAAAGTCTATCTCTTCAAGTGATGAACAATTCACTTCAGTTTTTTTACACCTTTCCTTGGTCAGTGAACATACATCCACCTTGGCCCTTTGTTTCGACTCGAAGTTCTCTTGTACTGTGGAATCTCCCAGGAAACCTTGCAGCTTTTCAGACGTCTGTTACAGATCAATGCCAGATCATGGCATGCATGTCTTCTGCTTCATTGGCCGCTCTTTTGTCCTCTAATCCAGAACTCACTCATGTTGGTTGCGTTTGATTCGGTGCATTCTTGCCAACTGTTGTGATTCTTGCACAAAATGTATTCCCGTTTGTAATGTGTAATGCTTTTACAAGAGCTCGAGTATTATGACTTGAATGACAGTTTGAATTTGAATTGCATTTCAACATCTCAAATTTGGATATGTTTAACCCTTAAGTAATCTGTTCATGATCAGAGGAAGTCGACTTTGTGAGGGAGATTACTCTGGAGTAGAAGTATTAGGAAGCTCAGATTAGCTCCCCTCTCTTTTATCACTATATGGGGATTCCAGATGGTAAGGTGTGAATCACATCAAATAGGAATAAGTCACTTCTTTGGACAGATAAGTGTATCTGAAAACTTCCTTTTGGTAAGAGAATTGCTTTTCTTGGCACTTGCAGTCCTGTTCATAGGATTTATCTGTTTGTATATTTGCATTTTAAATGTTGTCTCTTATGCAAATAATGCCACATTCAGTACAGCAGAAAACTGAAATCAATAACTGTACTGTCATATGGACTGCTGCTCTTAAGTAATTGATGTACAAAATTATTATGACCAGATGATTTTAGTGATATATTGAGATACTTGTGTATGTCTGTGTTTTTGGTATGAAAGGAAGTAAGGGGTGCGGGGGGAGGGGGGTTATATTTCACCTTCATAAGAGTTTCTTTTTGACCTGGCTTTGTAGGGTTTTGGACGGAGCTGCTAAAAAAATGAGTAATCTCATCGTCTTTTCTTGCTGTTGTTTCTTTTTTTGCATTCACATACATTATTTGTGTAACCCAACACACTTCTTCTTACTTTGTTTAATACAGTCAAAGATCTTTTGTTCTGAAGAAATTTGTGTTAAGTGGACTTGACATATATAGAGAGAAGGTAAGGCGACAATGTGTAAGTACACTTGCACCCGATGTGATGCAGGCAGCGAGCGGCTTAAGACGGCAGGCATACTGGTGGACGAAACGAAGCGCAGCCTGCAGGTGATAGAGTGGAATGCTAACGGCAAGCCTGACAGCCTGGTGGTGATGGACTATGAGAACGCCGGTGTCGTCATATCCAGAGAGAAGCTGCCGTTTTTTCGTCCATTCTTACAATGTGATCTCTAAACATAGGTCAGTGAGCAGGTCTCTGGACCACGGTTGGTGAGGTGTTGTTTGTGTTTGTGTGTGTGTGTGCATGTCTGGGTCGTGCATGTGTGTGGCATCTGGGTGTTTGTGTGCATGTATTTATTCATGTACGTTTTGGTGTGTGTGTGTGTGTGTGTGTGTGTGTTTATTTTCAGTTTTGTTTGGACTGAAAGAAAGATTGTGTGTGAGTGTGTGTGTGTGAGTATGTTGGTAAGATAAAGGGAAAGAAGATTTTTTTCTGTGCATATCTGTATGTACCACGACACACTATCACACTATAAAAAGGCAAGCCATTCCAGGACAGGGAAGGTAAATGGAGAGCGTCAGGAGATCACTGTCAGTAATATAGCCCAAGGGGTGTGGCTTCCTATGATGGACAGCTCAAACAGATTGCTTATGGGTCGAGGAAAGATGATGCAGTGAAATAGGTGAGCTGAGGTAATCACAATAGTACAAGTCTAAACCCACCTCAGAATTTAGCGAATGACTGTTCTGTGTATAGTGAACAACTGTTTTCATAACACATCATATTATACATGTGTGTGTGCAACGTGTGTAGCTGTGTAAATGAAACTTCTCCAACTTTTGCTAGGTTCCTCATGTTCAGAGTCTACACGACGCTGAGCAGCTACAATCCAGAGTTGGAGTACCTCCTCTTTGAGGGGAACCTGACGGCAGCCTATCATTTTGACAAACGTGTGGTGGCCATGAGTGTGGCCTCCCATGGCCAGCTTATTGCCTACGCCTTTCAAGATGACAGTAAGTCACTGTTTTCTTTGACGGTCCAAACTGGATGTCACTGTTGATCGCAGCAGTGTTGTTCTGTTCTATACGATACCCAAGATTTTAGGCTGGCTTTGTCCAGTCCATTACTCCCCTTCCATCCCACCACCTGGCTGTTTCTGTCTTGTCTCCATCAATAGCACAGCACCACCAGCACCCCTTCCATCCCTCCACCTGGCTGTTTCTGTCTTGTCTCCATCAGTAGCACAGCACCACCAGCACCCCTTCCATCCCACCACCTGGCTGTTTCTGTCTTGTCTCCATCAATAGCACAGCACCACCAGCACCCCTTCCATCCCACCACCTGGCTGTTTCTGTCTTGTCTCCATCAATAGCACAGCACCACCAGCACCCCTTCCATCCCTCCACCTGGCTGTTTCTGTCTTGTCTCCATCAATAGCACAGCACCACCAGCACCCCTTCCATCCCTCCACCTGGCTGTTTCTGTCTTGTCTCCATCAATAGCACAGCACCACCAGCACCCCTTCCATCCCTCCACCTGGCTGTTTCTGTCATGTCTCATCAATAGCACAGCACCACCAGCACCCCTTCCATCCCTCCACCTGGCTGTTTCTGTCTTGTCTCCATCAATAGCACAGCACCACCAGCACCCCTTCCATCCCACCACCTGGCTGTTTCTGTCTTGTCTCCATCAGTAGCACAGCACCACCAGCACCCCTTCCATCCCACCACCTGGCTGTTTCTGTCTTGTCTCCATCAATAGCACAGCACCACCAGCACCCCTTCCATCCCACCACCTGGCTGTTTCTGTCTTGTCTCCATCAATAGCACAGCACCACCAGCACCCCTTCCATCCCACCACCTGGCTGTTTCTGTCTTGTCTCCATCAATAGCACAGCACCACCAGCACCCCTTCCATCCCTCCACCTGGCTGTTTCTGTCTTGTCTCCATCAATAGCACAGCACCACCAGCACCCCTTCCATCCCTCCACCTGGCTGTTTCTGTCTTGTCTCCATCAATAGCACAGCACCACCAGCACCCCTTCCATCCCTCCACCTGGCTGTTTCTGTCTTGTCTCCATCAATAGCACAGCACCACCAGCACCCCTTCCATCCCACCACCTGGCTGTTTCTGTCTTGTCTCCATCAATAGCACAGCACCACCAGCACCCCTTCCATCCCACCACCTGGCTGTTTCTGTCTTGTCTCCATCAATAGCACAGCACCACCAGCACCCCTTCCATCCCTCCACCTGGCTGTTTCTGTCTTGTCTCCATCAATAGCACAGCACCACCAGCACCAGCCTGGCAGTCTTTAACAAACGCTGTTCTGATGATCAGAGAGGGGGAGTAGGAAAGGGGTACGGGTGACCCTTGACTCCTTGACATACTGCAGTATTGGCGTGTACCAGTGACCCGTATATATGGATCAGTTCAGTGAGCAGCCGAGGCACATGCAGTCTGGAAGAAGTGTTGGATTCAACTGAGTGGCTTGTCGCATTTTGTCCTTGAACAAAAAAATAGCAAAAAACAGAAATTGCCCCGTCTCAAATAAAAACGATCTTTGTGGGTAGCCCACGGTATTGACTCTAGTTAAGGGAGGTAATTGCCTATAATCTGGAGTGTTCACTTACGGAAAGTTCAAGTCTGACCTAAACTGGGTACCAGAGATTACGTGGACTTAAATACACTCAGCTGGTTTGATGCCAACTTGTTACAAAATTCCCATGTACAAAAACTCCATAAAGAAGTTCAGTAGCATTCATAGATTACTGTAGTGCTAATTGCTTCTACTATGCCCTGTCTTGGGGCCTTGGAGTATGCCGTGAAAGCCAGGTGTATTAACTCTTATTTTCAAAGAGTGATTGCTCAGATACTGCTCTCACCCATACAAGGGGATGCCAAATATGGCTGAAAATGGGACTCTCTCTCTAAAATAGAATTTTGATTGTTGTTCATCGACAAAGTCTTTTTAAACTGTTGTTAGATTATTATTGTTGTGTATGTTGTAATCTGATATTTTGCTACTGTATGAATATTTTTATTTTATTTTTTTTATTAGTATGTGAGATATTGTAAACAGAAAGGAAAATTAAACAATTTTATGAAGCGAATTTCTTCTTTTATTATCAGAGTCAAGCATGGAAAAGTAGAGCAGAAAAATAAAGCATGCATTTTTTTTTCTACTGACCAGTCAAGTTGTCTGCAAATTATGTCATTTTGCAGGTGCTGAACTCCAGTAAACAAACATCACCTGAAAATGTTTGACTGTCACTTCATTTGAAACTTTATGTTTGAAATAAAACAAAAGCTACTGAAGTTCTAATATTGTTGCTTGAATAATTCCTTCTTTCTGCTTTTCTGGTCTGTGTGTTTTTTGTTGTTTTTTTTTTATCTTTAGTTGGCAAAAAGTCATCAGTATTCAATATTGAATTAAAAGGAAAAAAAATCATGATTGTCAAAATCAGAATTAATCTCCTGACTCTTCATTGAACAACCTTGGTCAAATATGAGTTCATTTTCTCAACATATTGGTCTCAAAGCATAAACAGCGGAAGAAGTGCCTGTTCTTGTGTTCGCCATCATCTTCCACGATCATTGAATAAAAAAACTTGGTCAAAATTGGTCTTTTCACTATCTGGACATGCATGGATTTAAAAAAAAAAAAAATCAAAATTAAGCTTAAGACCCAATGTCTTTTCAGATTCTTTAAAGGTGTGAAAATTTTTTTCATAAGATTTTTTGCTCACCATCTAAAATGAAAGTTGTGTTATCGGCAAACTGATTCATTTTAGATACTGTATCATCATGAATTTTGTTGGAAGTATATCTGTGGGCAGTAGAAATCATTAGGGTGATATTGAATTGCTCCCCTGACAACCTCTATTAACAGGGAAACTTTGAGACATTTTTCCATTTACTGCAAGGTAGAATTTAATATTATTATAAATTGTCTGTATGCAGTGACCCATATCTTTCCCAAATATATTAAGGACTTTGCACATATAATTCTAATGTACTGAGTCAAACGTTCTCTCAAAATCAATAAAAAAAGAACCAGGGCAAAGTTTTGTTTACAAGGTAATGTATGAAATCATATGAAATATGTATATTATCTTCAATATATCCTCCATATGTTGTTAATAATCCTGTTTGATATGCATGTTGATCCAATTTTGTAAGTAGCATTTTAAAGCGCGATCAGTTTCCAGAGCTTCAGAAATTCCCTGGATTTATCCATGTTATAAAGTCCTTCTCTTTGCATGACTGACATTTGACCTTCATTTAAAGATCGAATTGTGAAATCACCTATCAGTCTTCAAAAAAAAAAAAAGAAAAAGAAAAAGCTCCCAATGTTTTAACAGATCTTTAACCCACTTCTTTCCACTTGTCCCACATTGTAACTGGTCAGTCAAAGGCCAACTGTTGCTGGTACAGTTCTTCAACCCACTTCTTTCCATTTGTCCCACATTGTAACCGGTCAGTCAGTCAGTCAAAGGCCAACTGTTGCTGGTACAGTTCTTCAACCCACTTCTTTCCATTTGTCCCACATTGTAACTGGTCAGTCAGTCAAAGGCCAACAGTTGTTGATACAGTTCTTTAACCCACTTCGTTCCATTTGTCCCACATTGTAACTGGTCAGTCAGTCAGTCAAAGGCCAACTGTTACAGATACAGTTTTTTAACCCACTTCTTTCCATTTGTCCCACATTGTCACTGGTCAGTCAGTCAAAGGCCAACAGTTGTTGATACAGTTCTTTAACCCACTTCTTTCCATTTGTCCCACATTGTCACTGGTCAGTCAGTCAAAGGCCAACAGTTGTTGATACAGTTCTTTAACCCACTTCTTTCCATTTGTCCCACATTGTAACTGGTCAGTCAGTCAGTCAAAGGCCAACAGTTGTTGATATAGTTCTTTAACCCACTTCTTTCCATTTGTCCCACGTTGTCACTAGTCAGTCAGTCAAAGGCCAACAGTTGTTGATATAGTTCTTTAACCCACTTCTTTCCATTTGTCCCACATTGTCACTGGTCAGTCAGTCAAAGGCCAACAGTTGTTGATATAGTTCTTTAACCCACTTCTTTCCATTTGTCCCACATTGTCACTGGTCAGTCAGTCAAAGGCCAACAGTTGTTGATATAGTTCTTTAACCCACTTCTTTCCATTTGTCCCACATTGTCACTGGTCAGTCAGTCAAAGGCCAACAGTTGTTGATATAGTTCTTTAACCCACTTCTTTCCATTTGTCCCACATTGTAACTGGTCAGTCAGTCAAAGGCCAATAGTTGTTGATACAGTTCTTTAACCCACTTCTTTCCATTTGTCCCACATTGTCATTGGTCAGTCAGTCAAAGGCCAACTGTTACTGATACAGTTCTTTAACCCACTTCATTCCATTTGTCTCACATTGTAACTGGTCAGTCAGTCAGTCAAAGGCCAACTGTTACTGATACAGTTCTTTAACCCACTTCGTTCCATTTGTCCCACATTGTCACTGGTCAGTCAGTCAAAGGCCAGCTGTTGCTGGTACAGTTCTTTAACCCACTTCTTTCCATTTGTCCCACATTGTCACTGGTCAGTCAGTCAAAGGCCAGCTGTTGCTGGTACAGTTCTTTAACCCACTTTGTTCCATTTGTCCCACATCATCACTGGTTAGTCATTCAAAGGCCAACTGTTACTGATACAGTTCTTTAACCCACTTTGTTCCATTTGTACCACATTGTCACTGGTCAGTCAGTCAAAGGCCAACAGTTGCTGATACAGTTCTTTAACCCACTTCTTTCCATTTGTCCCACATTGTCACTAGTCAGTCAGTCAAAGGCCAACAGTTGCTGATACAGTTCTTTAACCCACTTCTTTCCATTTGTCCCACATTGTAACTGGTCAGTCAGTCAAAGGCCAACAGTTGCTGATACAGTTCTTAACCCACTTCATTCCATTTGTCCCACATTGTCACTGGTCAGTCAGTCAAAGGCCAACTGTTACTGATGCAGTTCTTTAACCCACTTCGTTCCATTTGTCCCACATTGTAACTGGTCAGTCAGTCAAAGGCCAACTGTTGCTGGTACAGTTTTTTTTTTAACCCACTTCATTCCATTTGTCCCACATTGTCACTGGTCAGTCAGTCAAAGGCCAACTGTTACTGATACAGTTCTTTAACCCACTTTGTTCCATTTGTCCCACATTGTCACTGGTCAGTCAGTCAAAGGCCAACTGTACAGTTCTTTGAGTTCCATTTGTCCCACATTGTCACTGGTCAGTCAGTCAAAGGCCAACTGTTGCTGGTACAGTTCTTTAACCCACTTCATTCCATTTGTCCCACATTATAACTGGTCAGTCAGTCAAAGGCCAACTGTCGCTGCTGATCCAGGAACAGTCCACATCGGGACGCCAGACAGCAAGGCGCGAAAGGTTCTGGTCAAGCAGCACATGTTCATGGAAGCCCCAGTCAGCGTGCTGCGGTTTTCCCCCGGAGCCTCAGAGTTGGTGGCGGTGGACGAGAATGGCAGCATCTCCTGCTACAGCGTGCCTCATCGTCAGGCAGTGTCCTTGCACACCAACACCGAGCATCTGCTGAGTATCCAGCGGCTGTCGGCGGAGCAGTATTACATCACCAGGTAGCGTTCGTCTTGATGGAGTGAGCTGTGGTCCGGGTAAAGTGGCTTTATGTATCTGCCTTAAAAAAAAATGTGTGTGTGTGCATATATGTATATATATATATATATATATATGTGTGTGTGTGTGTGTGTGTGTGTGTGTAATATGTTTCGTGTTTTACAGTATAAGCTTATTCAATTGTTGAGCATTTGCATAATAGGTCAGCTGTTTTTCATGTACGTTTTCTTCTTCTTTTGTTTTCATTTATATTGTTTAAGTTATAGTGAATACTATGTGTACGTATTTTTGTGTCCTACAGGTGTGTGTCACTTATGTGTTGAAATCTCTGTGCACTGTCTTCATTTGGCTTATCTGTAATTTCTCAACTTTTTTTTTTTAAATTAAAATTCAGAAAAAAAAGAAAAGAAAAAAGAATGAGCTGTGGTGGATGTAGCTGGATGGACGTATGTTTTTTTTTTTTCTTCACCTGATGATGAAATGTATCATGAATTATTGATTGTATTGATCAACTGATCGTAGAAAAAAAAGAAGTTCCCAAAGTTTATTAACTGTTAGGGCTGTGAACTGTCAGAGTGATTAACTCATGGATAAATGAACTGATTAGTTATACCCTTGTGTCTGTCTTTGTTTCTTTTTGACTGATACCTGGCTAATCTGTCTGCCTCTCCTGTTTTCTTTTTTTTCGCTGCTTTTCTGTCTTTGATTGGTAGATGTGGTGGGATGGTGTTTGCTGTCTATTTGTATATTCATTTATTGATTTGCTTGATGTATTTGTTATTTTTTTCAAAAAATCATTCACCTTTTCTTCCTTACTTTAAAAAAAAAAACTTGGTTAAACTAACACCAGTTCTTGGATCATCAAGAAGTCTTCTACGTGTGCTGACATTCTCACTTATCACTCGCCTTATTCCTTCTCACTCATCACTCGCCTTATTCCTTCTCACTCATCACTAGCCTTATTCCCAGGTCCAACCTGCTGTTACGGGCGGTACACTCGAGCATGGAAGGCTACGGTCTGTCGGTGATGGACCTGGTGACCCGACAGGAGAAACATCGGCTGACCAGCAGTAAGCTCAAGTACGCTTACAACATTGTGGAACTGGATGAGGAGGAGCAGTTTGTGATTGTCTGCAGCAGCGACTCTGTAAGTGGCTTCCTTCCCAGGAGGAGGGCGGATATAGGAAATGGGGGGGAGGGGAGGGGGGGGGGGCAGAAAAGGCACTTTTAACGTCGGTCCTATGAATCAAGTGATGCCCAAAAAAGTTCATTGATTTCGCTGCATTGTGTGATGGGATCGTGGGGTGCTGAATGCCGGGGCAGGGCGGGACTGCGATCCGCCACTCCCTGTCCTCAGTCATGCGTGACAGGCTAGAGCTGTTGTGAGTCCAGTCCTGTAAGTTGTCCGTCTAGGACGACAACATGCAATGGGACGTCCATCCTCAACTGTACCATGTAGGGTGGACATGAACACAGAGGAATGTGGGCGTCCTCTGCTGTGTCCCGTGAGATGGATTTGAACATGGAGAGAGGCTTGCATTCTCCACTGCATTCTACATGGTGGTCTTGAACATGGAGAGATGTGGGCATCCTCTGCTGTATCCCGTGAGATGGATTTGAACATGGAGAGAGGCTTGCATTCTCCACTGCATTCTACATGGTGGTCTTGAACGTGGAGAGATGTGTGCATTCTTCACTGCATTCTACATGGTGGTCTTGAACATGGAGAGATGTGTGCATTCTCCACTGTATTCTACATGGCGGTCTTGAACATGGAGAGATGCTTGCATTCTCCACTGTATTCTACATGGTGGTCTTGAACATGGAGAGATATGTGCATTCTTCACTGTATTCTACATGGTAGTCTTGAACATGGAGAGAGGCTTGCATTCTCCACTGCATTCTACATGGTGGTCTTGAACATGGAGAGATGCTTGCATTCTCCACTGTATTCTACATGGTGGTCTTGAACATGGAGAGATGTGTGCATTCTTCACTGTATTCTACATGGTGGTCTTGAACATGGAGAGATGTGTACATTCTTCACTTTATTCTACATGGCGGTCTTGAACATAGAGAGATGCTTGCATTCTCCACTGTATTCTACATGGTGGTCTTGAACATGGAGAGATGTGTGCATTCTTCACTTTATTCTACATGGCGGTCTTGAACATGGAGAGATGTGTGCATTCTTCACTTTATTCTACATGGCGGTCTTGAACATGGAGAGATGCTTGCATTCTCCACTTCATTCTACATGGTGGTCTTGAACATGGAGAGATGTGTGCATTCTTCACTTTATTCTACATGGTGGTCTTGAACGTGGAGAGATGTGTACATTCTCCACTGCATTCTACATGGTGGTCTTGAACATGGAGAGATGCTTGCATTCTCCACTGCATTCTACATGGTGGTCTTGAACATGGAGAGATGTGTGCATTCTCCACTGTATTCTACATGGTGGTCTTGAACATGGAGAGATATGTGCATTCTTCACTGTATTCTACATGGTAGTCTTGAACATGGAGAGAGGCTTGCATTCTCCACTGCATTCTACATGGTGGTCTTGAACATGGAGAGATGCTTGCATTCTCCACTGTATTCTACATGGTGGTCTTGAACATGGAGAGATGTGTGCATTCTTCACTGTATTCTACATGGTGGTCTTGAACATGGAGAGATGTGTACATTCTTCACTTTATTCTACATGGCGGTCTTGAACATGGAGAGATGCTTGCATTCTCCACTGTATTCTACATGGTGGTCTTGAACATGGAGAGATGTGTGCATTCTTCACTTTATTCTACATGGCGGTCTTGAACATGGAGAGATGTGTGCATTCTTCACTTTATTCTACATGGCGGTCTTGAACATGGAGAGATGCTTGCATTCTCCACTTCATTCTACATGGTGGTCTTGAACATGGAGAGATGTGTGCATTCTTCACTTTATTCTACATGGTGGTCTTGAACGTGGAGAGATGTGTGCATTCTCCACTGCATTCTACATGGTGGTCTTGAACATGGAGAGATGCTTGCATTCTCCACTGCATTCTACATGGTGGTCTTGAACGTGGAGAGATGTGTGCATTCTTCACTGCATTCTACATGGTGGTCTTGAACGTGGAGAGATGTGTGCATTCTTCACTGCATTCTACATGGTGGTCTTGAACGTGGAGAGATGCTTGCATTCTCCACTGCATTCTACATGGTGGTCTTGAACATGGAGAGATGCTTGCATTCTCCACTGCATTCTACATGGTAGTCTTGAACATGGAGAGATGTGTGCATTCTTCACTGTATTCTACATGGTGGCCTTGAACATGGAGAGATGCTTGCATTCTTCACTGCATTCTACATGGTGGTCTTGAACATGGAGAGATGTGTGCATTCTTCACTGTATTCTACATGGTGGTCTAGTACATGGAGAAATGCTTGCATTCTCCACTGCATTCTACATGGTGGTCTTGAACATGGAGAGATGTCTGCATTCTTCACTGTATTCTACATGGTGGTCTTGAACATGGAGAGATGTGTGCATTCTTCACTGTATTCTATATGGTGGTCTTTAACATGGAGAGATGTGTGCATTCTCCACTGTATTCTACATGGTGGTCTTAAACATGGAGAGATGTGTGCATTCTCCACTGTATTCTACATGGTGGTCTTGAACATGGAGAGATGTGTGCATTCTTCACTTTATTCTACATGGCGGTCTTTAACATGTAGAGATGTGTGCATTCTCCACTGTATTCTACATGGTGGTCTTGAACATGGAGAGATGTGTGCATTCTCCACTGTATTCTACATGGTGGTCTTGAACGTGGAGAGATGTGTGCATTCTTCACTTTATTCTACATGGTGGTCTTGAACATGGAGAGATGTGTGCATTCTTCACTTTATTCTACATGGTGGTCTTGAACATGGAGAGATGCTTGCATTCTCCACTGTATTCTACATGGTGGTCTTGAACATGGAGAGATGCTTGCATTCTCCACTGTATTCTACATGGTGGTCTTGAACATGGAGAGATGTGTGCATTCTTCACTGTATTCTCCATGGAGAGATGTGTGCATTCTTCACTGTATTCTACATGGTGGTCGTGAACATGGAGAGATGCTTGCATTCTCCACTGTATTCTACATGGTGGTCTTGAACATGGAGAGATGCTTGCATTCTCCACTGTATTCTACATGGTGGTCTTGAACATGGAGAGATGTGTGCATTCTCCACTGTATTCTATATGGTGGTCTTGAACATGGAGAGATGCTTGCATTCTTCACTGTATTCTACATGGTGGTCTTGAACATAGAGAGATGTGTGCATCCCCAGCTGTATCCAATGTGGTGGTCTTTACCATGGAGAGATGTGTGCATCCCCAGCTGTATCCAATGTGGTGGTCTTTACCATGGAGAGATGTGTGCATCCCCAACTGTATCCAATGTGGTGGTCTTTACCATGGAGAGATGTGTGCATCCCCAACTGTATCCAGTGTGGTGGTCTTTACCATGGAGAGATGTGTGCATCCCCAACTGTATCCAGTGTGGTGGTCTTTACCATGGAGAGGTGTGTGCATCCCCAATTGTATCCAATGTGGTGGTCTTTACCATGGAGAGATGTGTGCATCCCCAACTGTATCCAATGTGGTGGTCTTTACCATGGAGAGATGTGTGCATCCCCAACTGTATCCAATGTGGTGGTCTTTACCATGGAGAGATGTGTGCATCCCCAACTGTATCCAATGTGGTGGTCTTTACCATGGAGAGATGTGTGCATCCCCAACTGTATCCAATGTGGTGGTCTTTACCATGGAGAGATGTGTGCATCCCCAACTGTATCCAATGTGGTGGTCTTTACCATGGAGAGATGTGTGCATTTTCTGTTATATCCTATATTGTGGTCTTTAACATGGAGAGATGTGTGCATTCTCCACTGTATCCCCTAAAGTGTTCTTGAACAGGAAAAAAATGAGGCATAAGATTCTTCCACATGGGTGGATTTTCTCTATTCTTTGTGGTCAGATTTCTCCAAATTTTTCTATTTCTTCCATTCCGCCACCACCCGCACAAACAATATAAAACTAACATTGTCAGGGAAAGTGTGACAGTGGGATCATTTGGTCTGTTGTAGAGACCAGTGAGGGTAAGGTCTGCCTTTCACTGCCTGTAAGATGTTCTGAACAGGGAGAGAGGGCAAGTTCATGGCATTTGTTAGCTGGGTATTGATACTTTGTCAACCAATGATGTAAACAAGCATGGCATTTGTTAGCTGGGTATTGATACTTTGTCAACCAATGATGTAAACAAGTATTGACAGACTGACCAATGATGTAAACAAGTATTGAAAGACTGATCAAGGAAAGGATTTAAAAAAAAAAAAAAAGGAGTTTTACTGCTAAAAGTAATTTTACAAATACTTACCTGTCCAAGCAAATGCCTTATCCACCCATGGCATAGAACATTGCCTTATCATCAGGTTCCCAGAAATAAAATTGGGAAAGCATTTTGTAGTCAGAGACGAAGAAAGACACAGAGAGAACAAGGTGTTTGAAAGGCTATTATCCATTTTGAATTTGAACATAGGTAAAATAGATACGTAAAACTATTATCCACTTGATCCTAGACTGAAAGAAAAGAATGAATGAGCACATCGCTAGGCTTAACATTCTCCCTCTCCTCTTCTAGTAAAAGCAAATTTTTACAAAGGGAGTGTGTTTTATATTTCTCTATAAAGATCACTGTCAATGGGAACTTGGCGCGGCCAGCTCTGTTGTGGCGACTGAGTGATGGAGAACTGACGACAGTCATTGAGAGCCGCAGCAGCTGGCAGGTAGTGAAACTGATCGGGGCGGAAACCATCTTCTGTCTGGGCTCCTGCTCCGAGGTGGGGCTCATACAGATCCTCAGCTGTGGCCCTCGAGAGTCGCCCTTGGAGGAGGCGGTTCTCCTGTGCGAGCTGAAGGATCACAGCCGAAGCATTCGCGCTTTGATCCCTTTACAGGTGAGAAAGATCTCTGTCTTCTTTAAAATCCTTAAGAGTGAGATATTTCGATACTCAGAGAGATAAGCAGAACATTTTCTCATTCGAAAGTACCGAAGCAGATTCTCTTGGGTCTCTAAACTTGCTACATTGCTGGAATATATGAATTAGTCATTGTTGTTTAGTGGATTCCTGAAAAGGTCAGAAGAAGTACAAGTTTACTTTCTTTGCTTGAGCAGATTAAAAAAAAAAAAAAAAAGAGGTGAGAAAGAATCACATATCAGGCTTACCTGGCCTAAAGTGAATAATTGAAAAAAAAATGACTGAAAAAAATTAATTGGTTAATTAAAAAAAAATGATTAAGAAATCAATTCACTGATTATTATTTCATTGTGTTACTGCATTATGATGTTTTAACATTTTTCATTTTTTTTAACAATCAGATTGGAGTCTGTGACTACCAGCAGGTGGGCAGTTCCTTGTTCCTAAGAAGTGTTACTTAACAATGTGTTCCATTGAGGGATCTTTTGTGACTTCATTTTTTCCATTTTTCTGTTGTTTTTTTTTCCACTTTCCATTTCCCCTGACCTGTGCTGTCCCGCTTCAGAAAAACACATTGCTGATGTCCGCATCCAACGACAACACCTTCAAGTTCTGGGACCTGGCTCGCATCCTTCGGGAGAAGAACTTGACCAAGGAAGAGGAAAGACTGCCAAGGAGGAAGAGGAAGAAGCAGAAAATGAATGAGGAACAGACAGAAGTGGAACTGCTGGGCAGCACAACGGCTATGGCTGTGACGGGGCAAGTACAGACAAAACTTGTTGGTACTCTGCACGACTCGCTAACTCAATGGGGTTATAGTGAAGTGTGAACGGTGGCACCCTATACACACACCGTGACATGCCAAATGTGGATTTTTTTTTTTTTTTTCCCCGTTCAGACATAAGCTTCAATCTGACAACAAACTACCCATGCCATTAGTTTGACAGTTGAACTTTTTCCCAGTGACCTGTCTGGCAGTGGCTGGTAACACCATGGTTCCACAAGGACGCACTGGCAACAATGTGCCAGTAAGGCGGCTCAATTCGGTGGAGGCAGCAGGAACTTGTGTTGAGTGAAAATATGAAAATTTCCCTGGTTTTCCTGTCTACGGTCAAAAGGAACTAGCAGCTTAGTGAAAGGTCTTAGTTAATGGAATGAGTTTGTCGTGGAGAGGACTTTGACCCGAAGAGGCTCAGAGCAAAGACATCCTGCCTGCAAGTGGGAATTCCCAGAGGCAGCATGTCTGGCATGTCCTGGTTTGGCCATTGCAGGAAGGGTTGGAAAGAGTACGACAAAGTTGTTTGGATGGAAAGGGGAGTGGTGTCGTTTCTGCATTTCATTTGGAAGTCATCTCTGTGTGTGGTTATCGTTCCTTTTTTTATTTTTCACTTGGATTACATTCTCTGCACCTCTTCCCACACCTGGTCTCCCTGCCTGGGGTCAAACGGTCATGCTCACCGTTGCTGCCAGGCTGCAGTGAGTGCCAAGAGAGCAGCGTTCATTTCTTCCCCTTCCCGTTCCACATCCATTTTGCGCCCAATTGGAGGAGATATGTGATTGTTCGTTCTTCGTTTCCATTGTCTTCAACATTGTTAGTCTTGCCTCGAAGAAGACCAAAGAGGTTGAAATGAGTCGTGTTTTTTCTCATAATTTGTTTGTCTCTTTCGTTCGGCAGAACAGTAATGTTTCTTTTGTTTTCTTTCCATTTTGTTTTGTGCTGAACTGACAGGCAAGGCTCGTCACAGGTGTGCCTACAACACTGCTCCAATTAACATACCTTGCTGACATGGACAATTTTATTGTCATGGAACATAACACTCCACTGCATTGTTTTGGATCATCCTGTCTCGTGTCAACATTAAACATGTGACAGCTGATAAACTGAACTTCCCTCGCTACCAGATACCAGAGGAGAAATAGTTTTATGCAGAACATGCTTTGGCGTGGAAGTGAGACAAATGAGCTAGCTTTTTTTTTGCACAGTGTGTTGTGAATGTAAACATATCATTTTTAATCAAGTCTTAAGAACAAAAGGACATTTTTCAGCTTCATAACCAACAAAAAATCTTAGATGGTCACAGCACACAGTGTGAGTAGTAAAGGTGAGTTTGAATTACTTGACAGCTGCAGTGACGCCAGATTTTACTGCAGTGTAAATCATAAGTTGCACTAGGCTTCATGCAATATATATATATATATATATATATGTGTGTTGGGAATGTGTGAAACATGAAAGGACACTTGGGAGGAAAACGATGTATGTGGCTAGTGTTTTCATTGTTACTGAATTAAAAGGTACAGAAAAGTAAGGTAAGGTGGAAAGGAGAGGGTGATGGGGAAGGCAAAGTGATTAGCTGTGTTGGAAGGATTTAGGGTATGTGTGTGTATGTTGTGTGTGTGTGTGTGTGTGTGTGTGTACAACCATGAGTTAATCTGACAATAAATTGGTTTCAGTCAGTGTGTGTGTGTGTGTGTGTGTGTGTGTGTGTGTGTGTGTGTGTGTGTGTGTGTGTGTGATCCACCTCTAACAGAGCTTTGCATGAAGAGAAATCAGTGGGTACTCGTCCTTACTCTGATGACGTTTTTTTTAACGCTATATTGTATTGCATGGCACTGCCCTTTGGTGTAATGTGTTGCAATGCACTGTATTGTATTGCACGGTACTACCCTGTGCTCTGTTGTATTGCATCACACTCTTTTGTATCGCAGGTACTGCCCTTTGTTGTTTTGTATTGTATTGCATTATAGTGTAGTGCTTAGTACGGCCCTTTTGTGCATTGCATTTTATTGCAACTGTATTTTATTACACTGCACTGTATTATATTGCATGGTATGCCCACTGCCTGGTGTTGTATCATGTTGCATTGTGCAGTATTTTATTGCTTGTTACTGCTTTACGCTATATTTTAATGCATTGTTCTGTAATATATTGCGTAGTGCTGCTTTGCGCTGTAATTCTTTATAGTGTATTATATTGTATTGTATTACATCACATTTCATCATCTTGCATCGTTCAGGATGGCCGACCAGAGGGCCTACATTGGCACAGACAAAGGGTTTGTGGGCTACAGCCTACTGGAGGATTCGAACGTGCGGAGCATCCAGCTGGTGCCTGTGACCTCTGACCTCCCACCTGTGCACCTCCTCCTGTTGTCCAGGAAGGGAGACTACCTGATGGCGGCAGCGCAGAACACGGTCGCGGTGATGGATGCTCGGGAAGGTGAGGTGGGAACGTGAAATGGACAGTTGCACACATGGACCCTTCTTATGCATTCATGCCCCAACACACACACACACACACACACACACACACACACACACACACACACACACACACACCTACACACACACACACCCCTACACACAAACACACACACACACACACACACACACACACACATACTTGCTCACTCATGCAAACGCACACACACTTGCACACATGCATTTTTATGCACAAACACACTCACAAACACACACACACACACACACACGCACACACACACACACACACACACACACACACACACACACACACACACACCACACACACACACACAGATAGATACATGCACACACACATTACAGTTTAAAAAAACCTTTGCTGTTAATATAACAACTCTAACTCTCACTGTCTCTCTCTCACACACACAAACACATGTATTCGTGGTACAAATGTTCGTGTATGCATGTGTGCGTGCTCTCTCTCTCTCTCTCTCTCTCTCACACACACACACACACACACACACACACACACACACACACACACACACACACTCTCAGCTGCCAGTTGCTATACTTTCAGCGGTAGCATGCTATAATTTCATTGACAGTGTTATGCTGCTGCACGTTGTGATGAAACGCTATGCCAGAGAACAGAAATTAAAAAAAAAAAGCTCATATTCTACAGACTTGAATTTGGCTTGAACAGAATTGAGACAATTCGAATCTTTAGACAGTTCAGTAAGAGGAAGGTGGAAAAGAAGAAGAAGAAATTGCTGAAGGTGACGGCGATTTTGCCGCCTTGTCAATTGGTTTCGTTGTCGGCCATTTTGATTTTTTTTTTATGTCAAGTCAAACTGTACGATAACTGGTGACAGTTTCCATGAGGTGTGTGAAGCGAAATGTGAGTGAAAGTGTTATTGAGTCTGACTTGTCGCATGGCATACAGTGTTACATTTAAATTTGGAATGCCATACCAGCCACCACGGCGAAGTGGTTAGCGTCGCAGAGTCTGAGCTGGGCGGCTGTAGGTTCGATTCCCATCAGAGCCATTTATTTATGGGATTTTTGGGCCCCCCCGCCCCCCCCCCAGCTGGCTCCTACCCAGAATCAAGTTTGCTATGGACTCAGTTAGTGAGACTGGGACCACACAGTCAAGTTTCATCTACTTTAGGACATCTGAACTCAATCAGGTTGTACATAACATAAATAAGGGCAAGTTTTTACTTTGTTTTTGTTATGGTTGTCATGTTTGATATCTTGACAAGTGTCCCTGGACATCAGTCTTTGTCCCTGGTTTTTAAGAATTATGTTGATGGAAGATGCAGGGATGGGGTGAGGAAGGGTGGGGGGGGGGGGGGGATGGGGATGGTAGGCAGGCCTGTTCCCATCAGCTCTCTAGCCTTCCCGTCTGTTATTAAGAAAAACCTTTTCAGTAGTAGTGAAATGTTTGTGCTTTTTCAGCTCACTTAATGCCATAGTTGTAAAGTGTCAAACTACACATCATTTATGTAAGTTGGAAGCTTTATTCAAGGTGGGTGTGTTCAAGCCGGTGTAACAGCCCATTCTTACCCCCCCTCTGGAACTTACCCCGGGGTAAGTCTGGGCTAGCCCGCTTTTACCCTGGGGTCATTCCAGGACTAGCTGGAACTTACCCCCCCCCCCCCCCCCTAGTTGGAACTGACCCTCCCCCCCCCCCCCCCCCCCCCCCGTCATCTACATTGTACAAGGTACATAGGCACTCAGGAGACA
>CM065718.1:59068459-59153459 GCA_033310375.1 Conus canariensis | reverse complement strand
CTTGAACATGTATCAGTAGAACCCCCCAAGCAGTTAGGAAAAAGTGAGAAAACTTATTTGTTTTGGAGAGGAGCAAGAGAGTGCGTTTCACTCAAGGGAGACCACTCATGTATTCCTGTAGGTTGAATAGCATGAGCACCGTGCTGTCCACATGATTTTGTTTTGGTGGGGATTCCTGATGTTCCACATAGTAGGAGAAAAGGTATTTGTTCGGACAGGTAAGTATATCATGAAACTACTTTAAGTAGGAAAAATCCTTTTCAACTCAACCAAGTTAGCTTTGTTAGTATTAATCCAAATTTCTTTTTGTGTGTGTGTGTGTTGTCTTTTCTGTTCAAAAGTCACAGTAAATCACTTCTGCAATTTTGTTAGAATGATACTCTGTTAAATTTGAGCCAGGTGTGCTTCTGTCACTGCTCAACAGAAACTTCACTGTCCTGCATTTGTAAAGATTAGTTTTTCATTACAAAAACTGTTTCAGTGCAGTCCAGGCAAATTCATACCAAAATTTTGCTGAACCACTAGCTCCAGTGAATGTAGATGGCTAAAGCATGGGACATCGTGTTTCTCATACCCTGTTGATGATTTCTATTCTGTTTTTTTTTTCCCCCAATTGCAGATCTTCAGAACATCCTCAAAGATACTTTTTAATTTGCAAAAAAAAGATCAGCAGTCAAGAATTATTTTCAATATCCTTGCTTACTACTTTGTTGCGATGATTTTGATTTGATTTTTCTCGCTGATTTCTTGTGGCTAATTAACTGGTAGCAGCTTATCTGTGTGTGGGTGTGTTTATTGAATTAAAAAAAAAAAGAATTGGTGAGTGCAAATCTTATACCAGTGCACTGTACATTCCCAAACTGTGGATGGTACAGTATTGATCAAGTTCTTTTATATATTTAAACAACAAAATCTTTGTTTTCTTCCTTTGGTTTTTTTTTTTTTTTTTCAATAACAGGTGGTTGCTTCCATGTTTGAATACCCGATCGTCATGAACGTGTATGGCACGGAGGAGGAATCGGTAGCCGGGGGCAAGAACTTGCGCATGGACAAACTGGACACGCTGATGACGGGACTCACCTTCATCTGCATCAGTCCCGACGACCAACTGGTTGCGGCCTGTGCCAGTAACGGCAGCACCCGGGTAGTCAGTATGGAGAACCAGTATCTGCATCGCCTTCAGGTTTGTATGGTTCATGGTCTCGCTGTGCAAACAAGGCACAGAAGATTTTTGTCCACTTTTGTCTTGGGTTGCTTATTACTATGCTGTTATTTGATTTGATTGCATTATATTGTTTGTGTGTGTGTGTGTGTTTTGGTTTTTGTTTGTTTGTTTTTTCTACGATGAAGGTTGTGGGTTTTCCACCCTCCACTCTTTTCCTATATCGGTTTTTCATTCCTTCATTTTTTTTCTTTTTTCTTTTTTTCTTTCTTTCATGTGGGTCCTCCATTCTTCCTTTTCCCCCACTCTCTAGCTCGCTTTTTTTTTTTTTTCTTTAAAAAAAAATCTTTACTGACGTTCACTCAGCATGCAGTGTTTGTGCTTTCGGTTGGGATGTTCACATGCCCATTTTAACATTGTGGCATTGGATACAAAGCTTCCTAATTCATTTACATTCTAATATTTGGTGCGCCAACACTCATTCTGTTGTACTGACTGTTTTTTAGAAAAAGAAACAAAAAAGAAACTAACAAACAGGCTACAGTGTTGTTGAAATTTAATCAGTTGTACATGCATAATTGAAACTGAGAGAGAGAGAGAGAGACGCTTTGACACTTTGATATCTAATTGTCATTACCAAAGAGGTCTTTTGACAAGGGGGAAGGGGGGGGGGGGTAACAGAACAATAACATTTACCTCTTGCTTTCCCTGCAAACAAATAGTAAACATTTACTCCCAGTGTGTATCAAATCAAAGGTTGACAAAAACAAATAAAATCGTAACATCTAAGTATGTCCTCGCACACAGTAATACAGTAATGTTAATAAAACAAACAAACAAAAACAAAAAAACAGACATTGTAAGACTGACAAGCAAGCAAGCCTATGATATGATCGTGGGTGCCACTCTTCCATATGGGTGACTGAAATCCGTTTTCTCGGCAAGGCCCAGACGGAAATTCCGTTTTTCAAGTTTCGTTATTCAAAAAAAAAAAAAAAGTCTTTTTTAAAAAAAACAGTTGAATCGGCGGTATTATGACCGAGGCAGCACTGTAGCAGACGACCGGAAATGAGGAAGCGTTCTCTATTGGCCGGGGGGCTTCGCCACCCGGACCCCCCAGCAGGGCACTGCCCCTGCACCCCGCCGGGGCATGTGCGGCCCCTGGACCCCTGCCTCATTTTCAGTTTTTTCAGATTTTCAAAGTGTCACCCTTGTATGATGCTTTTAGAAATGGAAAAAGATAAAGAAAACTGGGCTCGTAATGTAAAGAAGGTTCTTTCAGAACAGGGTTTTGGAATCATGTGGTAGCCCCAGGAAGTTGGAAATGAGTAGCAGTTCATTACGCAATTCAAAGACAGGCTTATTTGTTCTTTTAAACAGAACTGGCACTCAGATATGCTAAGTAAAGAAAAGTATCGCTGGTTTTTCTCATTTGAAAATGTTTTCATTCTGAAAAATTTCTCAATGTTATAACAGATAAATGTCACAGAATAAATTACACAAGATTCTGGTTGAGAACTTTAGTAGGTTTTAATGCGAACAAAAAATGGTTTGAATGTGGAACATCCACGGAATCACCTTGTCCTGCATATAGACACATTATTGACGACGAAGAATACTTCCTGTTCCACTGTACTGCTTATAATGAAGTGCAGACCAATTGTTCATTTTTCCAGTTAGATATAGCTAAAAGACAAGATGCAGCTGACACGTTGTCATCAGATGAGGAACCTGTAATTATTGGGTTTTTTTAAAATCATTTTTATTTGTTTTTATTGTTATTCCACATACAAAGAGAAAAAGGGTGAAAAAACCCAGACATACACACATATATAAAGAAGCCAAACAAAAAAGAAATGAACAGCAACATTCATAACTAAAAGTTAGGTGTAAAGCAAGAAACAAACAAACAGACAGACAGACAGATGAAAAAAAAAAAGCAAACCACACACATGTGAAAAAAGAAGAGAGAGAGAGAGAGAGGAAAGTGTTTCAGCATAGCATTGTCTATGTATTAGAAAAAAACATGGTTACTTATTGACAATGCCATAAGAAATATACATAAACCTGTAATTAAGTCAGTCGCGAAATTCATCGCAGAAGCATTAGACAGATGAAGGATAGTGAAATTTAAGATAATGCATTATAAGAGATATATGAATGAATAATATCATTCAGCGTATGTGAAGGAGATCAGTAAGATGCAATGTCATCATTTGATTGAGTGGATAGTCGAGAGAGAGAGAGAGAGTGTGTATTTGCGCGTGTGTGTGTGTGGTAATGGTATGTGAATGTGTGTGTGCGTGCGTGCGTGTATGTGTGTGTGTGTGAGTGTGTGTGTGTGTGTGTGTGTGATAGTTGTATTCTGTAACTTCGTTCTGACAACGGATTTCTCTATGCAGAATTTGGATGGCTGTCCCTAGGCAGAGCTTGTGGCTGTAATGCAGTATCACTGATTGTCTCCCTTTTTGTCTGCCTCCTGTGTGTTTCTGTTTACTCGACCATAGGGGACCTTCTGATGAAAGGACTGGTGTAAAATAGATGAATGAATCAGTCATTCCTGTGTCACTTGTTGACTGTAAATTTTATTAAGAAAAAAAAAAAATGGATAGACTCACGGATTCTTGTTTCAGACGGGACATGAGCGAACTTTCTGTACAAATAGCTCCTTTGCCCCTCTGGAATTCCTTGATTGTAGCTTCCTCCTTTTTCTTTTCTTTTCTTTTGTTAATACTTTTTCGGCTTTTTTTTCATTTGGTGTATATTTTTTGTATATTATTTTGATGCCTTTGTGGACCGTTCTCCAGTGCTCAGTCTGGAAACTCTTCGACACTTTTTTTTTTCTGGTCACAGTTAATTTTTCCTTTTTTTTCTCTCTCTCTGTTGTGATGTGGCCATTTTTGACAGCGGAATGAGTGCAGGTGGTAATGGACGTAAATGAGTAAAAGTAAAAATGAGTCAACCACAACATGAATGGAAAGAATAAGTTACAAAACAGACAAAAGATGTTTTGACCTATACATTTTGTTTAGAGCAAGGCAAATGGCGTTAAAAAAAAAAAAAATCAGGTAAATGAACAGTCACTTTGCTGGTTTTTCGGTCTCTGTGGGAAGTGTGTTCTTGGGTTGACTTAACTAAGATTACAGAATGGAACTGAAGACAAAAGGGGAAGTGGTTGGGGTTGGAGTGAATAGGTGTTGAAATAATCATTATAATAATGAAGATAGTAATGTTGATATTATAATGATAACAAAAAATAGGATAAACAGTAGTGATAAAAAATGAAATGAGGTGTAACAAAGAAAATGCTGTAGCAATTTAAATCAAAATAAGATTTAGAGAATATGTAATGAATAGATGTGAATAACGGTCATAAAGAAAAGTGGGATAATGGATAAATAATAAGATAAACGAATGGATGAATAAGTAACTGAATAAATAATTAATTGTGAGCAGACACATACACACACATGTATAAGCTTGCGCACACTCAAACACTCACGCACACACACACACACACACACACACACACACACACACACACACACACACACACACACACACACGCACACACACATATTCTCACACACACACATACACTCACGCACACACCGTTTCTCTCTCTCTCTCAGTCTCACACACACACTCACACACACATGCGCGTGCGCGCGCACACACACACACACACACACACACACACACACACACACACACACACACACACACACACACACAAACTGTCCATACAGAGTGAAAACATAAATCACGGCCCTCATCCTAACGATTCCTGTGATTCCTTTTCAGCAACGCTCCAGCCCGACCTTTGCACTCTTCACCTCCGACAGCCAGCAGCTGCTGACAGCAGGCTACCGCTCAATCTATGTTTGGCGCATGGGCTGTGGACAGCTGGACTTCAAGCTCACTCGCCACCAAGACTTCATCACCTGCCTTAAGTTCGCCAGAGATGATCGCTTCCTCGTCTCCTCCTCCCTGGACCGCACGGTTGCTGTCTGGGACTTCAAGTCACGAGCGACGGTGTGCGTGCTGCAGACTCAGACTCAGCTGCCATGCATTCATCTGCTGCCTGACCTGTCCAAGGTCGTGTACATGCCCAACCGCGTGGCCAACATGGCCGTCCTGGAGCCCAACCCCGCCTTGTTAAGGATCCTGGAGGAGGGCCGGCAGTTGGCGGACCTCTCGGAACCAGAAACTTTGGAGCATGCCTCTGCCTTTGCCACCTCCTTCAACACTCAGAAAGACACCAGTAAGAACACGTCTGCAGCCTGTGTCATCCTGTGAGAAAGTCGTAGAATACTGACGGTTCTATGGTAAGTCTGCACACAAAAAGAGAGCTTTGTCATTCACATTGTATAGCTTCTTTTTTTTTCTCATCACTGTAGAAGAGTAGACCATAAATATTCGTATTTCTGTTTCTCTGCTAACTAAAAAAAAAACAAAAACCAAACAACAATAACAACAGCATATATTTCCCATATTTGTGCAGAAACCGCACACTGTTGAGGTTAAGAAAAAAGATTTTATTGCGTCTTGGCCCACATTTGATTGGAAGCAATGTAGACACTTAGAAAAAGGGAATTTTACCACTAAAAGTAGTCTTTTGGTGTGGGACGGCACCACAATATCAGGACCCCTCCGTTAAAGAACAAAATTTGGAGAGCAGGAAGCAACTTTGCCTCAGGGTTTTGCGTACTTCAAAGGCCCACTGAAGTTATAAGTCCCCAACTGCTCCTCTTCCATTACAAGACACTGAGGGTCAAGAACGTGGAAAGTTGGGGGGATGTAGGGGTGGGTAGGAGGCAGACGCAGGCCAGTGGCCACAGTACTGTGATGGAATCGGTGTACTTGGGAGAGGCATCAGACTTCACATCTCAGAGCGGTGTACCATCATCGAAATCGATTTGTGAATGTCAAATTCGCGAACCAAATGCCTTGTCACACCCAACCAATCCTTGCATAAGTCGCAAGATGAGAGTGGGGAACATCTAGCGGAGAAGATGCAGGTCTTGTGAGAATTGTCAGAGCACCATTTGCAACAAGAGGAACAAACTTGAGAGGCTGTGGAGGTAGAGCTTTGGAGCCGACGGGGATAGCAAACGATGAAGTGGAGGACTGTTGCAATGAAGCAGACACAGACAGTAATTTTTGGGAATTATCAGCTGAAATTCCCTCCTGAGAAGCCAAAGAATGACAAGTTTCTCCCTCTGAGGAAAAAACAAACTTGGATGGGCATTTGGGGGAATCCATAACAAAATTAATCCAAAAAGTTGCAGAGCCAAAAGAAGCGTATTCCTCCACCAAGGAAAAGGAGGAAACTGAGCAGTTGTAATATGGCACACTGTTGTGATCTCATTAAGGGTGATCACTCTGGCTTGCCTATCTGGGGATTTAGGCAGAGTTAGCCCCCTGCTCTCCCAGTTTTCTTTTCTTTCTTTTTTTATCCTTGTTGTTATGGCATTGTTCCATGTCAAGGCATTTGTTTGGACAGGTAAGTAAGAAAAGGAAAAACCTTTTTCTATTCCCATCCCTTCCCTCCTTCACCTCCCCCTTCACCCTCCATTCCCTAGCTCCCCACATTCCGTTGAGAGGCCCATGCTGGGTGGAGAGACAGGTCCTAGCATTACACCGTAGAATACCAGTTGTTAACCTTAACTCATTTCCAGTTCCTTTTCTTTTCTTTTGTTTTGTTTTTTAATGTATCTTCATACACATGAGTGCGGTGTCCTTGTTCTACTGTGCCTTATCAGTGAAAGTGTTTGTCAGGTATTTGCACACATTTTCATGCTGTTTCTTAACTCGTCTTTGCCACTTTAGATGCCAAAGTGCTTGCAGTACACAACATTCAGCTGCACTTATATTGTATTTTATGTTTGTTTAGCCGTTTTTTTTGTTTTTTTTTCAGTTTCATCAAATATGTTGACCTTATTTATTGAGAGGGATTGCGATGGTTCTCTCATGCAGCTAGTGAAGAGTTTTCATATTTAAAATATATTTTCTTAATCTTATGTTCCCATTTTCTTCATCTTCAACCCCCCCCAGTTCAAATTTTGCCAAGTCATTACTGTGATGACGGAGGAGTTGTTGGCCTGCGCTTGTTTTCCCCCACTATTAGATTGTTCGTCTTTGTATTTGTCTGACTTTATTCAAGTTTAAAAGGCTGTGCCAGTCTTGAATAAAAGTTACTCTGAGTTAGGTTTTCTTATGGGAGCAAGAGTTATCCTACTTTATTGTTTATTGTTTCTTGTTTTTTGCATTGTTGACTTACATTTTTACCTGTCTGGGTATGTTTGAATAAGCCTAATGCCCTTCTGAGGATAAATGTACTGTATGTTTTTCTTTATTGAAGAAAATTTTCAAATGTAGACAGACAGTGGACTGTCACCAAGTTCTGTGCACAGGATTTGAAAGTCCTCAGGGTCATGTTGGGCATCACAGCAGCAAAGGAGGTGTGTCTAGACTCAAGATACATAGTTACTGAGGATACCTGTCATTTTACAAAAAAATTGTTTTACTTGCTCTTTGACCTCGGCAGTATCATCCCTCCCCATCGGTCGAGTTTTATCCACTGTCATTTCACCAACAGGATGGGATTCGTTTCACCTGTGTTACAAATTCTTGATTATGAAATCGATGCTCAGTAAAAGTAAGCTGTGTCTGAAACAAGCGTGCGTGCAAGCGCACATACACGCGCACACCCCTACACACACACACACACACACACACACACACACACACACACACACACTGTCTCTCTCTCTCTCTCTCTCTCTCTCTCTCTCTCTCTCTCTCTGTCTCTCTCTCTCTTGTTCATTGTTATGGAAGTGATCACACCAGTGCTATAGTTATTAAGTAGTCAGTTCGAAGGTTGTTTCCACTTATTTCGCTGGGCAGAGTTCACATTATGAATGCGTTTTTGTTTGTCCAAAAAGTTAACAATCGAGCATCATTGAAAACGAACACAACAGATGGAATTTTCAGCATTCACATTTATGACCCAAACCCCTAAATGGAGTTTCCCAAGTCAAAATGTGGTGACAATATGTATTTTTAAACAACTAAAAGTTCAGATTCTTTTTTGATGGAAGAGATACATATTTGACTGAACTGGCTTTTGAACACTCATCCTGTTCCACACAAAAACATGCACCCATACACACACTTGAAAAGAAGCAACCTAAGCCATAGTGGAACAAGCAAAATAACTTATAAAAATATGTAGGCAGAGTAACTCCAAGTGAAACAAAAGTAGGCAAAATGAATTTAGGCCTACGGAAGTGCCCCATATTGACTGTTTGTTATTGTTTTGTTGATTTGTTTGTTGTTAAACTTGGAGTCTGTACAGGTTTAGCTATTCAGGTCCACTTAACGGGCCTTCTTTTGCCCTTCTGAAGGCAGATAGGAGAAGAAGGATGGGAGTTTCTGGGTGTTGTTTGAATGTTGTGAATGCAGGAAGAAGAATAAGGATGGGGAGGAGCACCGTTGGGTGTTGTTTAACTGCTGTGAAGACAGGTAGAACAAGGATGGGGGGGATCACTGGGTGTTGTTTAACTGCTGTGAAGACAGGTAGGAGAACAAGGATGGGGGGGGGGGGGGGGGGAGGAATCACTAGGTGTTGTTTAACTGCTGTGAAGACAGGTAGGAGAACAAGGATGGGGAGGATCACTGGGTGTTGTTTAACTGCTGTGAAGACAGGTAGGAGAACAAGGATGGGGAGGATCACTGGGTGTTGTTTAACTGCTGTGAAGACAGGTAGGAGAACAAGGATTGGGGGGGGGGGGGGGGGAAGGGGGAGGAATCACTAGGTGTTGTTTAACTGCTGTGAAGACAGGTAGGAGAACAAGGATGGGGGGAGGGTGGGGATGGTGGGGGAGGGGACTCACTAGGTGTTGTTTAACTGCTGTGAAGACAGGTAGGAAAACAAGGATGGGGGGGACTCACTGGGTGTTGTTTAACTGCTGTGAAGACAGGTAGGAGAACAAGGATGGGGGGAGGGGGGAGGAATCACTAGGTGTTGTTTAACTGCTGTGAAGACAGGTAGGAGAACAAGGATGGGGGGGGGGGGGGGGGGGGATCATTGGGTGTTGTGTAACTGCTGTGAAGACAGGTAGGAAAACAAGGATGGGGGGGGGGGGGGGGGGGGGGATCATTGGGTGTTGTTTAACTGCTGTGAAGACAGGTAGGAAAACAAGGATGGGGGGGGGGGGGGGGGAGGGGGAGGAATCACTGGGTGTTGTTTAACTGCTGTGAAGACAGGTAGGAGAACAAGGAGGGGGGGAGGGGGGAGGAATCACTAGGTATTGTTTAACTGCTGTGAAGACAGGTAGGAGAACAAGGATGGTGGGGATGGTGGGGGAGGGGACTCACTGGGTGTTGTTTAACTGTTGTGAAGACAGGTAGGAGAACAAGGATGGGGGGGGGGGGGGGGGGGGGTCACTGGGTGCTGTTTAACTGTTGTGAAGACAGGTAGGAGAACAAGGATAAGGGGGGGGGGGGGGGGGTCACTGGGTGTTTTGATTAACTGCTGTGAAGACAGGTAGGAGAACAAGGATGGGGGGGGGGGGGGGGGGAGTCATTGGGTGTTGTTTAACTGCTGTGAAGACAGGTAAGAAAACAAGGATGGGGGGGGGGGGAGGGGAGGAATCACTGGGTGTTGTTTAACTGCTGTGAAGACAGGTAGGAGAACAAGGAGGGGGGGGGGGGGGAGGAATCACTAGGTATTGTTTAACTGCTGTGAAGACAGGTAGGAGAACAAGGATGGGGGGGGGGGGGAGGGGGAGAATCACTAGGTGTTGTTTAACTGCTGTGAAGACAGGTAGGAGAACAAGGGGGGGGGGGGGAGGAATCACTAGGTATTGTTTAACTGCTGTGAAGACAGGTAGGAGAACAAGGATGGGGGGAGGGTGGGGATGGTGGGGAGGGGACTCACTGGGTGTTGTTTAACTGCTGTGAAGACAGGTAGGAGAACAAGGATGGGGGGGGGGGGGGGGTCACTGGGTGTTGTTTAACTGCTGTGAAGACAGGTAGGAGAAGAAGGATAAGGGGAGGGGGGGGGGTCACTGGGTTTTGTTTAACTGCTGTGAAGACAGGTAGGAGAACAAGGATGGGGGGGGGATCACTGGGTGCTGTTTAACTGCTGTGAAGACAGGTAGGAGAACAAGGGGGGGGGGGGGGGGGTCACTGGGTGGTGTTTAACTGCTGTGAAGACAGGTAGGAGAACAAGGATGGCGGGAGGGGGGATCATTGGGTGTTGTTTAACTGCTGTGAAGACAGGTAGGAGAACAAGGATTGGGTGGGGGGGGGGGGGGGGGGGATCATTGGGTGTTGTTTAACTGCTGTGAAGACAGGTAGGAGAACAAGGATGGGGGGGGGGGGGGGGGGATCACTGGGTGTTGTTTAACTGCTGTGAAGACAGGTAGGAGAACAAGGATGGGATGGGAGGTGGGTGGGGGGATCATTGGGTGTTGTTTAACTGCTGTGAAGGCAGGAAGGAGAAGAAGGATGGAGAGGGGAATGAGAGTCATGTGATTGTAATATAACATTTCCAAATGTTGAAGCGTGTATCCATGATCTCAGCTTGTTGTGCTTGTGAGTTTTCTCTACAAATCAAAATGATATGACACTTAAATCTGTCATTGTCATGTTTTTGCATTGAGAGTTGTGAGCTTGTCACACGACAAATTTGTTGTTGTTTTTCAGATTTCAATGCATTGAAGCAATAATCACCTTTGGTGTGAAAAGAATTGTGATATTTTGAGAGACTTATTTGAAGTTTTGTTTTAGATTATTAGATCACATTTCAGCTCTGATGTAAGCGTTTATTCATATTTATTAAGCATGTGTTAGGCCTTTGTTCTTAATTGCGTGAGTCATTTTTTAAACAAATGGTTTGATCATTATGTCGAAAGACTTCACTCAGGGATTCATTAATGCTGGGCAGCCTTTCCTTTGTATTGTGTATTTAAAAAGCACAGACAAACAGTGTTTGCATAGACATGTGAACATCCAATTTCTCACACACACACACACTTGTGCATGCATTCATGCACACACACACACACACACACACACACACACACACACACACACACACACACACACACACACACACGCATACACACACATACGCACACACGCACACACATGTTACAAGTTTGATGAATCTTTTCTTTGTGCAAGTGTCCTCTTTTTTTTATACAAATGCATTGACGTCCGCAGTGCCTTCTGTTTTGGTTTGAACACATGGGTTTTGTCATTTCTAGACACATAGGTATTGTGATCTCTGTCTCTTCCTTCTGACTTCCTTCCGTCGGCATTTTCTTTTTCTGTATATTGTAATATGTATTATTAATTAATTTGATTTGTAATTATTTTCATTTGACAGTCTGTGTGTGAGTGTGTGCGTGCGCGCACGCGTGTGTGCATGTGTGTGTATGTGTGTGTGTGTGAGTGTTTGTGTGTGTGGTGTGAGTTCTTCTCATTTAATTTATGCATGTGTATGCCTTCTTCTTTTTGAGTTGGTTATTTGTGTGTAGAAAATTAAATGAAGTTACGTGAACGCATGTGACCACCTCCCACAAAGTGATAGACAAGTTGTATTTTTATGATACTGAGATGTACATATGAATGGAAAGAAGAGAAAAAGACTTTTCCAGTGGTATATGAGGAGTTCTTGCAGATTAAAAATTGAACAGTTATTGTGCTTCAAAATGCCCCCGTTCTACAGAAGTAATTAAGATTAAAAAAAAAAAAAAAAAAAAGACTCTCAAGCTGCACTACTCTCACACACAATCAGGGATGCTGCATGTTCCAGTTCCACTGAATGTTCTTTCTACTAATGGCACTTTGTTCTGATGTCCCGCCAATGTCAGAATTATTGTGATGAGTTAATTGTCAGCTGGGTACGGTCATTTGCCAGCTTTCTTGTTGTAAGCTGCTTGGCAGGTATCAACTCACAAGGTGCGACTTTATTCTTTGTCCACTTATATCATGGATTCATAAGGAGGAGGCTGTAATTCAGTTCAGTTCAGTTCAGTTATACTTTACAAATCCACATGGAAATTTGTTTGTGAAGGAAATAAGAGAGCCTACAGGTAAACCAGTGTGTCTCCGTGAGCTCAGCTCCCAATCCTTCCCCCTGTTTAGATGCAGCAGCAGGAGCAGTAACGTCGCCCCAGTTATACTGAAAAGCAGGCCTACCCATGAATGGTGCCGTCCACCCTGGGGAACTTGCCCAAACATTGTATCATTGACAGACCTTGACTCTGTTGTGGGTAAAGGGAGCATGCATGCCATGCAGGGTAAACCGTATTGTATGCATGCCAATGCAACCAAAGGTCTGACAGTTCCTTAAAAATTCAAATAGAGTCCCATATATTTCAAAATTGTGTGCAAAAAAAGGGCAGGCATTACTACATAATAATAGGGAAAGGGTGTGCATAATAAGGAAAGGGTGTGCAACATTATCAATTTATTAAGTTTGAAGTGGAATATATCAGTTTTGAATGGTTTTTACTACAAGCTAGTGTAGAAAACTTGTTTCACTCACAGTTGACCCCAATCGCTGTTTGTTGCATGTAGAGGGACTTCTTTAGTGCGTGTGCACTGGAGAAACTGGCTCTGTTGGTACATGTAGGGAAAGATTAGAAAAAATCTGTTTGTGTTGTATTATGGAATGATAGTCAGTGTAACCAAAAGTACAAAATGACCAGTGTGCAGTGTTAAGAAAAGGTTCACATTGAAAAGACCAGTTATTACCTGTAGAAATGGAGTAATAAGGCAAATTTCACAATAATTATTGTTATTGTTAGTGTGAATTGCATTTGACTGTGTGTAGAAATATTGTGTTGTGATGAGTTAATGACTGAAGAGGTTTTACATTCACGTTGCCTTGATTGTTGTAACATGTATGGCTATACCTGTGATATATTGCTCAGATTATGGTGACGAATTTGCTCAAAAAGATAGACGTTTTACATACTGCTCATTTGTTAATGTGGATAATGATCTTAGATGTTGGAAAAAACATTTGGCTTTCCTTTACACTATTGTGCAAAGTGCTTTATAGAATGTTATTTTGAAACAAATCTCATTTTAAAAGGTTAAGTTATTTGCAATACGGTGAACAGAGACAATCTTTTTGTTACAATTATATAAAATGTTTCTTTTCTTGCATTAATTAAAATGTTTTCTGATATATGCAGTGAACTTGTTTTGAAGCTGTGGTAATCAAAGATAAGGAAATCATTGCTGTTAGTTTAATTTTCATACCTTGTTGGTGTTTTTTATGATTGTTGTTATGTTACAACATCTGGTGGACCTTAAAACAGCGGGTTAACTCAGGTGAGCAGAGGCAATTGGTTTGTTCCAAATGTATTAAATGTTTCTTGCATTTAGATCTTTTCTGATATGCAGTGAACTTGTGCTGAACCTGTAATAAATAAAGATAAGGAAGTCATTGCTGTTAGTTTTTGTTTTTTTTTTAACTTGTTGGTGTTTTTTATGATCATTGTTATGTTACAACATCTGGTTGACATTAAAACGGTGGGTTTACTCAGATGAACAGAGACAATCTTTTTGTTATGATTATATAAAATGTTTCTTGCATTTAGATGCTTTCTGATATGTAGTGAACTTGTTTTGAACCTGCAATACACAAAGATAAGGAAATCACTGCTGTCATTTTTTTTTTTTTTTTATAAATGTCTTGTTGGTGTTTTTTATGATTGTTGTTATGTTACAACATGTGGTTGACCTGGAAACAGTGGGTTTACTCAGCTATTTATTGTGTATCACTTTTGCACATTTTTCTGATTAAAAAGAAAGATTTGAAAAAAGGACGACTATTTGTGTGAATCACAGAGGTAGAGGCTGATTGTTTTGCTGGCTGTGCAATGTAAACAATACCTGAGAGGCCATCCAGTACACAGTCAAAAGGCAGCCCAGTGAATCATGAACTTAATGTGGGGAAAAAAGGGAATCTAGAGTTCATGGTTCCAGTCTCCCAGAGTGCACAGTTGTTTTTTTTTTCTCCCGCTTTCCACTGGACAAGTATGGGTCTGTGTGCAAGTCTTCCAGATTAGATGATAGATCAAGGTTTCGCATGCAGCTTGTAAAATGCTTGCACCTGTGAAAGACCCCTCAGCAAAATGAAGTTGTCCCCACAAGTACTGATGGAAAATCGACTCAGATAAGTCCACAAAAAAATGAAGTGGGTGGAAAAAGAATTGTATGGGTGGCACTTTACTATGAAGGTATGCTTTTCCCAGGGAGAGAAGAGTTAACTACCACCATCAACAGTTTGATTATTCTGCAGTCTACAGTGTCAGGGTCTGCCCCTTTTCCCTTCTTGGGGCACAGGCTATGGAAGATGATCTTCCGCGCCTTCTGATCAGAACTACCATCAACACCCCCAGACCTATCAACTTGACATCGACTGATCGGCAGCAAGATCTCTATGCCAGGGGTGCCTCGGTGATGCACACGTTCTCTGTTGTATTTGCTGGACTGTGGGGTTGTTCCAGATGGTGAGACGTTCATGGTCGACTTGCTGGAATTGAAGCCCGGGCCAAGCTGGTGAGGGAGTTGGCGTGCTTTCCTTGGCTGTGTCCAAGCCACATCCATCTCCTCCTTGGGAGTTTTTCTTTTGTTGTATTTGCCGTTGCATTGTGAGGCTGAGGACAGACAAAATTCCACATTGGCGAATCTTCAAGGTGCCCGTGTGATACAACCCCAATGACTGTGGAACACTTCCTTCAAGACTGTCCAACATATCAAAAGCGAAAAGCAAATACCTGGTCTGCTGACACATAGATGAAGGAGAAGCTGTGTGGATCTCTGAAGGGCTTCTGCTGTACAGCAGTCTTTGTCAGTTTCCTATAGGATTCCTGTCTGAGTGAACGAAGAAGAGAAAAAAATAATTTGCTGTTGTACGTGCATGTTGATGCTTGGGGACTGAGTGCAGTTGGCAAAGAAATGGAATACAATGGATTCTTTGGGACCAGCTCAGTGGTATGAACATTGAGGAACATCTTGTGCATCTGTGCCAAAGGCATCGGCAGTGTGGCAAAGAGAAACAAAAATCAGCAGCTCTCGTTTATGGTCTGGCATTCAGGGGGCTGTATTCGCCTGGGCAACCTGAGGGTAAAGAGAAATTTTATGATTAAAAATAGTTTTACGATATACTTACCTATCTACACAAGTGCTGTATCCCCACTTGGCACGGAACAACATCTGGATCTCCCCTCCTCATCCACCCCAACAAACTGCCCAAACAAATGCCTGAACATCAAAAAGGATGGTGGGAGCATGCTCGCTTGAGACATTGCAGCCTTTTAATCAAAATTCACATTAGAATCTGTCTGTATAGCTCCTCAGTCAATATGTAAATTGACGCTCAAAAGGCCACTAAGAACGCTCAAAAGGCCACTAAGAAAGGTCCACCTCGATAATCTGAAGGCGAAATACATAGTCTCCACTCACCTTCTAAGGGTCAAATAGGCCAACAACAAGCAAAATCAACAAAGATAAGAGGAAAAGAAGAAGTTTCATAAAGCGAGTACCGATTGTGCCAACTAAAAAAGACCCCAATGCTCAAAAGGAAAAAAATCTTTCGCACATATTTGATATCGCCTGACATGTTATTGGTGTGGACAGAGAGAGAGAGAGAGAGAGGGGGCGTGGAGTCTCTGTGCCATGTCCTCGACCTGGGCTTCTTTTATTTCTTCTTTACTTCTTCTTTTTGAAAAAAAAAAATCATTTACTTTTTTTTTTTTTTTTAAACTTTGAAACAACAAGTCTGACCTCACAGTTAGTGGCATGGGTACCTTCACGGGAAGAGTGATCAAGAGGTTGATCGAACTCTTCGTCCGTTTCAACGGGCAAATGAAAATCACTGGCATTTCTCCCGGGCCACTAGTTTAGAACTGCAGGAATGAAGAGAGGGGCGGGGGGATAGGGGAAGGGGACGCGTAAGCATGCATCATTCGTTCCTGTGAAAATGCCAGAGCATTCACAACAAAAGCTGAGGGGCCTGGAACAAGAGACAAAAAAAAAAACAAAAAAAAAACAACAAAACACGAACTAATATCTGGAAACTTTCTTTTCCATCTTGTGGCGAACAGGTGGATATGAGGGGTTCCCATGATCTGGCAAATAGACCTGATTCTTGACCTGTTTATCAACCATTCCGAGGGAAGGATCTGCCCCTCCCTGGGAATGTCCTCCAGAACATCCAGTACGCCTGGAATGTGTCTTAAAGATAGGGAGATTTTAATGGGCTGACAGAACAGGTGGAGTGAGACTGCAAAATCGTTCAAAGATCTGGAGTGTGCGTGCCCCCCCCCCCCCACCCCCCCCCCCCTTCTCCCCCCGCCCTTCCTCGCCGATTCCTGTGCCACGACCGTAGAGTTGTGTGAGTATACTGCCACAGTCCTGTCAGTCAGAATTTGAGACCTGATACGGAGGGCAAGGAAGATTGTCATCTCATCTCGAAAACGTTTATGTGATCTGTTGCTTCCTGCGGAGTCCATCTCCCACCGGAGTCCAGCAAGAGAGGACAGAGATGAGCACCTCATCCCGATTCACTTTAACACAAATTGTAAGCGACGACGGCAGAAGAATGAGAAGGACCCTGGACCCCAACCAAGCTAGGTTCAGCCAAGGCTGAAGGGCAGACACGAAGGTCTGGTGCATGGGCAACTGAACAATCCCAGTCTCTGTCGACTGAGCCCAAGCATCGTCCAGCCCCATTGAAGAGGGAGTAGGTGGAGACAACACGGAGGGACAAGTTCTGCTGTCGAGGATGCTAGACCCGACCACGGTCTGAAAGCTGTGAGGAGGTTCTGAAAGCGACTGGCTAAGGGACTGAGCACACTACTGATCTCAACCCTTGCATCCGGAAGGCATCCGGGATCAAATCCGTGAGGAAATTTATGCCCAGGTGAACACAGTATTGAGAGGGAATACAGTCCGACTTTCCCGGGTTCACCAGAAAGCCCAGCGAAGAGAGGGCTTGTTCGAGAATTGGAAGGTCCACGAGAAAAGCAAACAAACAAAAATAAAAAATCAACATTAAACTTCCGGATTCTGGTCCTTGGAGCAGGACGTCTAAAAAAAATCCAACGACACGAAGCTGGTCTTGGCCTAAAGGTCTCCATGACAGTGTCCATCACCTCGGTGGATACTCTAAGGCTGTGAGACGGGCCGAAAGGGGGGACTGAAGGAAAAGACCCTTCCGTAAAAGGCGAAACGGAGGGGGTGGGGTGTGTGTGTGTGTGTGTGTGTACGTGTGTACGTGTGTGTGTGTGTGTGTGTGAGAGAGAGAGTGTGTGTGTGTGTGTGTGTGTGTGTGTGTGTGTACGTGTGTGTGTGTGTGTACGTGTGTGTGTGTGTGTGTGTGTGTGTGTGTGTGTGTACGTGCGTGTGTGTGTGTGTGTGTGTGTGTGTGTGTACGTGCGTGTGTGTGTGTGTGTGTGCGTGAGTGAGTGCGTGCGTGCGTGCGTGTGTGTTTTGAAGCCGAGAGAACTAGAAATAGAAAAAGGAGAAAGAGAGGACGAGAATCGCAGTCCAGTCTTCGGGAAGGCTGGAAGCGCGGAACCTCTGCGCCATCTCCATGGCAAATTTGGTCGGGGGGAATGTCAAGGTTCAGCAGTCTTCTGAGATCGATAACTGCATGGTCTCCACTTTCCGTTAGAACTTTCCTCCTCCGCGAGAACTGCAGCCTTTGTGGGGTTTGAAGGAAACCTCGACCAAACTGTAGGAGACGTCAAAGGGAGAGGGGGTGGGGGTGGGAGGGGCGAGTGATCGAAAAGAAAATCTTTCGGTCTTCCCCATATCACAGACAGAACCCAAACGTGAGGCGAGGCGACCACCTATTGAGGAAAAGATGGCCGAGAGAAGAGGTGAGTAAGAGAGAGAGAGAGAGAGAGAGAGGAGAGAGAGAGAGAGAGAGAAACCCTTTACAGACCTCAGGAAGTGGGAATTCCCGGATGGTAAGGGGGCCCTGAACGGGAGCGTGCCTCAAAGAAACCCAGCCAATAAACAGGAGTTGCTCAAGATATAGGGCATACCACGAGACAACCAATAAAATAAAAGTTGGTTAGCATACCACAAGATAATAAATAAGAGTTGTTCGGCATCCCAAGATGCAACCAATAAATCAGCAAACCAAGTCAGCCTGACTGGACATCGGCAAACCAAATCAGTCACACTGGACATTGTAAACTAAATGAATGACTCTAAAAATATATTCGATTCTCTTGGGTATCTGACCACTGAAAAATCATCCAGATCTCTCTCTCTCCCCCCCCCCCCCCCCCCCCCCCCCCCCAAAAAAAAAAGGCACAGAGCAAATCTGCATGCTCCCAACATGTACACACTGTATTTTCAATGTAGACATCTCGGACATTATCCTACGAACAGACCAATTCATCGACTAAGTCTCAGAATTATCCATTTGAAAGTTTTTGGTTGTGTGGAGGTCACAAAGCATTTTTGTCACATAGACTACATGGGCAGATGGACAGACATACAAACGGGAAAATAAACCCTGCACAGGCTGAGCCAATACCACACACAAAAAATTAAGAAAAAGGAAAAAAAAAAAAAAAAGAAAGAAAAGATAAGAAGAGAAAAAAAAGGAATAAGTTTAAAGAGATATTTAGTAATATGGAAGTTTCATCAACTTGTTTACTTGTTTCCAGGCATTATGATGGGGATATAGCATCATGCTACTGAGGATAACATAACGAAAAGAACAAACGAGGAAAACATTTTATTTCTAAAACGCTCAACTGAATTCTGCTGTCCTAAATTGCCGGATTCGCACTATCCGGGCTGCAGTAGTAGTAGTAGTAGCAGCAGCAGCAGCAGCAGCAACAGCAGCCGCAGTGATAGTGGTAGTAGTTGCAGCAGCAGCGGCAGTAGTAGTTGTAGTGGTAGTAGTAGTAGAAGTAGCAGCAGGAGCGGTAGTAGTAGTAGTAATAGAATTGTAGTAGTAGTAGTAGCAGCAGCAGTAGTAGTAGTAGTAGAAGTAGTAGCAACAGTAGTAGTAGTAGTAGAAGAAGAAGTAATAGTAGCAGCAGCAGTAGCAGCAGCAGCAGTAGTAGAAGAAGTAATAGTAGTGCAGCAGCAGCAGCAACAGTAGTAGTAGCAGCAGCAGTAGTTGCAGTGGTAGTAGTTACAGTAGTCGAAATAGTAGCAGCAGCAGCAGTAGTAGTAATAGTAGTAGTAGCAGTACTAGTAAGAGTAGTGGAAGTAGTAATAACAATAATAATGATAATAACAGGAATAATGATAATGGTGACGATGATAGTATTAATAAATAAATGGATAATTCTCAAAATCGTCATCTTCTCCAATACCCGAGACAGGGATCAAATCCGCTCGACGGATTCAAGCGGTAAATAACAGATATACCCATTTTCGTTTCCGAGGTCTGGATTGAACTTTTTGGTTCCTTGTTTTAGTGGCTTTTAGCCTCGATTTTCGAATAGAAAAAGTCGTGGAAATCGGATATACATTTATTTCTATCAGCATGACGTCAAATGTGTAAGCTACACTAAAACGTTAGCAACGGAAATTCCTTTTCACGGCACGACATGTGTAGCCTGTATTGTGAACTGTGCATGCAGCTGTTAAACATCATGTGTGCATTCATTCAGGCATGACCGCCCAACTGCGGGCTCGCGAGCACGCAGTTGGGAGAAAGTCGAAGGACGGGCGATCATATGGTCACACGCCACAATTGGGCATAAGTACCATTACACACGAGAAGTTTTGAGGCATGGCAGCGTGGTGTTCAGTCAAAATAAAACCGAACGTAAACCAACGGCTGTTACAGAATATTCCACAGCTAACCATTTCACTTATTTTAAAGGATCTCCATGACTGACGCTTGCCATTATCTATGAATAAGCCTGCTTGAGCCAACCCCTTCCTCTCGCCCGAGTTCAGGCCTTCAAAATTCGCCCTGGCGAAACCTTATTTTGGTGCCAACCGGGTTTTCTCATTTAGCCCCATTCCATTTGTTTTTAATGACTGCGTGGAGTCATATACCAATTGCCTTTATGTATATATGAAAACGGGGTGTGAGATGGGGAGGTGGAGGTGAAAGGGGGGGGGGGGGGGGGGGGGTCCACATTCAGACGCAATCTTACGACAATGAACGTGCGTGTCTGTATATACTCGAGATATTACTCACGGTTTCAGCTGTTCATTTGTGGTGTGTTACCTGCGGGGTGTGGCAAGTTGTAAAGCTATTTCCGTCATCTATGAAGCGCAAAGTGAACTTGGCTTTCCTTGACCGTGTTTTGTCAGATTACCTAACTGTAGAACGCTCGCTCTCTCTCTCTCTCTCTCTCTCTCTCTCTCTCTCTCTCTCTCTCTCTCTCTGTGCGCGCGCGCGCGCGTGTGCGTGTGTGTGTGTGTGTGTGTGTGTGTGTGTGTGTGTTACTTACGATTACGTCTTTTCGTGGCTATCATCATCATCATCATCATCGTCGTCGTCGTCGTCATCATCATCATCATCGTCGTCGTCGTCGTCGTCATCATCATCATAACCATCATCATCATTACAAACATTATTACAATTACTATGATTTTCAATATTTTCATTGGCATTTTCACCCCAGTTAGTATTCATCATCATCATTATTGTCGTTGTTGTTATTGCTACTAATCAATAAGAACTATGTAATCTTCTGACCATTTGTTCCCCACATATAATCAAAGGCGCTGACTGACTGAAACCATTTACTGTCAGATTAACATAGTGTTGTACTGACAAAGGCGCACACACACACACACACACACACATGCGAATGCGGCGTTTAATTGACTGAAACCATATCAATAAGCTGACCTTTGGTTCCACCGATAACTGAACTACGGTGATACACTAAAGGCAAAATACAAACAAACACTTAGCAGAAGGAAGTTTCAAAACGAGGTCACTGAGCGCGGAAAATGAAGCCAGTTTTTAAAGAAAGAACGAGCAACCACTTATCTTCTCATATTCCGCGCCGAATATGACAGGATAAAGTTGTTGCTCGTTCTTCGTTTTCGTTGTACTAAGTGTTGTTTGGTTTTTGCCTGAAGAAGACGCAAGAGGTCGAAATGCATTTTTTTGTTGTTGTTGTCCCGTAATCTGTTTGTCTGGCGGAACTTATACCCATTCTTTTTAAAACATAGCAGAAGGTACAGTGTGGGCCTAACGCTTATTTCACACGCCTGTACTACCAGAGAAAACAACGTCAAACATCAAGTCAAGAACACTTTACTATCTCCAAAGAGAAATTAAGAGTGGCCATAAAATCACCAAATCAGAAATCACGTATCACCCCCCCCCACACACACACACACACATACATAAATATATGTATACATATATAATAAACTAATAAATTCCAAGGATAAGTAACCGAGCACCATTCCAGCAACTTACAGAGCAGCTTGGTGCTGTAATGACTGCAAGAAATATTCAATTATAAACAAAGCTTGCTCTTATGTCTTAGATTGAAAAAGTAGGGGGAGATAAGCATTCATATCTGCAGTGGTAGATAATTCTGCCTAATTAGCAGTATGTGCTTGAGTGGGTGAATGGGGAATAATAAATGCTTTTCAAAATGAGCCTTCAGCAAACTTATAGTCTGTAAGGGGGAGACAATCTCCAATGGAGAGGAAACTCACTAACATATAACTCCTGGTCAGATACCGTTGTTTCGAAACCTGATTGTTTCTCCTCAGTGACAGCAGAAAGTGGTAACTTGACTCCTCTGCCTTTTCTGTTTTAAGCAGAATGCTATCCCAGAAAAAGGCTGGTGTGCTATACCATAGTATGGTTGTTGAGTTTTCAAAAAAACAACCAAAGGTGCCACCTAAGAAGCAAAAGAAAATCATGAAAAAGCAAAACAAGCTACATTTTCTTGTGAAAAGTAGAAAATATAAAAAGATAACCTCTTAATGCACAAGTGCTGAGGGCCAGTTCTTATATATATATATATATATATATATATATATATATAAGAGAGAGAGAGAGAGAGAGAGAGAGAGAGAGAGAGACAGAGACAGAGACAGAGATACAAACAAACTTTCTGAACCGGATGTTACTGAAAGACTAGTTATGAATCAGGAATTTGATGGAATTGGGAACAAAACTGTTTTTGGTTCTATTTGTCTTGAATTTTGGAATTTGGAATCTTCGTCCAGAGGGTAAAACATTGTAGTTTTTTTTTTTTTTTAAAAGAACATGAGAACTGTTGGCAGCAATGTTCACAGCTTTTTGTGTGACTCGACATTCATACAATTTATCTCGCTGTTCTTGGTTTTTTTTTTTCTTTTTTTTTTTTTTTTTTTTTACCAATAATATTTCCACATGTATTCACCACCCTGTTTAAAACGTTTTTGTTATTCACGCTCTTTTCACATTCAATTAAGTTCAAAGACAGGTTAAAAAGAAAAAAAAAAAACAATGACAAACAAACAAACAAAAACCGTACATATCTGTCCCTGTGGCGGAGCAGTGGCATGCAATGCTGTTTGCCGGACCTATTGGCCTTGCGCACATGTAGACACGAGCCACACCTAACAGATGAGGACTTTCCCCGAAAAAAAAAAAAGGAAGAAAAGTCCATGTGTGCTCATAACCTCTTGACTTGACAAGTACACACAACATTGGCAGAAGACGTGGAGGTCAGTAAACACGAATGAGTCAGCCATTTCTTATTTGTGTGTGTGTGTGTGTGTGTGTGTGTGTGTGTGTGTGTGTGTGTGTGTGTGTGTGTGTGTGCGTGCGTGCGTGTGTGTGTGTGTGTGTGTGTGTGTGTGTGTGTGTGTGTGTGTGTGTGTGTGTGTGTGGAGAGAGAGAGAGAGAGAGAGAGAGAGAGAGAGTCTTTTATTCCTAAGGGTTACAGATATGCAAGATTTTTTTTCCTGACTGGTCCTTGTCCCCTCATGGACTGGGGAAACTAATACAGGAACACTGTCATGCGCTACGATTATACAATATACACACAGACTTTAAATCATAAGAACAGTAATGGGTCATATTAGCGCGCGCGCGCGCACACACTCACACACACACACGCACACACACACACACACACACACACACACACACACACGGCATAATAGTGAGGACAAACAAATTGAGAGAGAGAGAGAGAGAGAGAGAGAGAGAGAGAGAGAGAGAGAGAGAGAGAGAGAGAGAGCGTATCACCCAGTTCTGCTGGAATTCCATCGGATGGGTATATGCCGGATACAGCGACATGTGAACGTCATCCTTTTTTGTTTGTTTGTTTGTTTGAATGTAATGAAGCCTTATAACATCGCTGTGATCTGTGAGGGACTTTTCTCACAGGAAATGTCTCATTCGCTCATACATGGAAACCAGCTTTTTTAAAAATCTATTTTCTTTTTAAAGAATCCCCGTGAGCGGAACTGGGGTATGGAGGGTGGGGGGCGGCGCAAAAGCAAACCGTTCGTCAGTCGTTGTCAGATTGAATCAAAACACCTTTTTTACATTTTAAATATTAAATTCTGTGGTGCTTTTTTATTTTTTATTTTTATTTTTTAACAAATTAGACCATTTGAACCCTTGGTGGTGAGAACACCACGGTATTATGGACTGTGGTGTGTCTCTGTTTGACGCCAGGAGCACTGACACAATCAGCCTTGTCTCCCTGATGAGTTCCGATCCAGCGGACGAAAGGCCTCGGAGCAGGCAATAGAAATAGATCTGCCTTCAAAAGGGATTACGATGGTTCCCTCATGCAGCTAGTGAAGAGTTTTCATATCTATAATATATTTTCTTAATTTTATGTTCCCAGTTTCTCCATCTTCAACCTCCCCTCTCCCTAAAGTCCAAATCTTTGCCAAGTCATTACTATAAAGACAGTTGAGTTGTTGGCCTGCGCTTGTTTTTTTCCCCCACCATTAGATTGTTCGTCTTTGTATTTGTCTGACTTTATTCAAGTTTAAAAGGCTGTGCCGGTCTTGAATAAAAGTTACTCTGTGTTAGGTTTTCTTATGGGAGCAAAAGTTACCCTACTTGTTTACTGTTTATTGTTTACTGTTCCCTGCCTCATTTCATTTTCAACTTAATTTAGACTGGGTTGAATCCGATATAAACACTCATAAAAAATACGCTGAAAAATCAAATTTCTTGTCCTTTTTTTGTAATGTTACAGAAGACGAAAAGTCATGCTTGTCAGTATGTCCAGTATATAACACAATTAGAGACAAAATGTTTAACAATTAAAAAAACAACAACCGAGACCACTACAAACATTAGTACAATTGTTACATAATGGAACCAGATTTGTCACTCTTTTTGTGGTAATGTTCATTCATTATGTCAAACAAAACAAAACGAGAGAGAGAGAGAGAGAGAGAGAGAGAGAGAGAGAGAGAGAGAGAGAGAGAGAACACTGAATGATTAACTCTACTTTTGTTGTAATCTCGTCGTTTTTCAAAAAGTTAAACGATGCTCAGGGGACACCATTGAGCAATATCCCTTTGTTTGCTCACCTATGTAGTTACGAATGTAAAACAGATGTAGTTAGATCTTTAAGATTTTTCATTTCATTTTTTTGAATTCCTGATTCTGTCGCGTTTCGTCTGTGCCAGACAAATGTTGTGCGTCTTATGCATGTACGTTCTTTGCAGACGGGCTGGTGGTCAGGAACGCAGTAAACTAGTTCATCAGAGTTCATGATCAAAAGAATAGTTAACCAGAACGGAATTCGGGAGAGTAGAGAACTGCAGGATGGTGTGGCGACTCGTGGGTTCACCCTTCCCAGGGTTCACGTTCTGTGGAAGGTGCTGCCGTTTGGATTCAAGTTCGTATATGGCTGTGTGCATAGCGTTCCCGGCCCCACCCGTGTGAAGAGAGCCGTGATTTTGCCGGTCGTGCAAACCGCACTTTCCCCGGCCGTCGGGGTGAAGAGACTGGACTCCTCCTCTGATCTTTCACACTGTTTGCCTTTCTTTCTTTCCAACATGGACGACGAAAAACACCTCGCTCATGCCGTGAGGGTCAGATTATTCCTTTACACAAATAGTGACAAGAGTCATGCCAATAGAGATATTCTTTCTGCTGCATGTGACAACAAAGCACAAGTGGGAGAAAATGGTACGTAGTAAAAATGTTATCTTCTTCCCCCCACCAAATGAACAAAAGTACAAACAAATCTACAACTTTAAATCCAACACTATTCATGTTAACAAAAAGTGCCAGTCACGGAAATACTTTTCTACAAAAACTAAGAAACAGTAACACCCACATTGATTCAAAATTCTTTGAAGGTTTTTAATCACCGTTTTAATGAATCCATTTTGACGTTTTCTTTTACGTTTTGAAAATTAGAATGTTTTAAACAGACCGGTAAATCTTCAACTTCAAATCCAATATTATTCATTATCAACAAAATGTGTCAGTATCCGTCTACTATGCACGCTTCCAAGGACCCGGACAACCGGATGGGGCACGGTCTTGTAATGCACTGCCGGGTCCAGGTCTACTATGCACGCTTCCAAGGACCCGGACAACCGGATGGGGCACGGTCTTGTAATGCACTGCCGGGTCCGGGTGCACTATGCACGCAGTCTATCGGCGCCATTTTTCACGAGTTCGTCTTTCGGTCACGTTCCACTGTTCTACTAAGCTCCTTGAAAACCGGATTTTTTTTTTTTTTTTTTTTTTTTGCGTCAGCATGCTAATTATAGACAGACAACCCGACATGCTGTATGGAAAATGTAATCTTGGCCAGGTAATTATCGAGACGAGACCCATTTCAAGTGACAAACCACCAGGCGGTTGAAACAAGCATAATAACAACGGTAGACAGGTAGTTATATAATCCAGACCCGCTTCAGATGATCACGACCTGCTTTTGCAGACGAAAGACCATGGTGAAAAAAAAACTCGAATTGGACTGACCAGTTCCAAGAGCTACACACACACACACACACAAACGCGCGCGCGCACACACACACACACACACGCGCGCGCGCGCGCGCGCGGAGCGTTTTCTGAAAATAACGTCATGCATCTTACACGATTGTTTACTTCTATCTGTGGAAACGTCGCATTATTTTTCTCGCAAAGCTTTCGTGTGGTGTTCGTCGCATGTTGGAATGAGTAGACTGACAGAGAAACTGTGACAGAGAAATTACGATCATTTGGGGTCCCATTATTTCATCCGGGTCCGCCCCCAAAATTGAATGGGTCCGTGTTAGGCACTACGTCCAAGTTCCGGTCGTTCAATAGGCGTTGGGATATAAAAACGACTTTGTCGATGGAAAAAAAAGGAATGACTTGTACAAGCTGTAGAGTAGATGAGGATTTTCAAATCTTGTTTACTCTCATGTCACTTGGCCCATTTACTTCAAAGTGAGGAGACTGCAGCCGGAAATTGAAAAAAAGAAAAGAAAAGAAAAAAAAAAACAACTAAATAAACAAACAAAATATCAAACAACAACCCCCAAAAACAACAACAACAACAACAACAAAAAACCAGCAATAAACCCCACATCATTCCGCCGGACGAAAGGAACAAATTACAAGACAAAACACGACGCATTTCGGCCTCTTGGGTCTTCTTCAAGCAAAATAAACAACATTCAGGACAACGAAAACGAAGAACTAGAAATCACTTAGATCCTCAAACTGGGCGCAGAAATGGACGTTCTTGGAAGTGAATCGGCAGCAGTGCAGTCTCTTCTCCGGTGGGTTGCCTCCTGACGACTTGATATTGACTGCTCCCACGTGGATTGCCGGTGCCGGGGCTGTGGCGGGTCGGGTCGGGCTGTGGCTGTGGACAGGAGGTCGGAATGAGCAGAGTGGGTGCAATGCCACTGAGGTGGCACAGAAGATCTGGTTAAAAAAAAAAAAAAAAAGACTGATGGAATTTCACTTTTGTTCCTCCGCGATCAGATCTGGATGGAACTCTTTTCAACTGCCTCTCCCATCGCCTCTAGGGTTCTGGTCCTCTTCTTACCAGAATGACCGAGGTCTTTGATGAGAAAGCTTTTTCATGAGGCCCACACACAGGCTAATGAGCCCACAACCCCCATTGCTCCAACTTCTATGGCGACGATTATGGCCTGGAAGCCAGATTCCCTCAAGCTGTTGGCCAGACTGACGTACTTCTTAGTCTTATACATGTGAGAGTGCTCTGTTTTACTTTCCCTATGGCACGGTGAGTTAATCACACTGAACTAACTCACAGAGGGAAATAATAATAACTATTGAAAGGGTGCTCGGGAGAACATAGATCAACACGAGTTTCAGTCAGAGCTATAGTCTGTCCGTTCAATCATTTGTTTATGTATTTCTGTAGAAACTTTGCCATATTGTTCTTGTGAAGCATATTTGGTTGTTTGTTGCTTGTTGAATTATAAATAAGACAGAGAAACAACGGTTCAGGATCTGTTGCTGGACCAAAATATCCGCACAAAAATTCAATAGGTTCGGTTTTAGGCCGAATTCCATGTCTCCGTCCACTCTCGTTAAAAGTCAGTTCTATAGCTAAAACCAATGAAGAGAGAGGAGAGAGAAGAGAGAGAGAGAGAGAGGAGAGAGAGAGAGAGAGAGAAGAGAGAGAGAGAGAGAGAGAGAGGACCGTTGCGATTGCTGTCATAATTGTGTTGATTACAAACGCAAGAAAGTGACCGGCCCACGCAGAGGGCCAACATATATGAGAGAGAGAGAGAGAGAGAGAGAGAGAGAGAGAGAGAGAGAGAGAATCAGTGTGTGTGGTGTGCGCGCGCGCGCGCGCGCGCGCGTGTGTGTATGTGTGTGTGTGTGTGTGTGTGTGTGTGTGTGTGTGTGTGTGTGTGTGTGTGTGTGCGGGCGCGCAGTAAGCGGGAAGCGAAAGAAGGGGGCAGTTGGATTTCCAAGGCACGGTAATTATAGCCGTCGATCGTAGGGACTTCCAAGGCGTGTGTGAACCTGAAGGAATCGACCCGTTACTGATCCCCTACCCGCAATGCTGTGATGTTGCAGTACAGGCACTACCTACAGCTCTTCATTACGTCTTGCTTTACACCCATGCGTGATGATTCACCGGCCTTTTCTTTGTATGACGTCGTTCCAGTCAACAAAAAATGCCTGTCTGCATGTCGAAATGGTAGCTTGTCACGCAGACTTGGGCGGTAATTTCCTATGGTTTTATTTTCCTGATTCTTGTACGGTCGACGGTACATAACTAAAAAGACCTGTCACGATTGGGAGAAGGCTTGCAAGGGGTTTTCAGTGAGGAAATGTTTGGTCGAATCAGCCGTTACTTACTTTTTAAAGACGCTTTTTTTTTTTTTTTTTTTTTTTAATGATGAATGAGTAAGGCGAAGGTTTCTGGTCATTGTGAACGCTATTATAACTCGCTTAGCACATACGCAGAAAACGAGGCACATAGTACAAAGAGAGAAAATCCACCCTCCACCCCCACATACTCCTTAACAAAATGAGAGAGAGAGAGAGAGAGAGAGAGAGAGAGAGAGAGAGAGAGAGAGAGAGAGAGAGAGAGATAGCGCTCAAAGCACATCGTTGGATTAATTCATAAATTAAGGCTGAATACTTGGAACACCAAATATTCTTATGGTATTACTTGTGTCTGCACAGAAAGCATTTCTTTGCATCATCTTTTGTTTGAATGCCCAGTGTTGACCTTGCTTTATCAGGAGAAAGGTACCGTGATGAATAATTTTGATAACGTCAGTACTGTCCTATATGATTCATATGTTGTTGAGATTGCCAGAGCTATTTCCCAGTCACCGGCTGCAAAATGTTTTGTCAAGATCAACAAGTTCTTGTTCCTCTAAGGTATTTCGGTTATGTAGATATGCATGTATAATATGGGAATTGAAAGTACTAAAATGTGCGATAAGCTGTGTGTGTGGGTTTTTTGTTGTTGTTGTTGTTCCAATTATGATGATTAATTTCTATGTCTAATATCATCTCGCGATGAAAAGACGTTAAATAAGACTACTGAGCTGAACTGAGACAGACACAGAGAGAGAGAGAGAGAGAGAGAGAGAGAGAGAGAGAGAGAGAGAGAGAGAGAGAGAGAAAATCAGAAGCTTGTCCATGCATCCGAGAGAATACTTGCACACACACACACACACACACACACACACACACACACACACACACACACACACACACACACAGAGCGACAACTGAACAAATTAAACAAAATTAACCACAAGCTCAAATGTATTCAAGACTGATCACATGTAATCTTTTGACACGGTAGGTTGTTAGTGGACACGGAGAAGAGAAACAACCACGACTGCTAGCTTAGCAAGGGACACGCAAGCAATGTAAAAGAATACCCGGGAGAGTGCACCTGCACCAAGATCGAATAAAAAGATCTTGGATCTGCCCTCTGATCTGGAACTGAAGCTAAAAAGAAAAAAAAGAAAAAGAAGAAGAAAACGGAGTACTTGCTCTCAGATCCAGATATAAAGCCAAAAAGACAAAAGAAAAAAAAAATGTAAAGGCCACGGCGTGAGGGATGTATTTACTGTAACACGGGAGGGGGAAAACTCGATAGCTAGGATTTCGCTTTCTATTGTCCCTTTTTCTTGTCTCAGAACTGTTGCTAGTCAGTCCATTATTTTTCCCGCCAGCAGAAGTAACAGTAATATTTACTTCCCATGCATATGATGTGTCAGGAAGTGAATAAAACAAACAGACAAACGAACAAACAAACAAACAAAACGCCAGCATTTGTACCTCTAGAAAATTGTGGCATTTCGTGAAAATACATCGTTATTTCATCGACAGTTCAGGTGGGTCCTCAGAAACAGGCCTTAGACATTTAGTGTGATGAGACAGGGTTCAGACATACCACACTTTGCAGACGTAGTACAGGCGAGTGACTTCATGGTATTCCTGTTCAGAGGAAGACTGTTGGCATGACTTCATGGTACTCCTGTTCAGAGGAAGACTGTTGGCGTGACTTCATGGTATTCCTGTTCAGAGGAAGACTGTTGGCATGACTTCATGGTATTCCTGTTCAGAGGAAGACTGTTGGCATGACTTCATGGTATTCCTGTTCAGAGGAAGACTGTTGGCATGACTTCATGGTATTCCTGTTCAGAGGAAGACTGTTGGCATGACTTCATGGTATTCCTGTTCAGAGGAAGACTGCTGGCATGACTTCATGGTATTCCTGTTCAGAGGAAGACTGCTGGCATGACTTCATGGTATTCCTGTTCAGAGGAAGACTGTTGGCATGACTTCATGGTATTCCTGTTCAGAGGAAGACTGTTGGCATGACTTCATGGTATTCCTGTTCAGAGGAAGACTGTTGGCATGACTTCATGGTATTCCTGTTCAGAGGAAGACTGCTGGCATGACTTCATGGTATTCCTGTTCAGAGGAAGATTGCTGGCATGACTTCATGGTATTCCTGTTCAGAGGAAGAATGTTGGCATGACTTCATGAGGAAGACTGCTGGCATGACTTCATGGTATTCCTGTTCAGAGGAAGAATGTTGGCGTGACTTCATGGTATTCCTGTTCAGAGGAAGAATGTTGGCATGACTTCATGGTATTCCTGTTCAGAGGAAGAATGTTGGCATGACTTCATGGTATTCCTGTTCAGAGGAAGACTGTTGGCATGACTTCATGGTATTCCTGTTCAGAGGAAGACTGTTGGCATGACTTCATGGTATTCCTGTTCAGAGGAAGACTGTTGGCGTGACTTCATGGTATTCCCGTTCAGAGGAAGACTGTTGGCATGACTTCATGGTATTCCTGTTCAGAGGAAGACTGTTGGCATGACTTCATGGTACTCCTGTTCAGAGGAAGAATGTTGGCATGACTTCATGGTACTCCTGTTCAGAGGAAGACTGTTGGCATGACTTCATGGTATTCCTGTTCAGAGGAAGAATGTTGGCATGACTTCATGAGGAAGACTGTTGGCATGACTTCATGGTATTCCTGTTCAGAGGAAGACTGTTGGCGTGACGTCATGGTATTCCTGTTCAGAGGAAGACTGTTGGCATGACTTCATGGTATTCCTGTTCAGAGGAAGACTGTTGGCATGACTTCATGGTATTCCTGTTCAGAGGAAGACTGTTGGCATGACTTCATGGTATTCCTGTTCAGAGGAAGACTGTTGGCATGACTTCATGGTATTCCCGTTCAGAGGAAGACTGTTGGCATGACTTCATGGTATTCCCGTTCAGAGGAAGACTGTTGGCATGACTTCATGGTATTCCCGTTCAGAGGAAGACTGTTGGCGTGACTTCATGGTATTCCTGTTCAGAGGAAGACTGTTGGCATGACTTCATGGTATTCCTGTTCAGAGGAAGACTGTTGGCATGACTTCATGGTATTCCTGTTCAGAGGAAGACTGTTGGCATGACTTCATGGTATTCCTGTTCAGAGGAAGACTGTTGGCATGACTTCATGGTATTCCGTTCAGAGGAAGACTGTTGGCATGACTTCATGGTATTCCCGTTCAGAGGAAGACTGTTGGCATGACTTCATGGTATTCCTGTTCAGAGGAAGACTGCTGGCGTGACTTCATGGTATTCCCGTTCAGAGGAAGACTGTTGGCATGACTTCATGGTATTCCTGTTCAGAGGAAGACTGTTGGCGTGACTTCATGGTATTCCGTTCAGAGGAAGACTGTTGGCGTGACTTCATGGTATTCCTGTTCAGAGGAAGACTGTTGGCATGACTTCATGGTATTCCTGTTCAGAGGAAGACTGTTGGCATGACTTCATGGTATTCCTGTTCAGAGGAAGACTGTTGGCATGACTTCATGGTATTCCTGTTCAGAGGAAGACTGTTGGCATGACTTCATGGTATTCCTGTTCAGAGGAAGACTGTTGGCGTGACTTCATGGTATTCCTGTTCAGAGGAAGACTGTTGGCGTGACTTCATGGTATTCCTGTTCAGAGGAAGAATGTTGGCATGACTTCATGGTATTCCTGTTCAGAGGAAGACTGTTGGCGTGACTTCATGGTATTCTTGTTCAGAGGAAGACTGTTGGCATGACTTCATGGTATTCCTGTTCAGAGGAAGACTGTTGGCATGACTTCATGGTATTCCTGTTCAGAGGAAGACTGTTGGCATGACTTCATGGTATTCCTGTTCAGAGAAGACTGTTGGCATGACTTCATGGTATTCCTGTTCAGAGGAAGACTGTTGGCGTGACTTCATGGTATTCCTGTTCAGAGGAAGACTGTTGGCATGACTTCATGGTATTCCTGTTCAGAGGAAGACTGTTGGCATGACTTCATGGTATTCCTGTTCAGAGGAAGACTGTTGGCATGACTACATGGTATTCCTTTTTTTTTTGTGGCATCAGTTCTCGGATCAATGGAGCACCTAAGGTGGTAGTTTTTTTTTATTTTATTTTTTTTTACTTTTTTCTTTTTTTTTCCCTAAGGCCAAAATCCACCTCTTCATTTTTTGGTGCTTCACACTGTCCTCTTCATCTGCCAAAAAAAAAACAACAACAAAAAGCGGAAAAAAAATTAAATAATTTCCACAACTAGGTTTTTTTTCTCTTTTTTTTTTCTTCTTCTTTTCTTTCCCAACCAATCTCTTACACACCATGCATAGTCTGTGCGTTATCTTACAAATGGACATATTTTTGCTGATTTTAGTGTTTTGGTAATTGATACAGAGTGTCTGGGTTACTTCATGGTATTCCTGTTCAGAGGAAGACTGTTGGCATGACTTCATGGTATTCCTGTTCAGAGGAAGACTGTTGGCATGACTTCATGGTATTCCTGTTCAGAGGAAGAATGTTGGCGTGACTTCATGGTATTCCTGTTCAGAGGAAGACTGTTGGCATGACTTCATGGTATTCCTGTTCAGAGGAAGACTGTTGGCATGACTTCATGGTATTCCTGTTCAGAGGAAGACTGTTGGCATGACTTCATGGTATTCCTGTTCAGAGGAAGACTGTTGGCATGACTTCATGGTATTCCTGTTCAGAGGAAGACTGTTGGCATGACTTCATGGTATTCCTGTTCAGAGGAAGAATGTTGGCATGACTTCATGGTATTCCTGTTCAGAGGAAGACTGTTGGCGTGACTTCATGGTATTCCTGTTCAGAGGAAGACTGTTGGCGTGACTTCATGGTATTGCTGTTCAGAGGAAGACTGTTGGCATGACTTCATGGTATTCCGGTTCAGAGGAAGACTGTTGGCATGACTTCATGGTATTCCTGTTCAGAAGAAGACTGTTGGCATGACTTCATGGTATTCCTGTTCAGAGGAAGACTGTTGGCGTGACTTCATGATATTCCTGTTCAGAGGAAGAATGTTGGCATGACTTCATGAGGAAGACTGTTGGCATGACTTCATGGTATTCCTGTTCAGAGGAAGACTGTTGGCATGACTTCATGGTATTCCTGTTCAAAGGAAGACTGTTGGCATGACTTCATGGTATTCCTGTTCAGAGGAAGACTGTTGGCATGACTTCATGGTATTCCTGTTCAGAGGAAGACTGTTGGCGTGACTTCATGGTATTCCTGTTCAGAGGAAGACTGTTGGCATGACTTCATGGTATTCCTGTTCAGAGGAAGACTGCTGGCATGACTTCATGGTATTCCTGTTCAGAGGAAGAATGTTGGCATGACTTCATGAGGAAGACTGCTGGCATGACTTCATGGTATTCCTGTTCAGAGGAAGACTGTTGGCATGACTTCATAGTATTCCTGTTCAGAGGAAGACTGTTGGCGTGACTTCATGGTATTCCTGTTCAGAGGAAGAATGTTGGCGTGACTTCATGGTATTCCCGTTCAGAGGAAGACTGTTGGCGTGACTTCATGGTATTCCTGTTCAGAGGAAGACTGTTGGCGTGACTTCATGGTATTCCTGTTCAGAGGAAGACTGTTGGCGTGACTTCATGGTATTCCTGTTCAGAGGAAGAATGTTGGCATGACTTCATGGTATTCCTGTTCAGAGGAAGAATGTTGGCAGTCATACAGGAGAACAAATCCCTCTTTGGTCAGGAGCTCCAGCATGAATTCACCCCGAAATGTCATGGATTTCTCCTTGGGGCAAATTCTATCATTTGACCAACCAGCCTTCGAATCGGTTTCGTATTTTCGTCTTATTGATGACAAGTTATTAAGCGTTAGAAAAGGTTCTTTTCATGGCTGATTGTTCAGAGTAAAAATAGTTATAATGATGACGTATCATCCAGCTGGAAAATAGTTATATTGGTTACTAACTGCTGAGCGTAAAAATCATGTCATTGATGACATGTTGTTTAGAGTAGAAATAATTATAATGATGACTAGTTGTTCCGTGTGAAAATATTTACGTTGCTCGCATGTTGTACAGTGCGTACAATAGTTATATTGATGATTAGCTATTCAGAGTAGAATGATTATATTGATGTCATGTTCTTCAGTGTAAAAATAGTCATACTGATGACTAGTTGTGAACTGCAAAGTGGTATACGTTGATGACTACTTTTTCAGTATAAAAGCTATTATATTGGTGACTGGTTTACAGTGTGAAAAATAGAAACAAACAACAGGAAATTTGTATTTATTTCTTCCAATTGTTTGTTCCAGTCCTGCCTGAAACAGGCCAACCAGACAAGGCACGACAGTTTTAATATTTGTCACATTTCTTTGGCAGCTCAGTATTTCTACATTCATTTTCATGCTTTACCATTCGCCTGCAATCTTTAAAACTTCGAAACGTATTCAAACTGGCTGTTATCTTCTATTTGTATGGCCTCTTTTATCCAGGTTACTCGCCTGTTTATTTGTTTAGATCCCCGAGCATGAGCGTAAATTTTTGGCAACTTTTTGTTGTTGTCTTTTTTTTTTATTTTTTATTGCTTTCCTCCCTTTCGCTTCCCCCACCCTTCATTGACCTCTTTGGTAGTCCGTTGGATTTGGATGTGGTGTTGAGAATAGCACAAAATAATAGGTGATACCATGGGAGGATTGTCACAACCGCAACAAGCCGGGGCCACTGGAAGGTTGTCACCCACAGGCCATCAACAAATAGTTCCGTTCTAAACACAGAACTCAATGGTTCCCATTTGCCGTCACTGAAGAACTTAGTGTTCATACTTTAGTATCGTCCTTTTCATCCTACCCTTGCCCCCTCCCCCCCCCCCTCCACCTTACCCCTCCCTTTATCTTTATGTTTATTGTGACTGTGCACTCGTTTACTTGCAGGTGTTTTCCCAGTTTCCATTGCATTCGGGGTTCCTGTCTTCGTTGTCGAGTGTTCAGATATTTCATGTTGATACCTTAAACAATTCACAATGATGTCCAGTATTTTCAGTGAAGTGATATTAATATACAGTGTAAAACATCAGTATTGAGACCTGGTGTTCAATGCAAAATTTCAGTGTTGAGACCTGTGTGTAAAACATCAATATTGAGACCTGTTGTTCAGTGTAAAACATCAATATTGAGGCCTGTTGTTCATTGCAAAATTTCAATATTGAGGCCTGTTGTTCAGTGTAAAATTTCAATATTGAGACCTGTTGTTCAGTGTAAAATATCAATATTGAGGCTCGTTGTTCAGTGTAAAATATCAATATTGAGACTGTTGTTCAGTGTAAATTATCAATATTGAGACCTGTGGTTCAGTGTAAAATGTCAATCTTGAGAGCTGGAGTTTAGTATATAATATCAATATTGAGAAATAGAGTTCAGCGTAAAATACCTGTATTGAGAACCATTGTTCAGTGTAAAACATCAATATTGAGGCCTGTTGTTCAATATATGATATCAATATTGAGACATGTTGTTCAGTGCATATATCAATACTGAGACGTTTTCTCCTGTGTAAAATAGCAATATTGAAACCTGTTCTTCAGTGTAAAATATGAAAATTGAGATTTGTTGATCAGTGTTAAATACGCAAATTGAGCTATGTCGTTCAGTGTAAAAATATGAATAATTAGAAGTGGTTGTTCGGTTGTAACAATATCAATATCATTGTTCAGTGTAACATAGCTATATTGATGACCAGTTGCTAAGTGTAATAATATCCATATTGTTGAAAAGTTGTTCAGTGTAACAATGTATATATATATTAATGACCAGTAGTTCAGTGTAACGATATCTATATTGATGACCAGTTGTATAGTGTAACAATATCTATATTGATGACCAGTTGTATAGTGTAACAATATCTATATTGATGACTAGATGTTCAGTGTAACTATCTATATTGATGACAATTGCTCAGTGTAACAATATCTGTATTGATGACCAGATGTTCAGAATAGTAATAAATGTATTGATGACCAGTTGTTCAGCGTAACAATATCTGTATTGATGAACGGTTGTTTAATGTAGTAATATCTATATTGATGATCAGTTGTTCAGTGTAATAATATTTATATTGATGATCAGTTGTGAAGTATGGTGATATCTACATTGTTGAATAGTTGTTCAGTGTGACAAATCTATATTGATGAGCAGTTGTTCAGTGTAACAAAATCTATATTGCTGATCAGTTGTTCAGTATAACGATATCTATATTGCTGATCAGTTGTTCAGTATAACGATATCTATATTGCTGATCAGTTGTTCAGTGTAACGATATCTATATTGATGATCAGTTGTTCAGTGTAACCATATCTATATTTGCGATCAGTTGTTCAGTGTAACAATATCTATATTTATGAGCAGTTGTTCAGTGCAACGATACGTATATTGTTGACCAGTGTAACGATATATATGTTGATGACCAGATATTCAGTGTAACAATACCTATATTGATGACCAGATGTTCAGTGTAACAATATCTGTATTGATGACCAGTTATTCAGTGGAACAATTTCTATACTGTTGAATAGTTGTTCAGTGTAACAATATCCATATTGATGTGCAGTTGTTCAGTGTAACAATATCTATATTGATGATCAGTTGTTCAGTGCAATGATATGTATATTGTTGACCAGTGCAACGATATCTATATTGTTGACCAGATGTTCTGTGTGACGATATCAGTACTGATGACTAATGGTTCAGTGTAACAATATCTATATTGATGATCAGATGTTCTGTGTGACAATATCTATGTTGATGACTAATTGTTCAGTGTAACAATATGTACATTGATGATCAGATGTTCTGTGTGACAATATCTATGTTGATGACTAATTGATCAGTGTAACAATATCTATATTGATGATCAGATGTTCTGTGTGACAATATCTATGTTGATGACTAATTATTCAGTGTAACAATACCTATATTGATGATCAGATGTTCTGTGTGACAATATCTATGCTGATGACTAATGGTTCAGTGTAACAATACCTATATTGATGATCAGATGTTCTGTGTGACAATATCTATGTTGATGACTAATTGATCAGTGTAACAATATCTATATTGATGATCAGATGTTCTGTGTGACAATATCTATGTTGATGACTAATTGTTCAGTGTAACAATATGTACATTGATGATCAGATGTTCTGTGTGACAATATCTATGCTGATGACTAATTGATCAGTGTAACAATATCTATATTGATGATCAGATGTTCTGTGTGACAATATCTATGTTGATGACTAATTGTTCAGTGTAACAATATTTATACTGATGACCAGATGTTCTGTGTGACAATATTTACAGTGATGACCAACTGTTTGGTGTAACAAAATCTATATTGATACCCAGATGTTCAATGTGACAATATCTATATTAATGACCGGCTTTTTTTTCTTTTTTGTCTGTCTCTTTCTGACTTTTTCGTGGGCTCTGTAGTCGTGAAAGATGGGCTGGTACACCCATGGGAACGCTCCCGTGGAGGTTCTGTCGAGTCACATTCAGCGGCCATTACACAACGGCATCTGCCAGGGAGCAACCATGTTCCATGACGTGGTAATGGAATGCCCTGTGCGTGCCTACACTCTATGTGAACACAGCGCAGGCTTCCAAAGTGATGCAGGATTGCTCCCAGCTGGTTGGTTCGTCAGTTGAGGACAGTACTTCTCTGGGTCCCACGCGCACCTGCGGGTGAATCATCTTCTTTCTTCCCTCCCCTTTCCTTCTTGATTCCCGTGTTGCACTGTTGTGAGTGAGCAATGGAAATCTATGTTGTTACAGGACTTAGGTAATTATAGTACTGCTCGGAAAGTTCTCTATCTTTACGCGTGCAACAGTAAAGAGTGCTGTTTCCGAGATGATTATTTAAGGAGTATGTTCTGATGTTCTGAGCGCTGAAAAAAAAAACGGTGTGCAGGAGACATGGGGTTTGAAATTTAACGATTTTTGCTTCATGATACCTTGTCTTTCCGTATGCAAATACATTTCTTAAAAGCCCATTCTCGCCCACTTGCGTGTGTCATGGTATTAGTTGCTTGTTTTGAATTCCGAATATTTCACTTTCTGGTCGTTTTCTCTTCGTCTGAAAAAAAAATGCATTAAGTACTATCTCTCACTTTGTAAAATGCAGAATTAAAATTACGTTAAAAAGTAAATGTGTGTGATCACCCTACTTCGTGTGTGTGTGTGTGTGTGTGTGTGTGTGTGTGTGTGTGTGTGTGTGTGTTTGGGTGAGCGTGCGTGCGTGCATGCGTGCGTGCGTGTGTGTGTGTGTGTGTGTGTGTGTGTGTGTGTGTTTGGGTGAGCGTGCGTGCGTGCACTTGCGTGCGTGCATGCGTGCGTGCGTGTGTGTGTGTGTGTGTGTGTGTGTGTGTGTGTGTGTGTGTGTGTGTGTGTGTGTGTGCGCGCGCGCGTGCGTGTATGTGTGTGTGCGCGCGCGTGCGTGCGTGCGTGCATATGTGTGTGTGTGCATGCGCGCGCATGTGTGTGCGTGTGTATTTGTGTCGCACAATGGGCTAGGAGCTCATAGGTATAGGTGTTTGGGAATGTTTAGGATGTCAGTCAAAGGCATTTGGGGAAGTTGCGAGTTCACTTGGATACACGGGCAGACGTTAACAACACAGTAGCCGACAGATGACTAACAATAATTTCTGTGCAGCGTAATTGTCAGGTGGACATATCTCAATTAGCCCACACACCAACATGTGCACTGTGAGATCACAGCCAAGAACAGGCCAGCCATGCTGACAGAGAGAGAGAGAGAGAGAGAGAGAGAGAGGAGAGAGAGAGAGAGAGAGAGAAGAGACTAGTAGACTGATTTGACGTCCTCACAGTAGATGCTTTAAGGGACAAGTTGTTCGCTGCAGCACGCGGAGTCGGTTGTCTGGCGAACTTTGTCAACTGGCAGGCTAGGTTGGAGTCAGTATCTGCGGTGGGGAGGAGGTATCCATGACCCAGGGTAGTCGGTTCCCCCCTGGTAGAAACCTGGGTCAGTCGTGGTGATGACGGAGTCTTCCTTGTTGCCCTCCCTCAAAGGCCATTGCCAAGGCTACCAGGTGGCCGGCCGTCTTCGTGCTGAGTGGCAACGGTGAGGCCGACTCTGGAAACGTGTAGGACAGAAGTCGCCACACCGCTGCGCATAGATCGATGTCCGCTCTATGTCCATGAGGCTTATTCAACATAAAACCACGCACACGTTATATAAACGAAGGATATCGACTTCCTGTCTTGCGAGGTGGCACACCAGCGATCACCATGGGAGAGGTGGCAGCTCTCCTTTGGGGGACACTGATGTGAGAGGTCAGTGGCAGGCGGTGCAGCAAACCTTCTAGCCGTATGGGTGACGGCGAGTCTAGCCTTTGTCGCCAAGGGGCGGCTCCTGAAGATGTGGGGTGATCGGCGATGGAGCACTGCCTGACTGCGAATACCGTGGTCTGGGACACCATGCTTTGAGGGTCCGGCATGGGGGCACCCTTCTCAGGGTTGGGCTAAATAATTACCCGCAGTGAGTGCTGCAGTCTGCGTGAACCATAGCAGGGACTCGTGCAGCGCTGCAGCGACTTTCGTCCTGTTTCCTCTTTGAGGCGGCCTCACGCGGCACAGGACCAAGCATGAAGAAGGCCGCCTGGTAGCCCTGAAGACAGGCCTTTTGAGGGGGAAAGAGACAAAGGAAACCGACGCCCACCCGTCGGCCGACCAACACCACAAAGTGGACCGAACTTCACGTGAAACCAGAACTGAGAGAGAGACAGATGACAGCCCCCACACGGTGCCAGAACACTATTGCCATCTGTGACGAGATAGATGAGTGGTAGGTGGGTCCTCTAGGGGAAGGACTTGGGATAATTTCTCGATGAGAATTATCTTAACATTTCACCTACACCCTCTCTCTTACTAGTGGTGGAAGGAGCAACTTTCCGGTACTAGTCATCAAAGAAATGTTTATTTTGTTCCGGGACTTGGTAAAATACTGAAAAATGGCTCTGAGATAATTTTCCTTAGGCCTGTACTCTTAGAAGTACTTGTAGCTTCAAGAGACAGAATTGAAGAGAGAAGTTCAAACATTCAACATTTGACTGAACAACAGAGAACTGACACAAGTTAAGTGCAGTTTCACACATCAACTTTTATTGCATACACATAGGTAAGTATTGGCATGTCACTTCCGTAGGCTAGGGTTTAGTTCTCATTGGACTATCACAATGAGGGGCCCTTCCTCACTCCTACTTTACATGCATACACTCGGTGCTGCCGCTTAAGTTGGAATACAGTGGGCCTGTCTAAGTTACACTGAATGCATCTGGTTGAGATACATCCACTTCGCTTGCATACACCCAGTGCAGTAGCCAAAGTGGTACTCATAGACAGTTTCTCACTGTTTCATCATAAAGTGAGGGTAAGGGTCTGATGGATTTGAGTCCAGGTGGTTAGCTAACTTAGCTTTGCTTCGGAGAGGATAGTTGATCTCTCCTGTGGCTGGTGACTGTTCCCTTGGGTAGACTGGTTGTCTGGTGTCGCCCCGGTTTAAAGTGAAGCCATGGTGTCTGGCATTCCCGCTGCTTTTGGTGAAGTCCCAGCTTCTGGTTCAGCTATCCTGTGTAGTGTGACCAGGATCCCAGTTATGCGATAAAGAGAACTTGGTCTGTAGGTGAGAATCTGATGGCTGGTTTGTCGAGTGCACACATTTACCCTTTTCTTCTTTCTTTCAGAAGAGGTGTGAGACTCAGCCAGCAAAGTTTTCTCTGTGGTAGAGTTTCTGCTATAACTATTAATCTCCACTTTTGTTTAAAGGCTAAGTTAAGCTTACAAAAGGGTAGGAGGCAATAATACACTGTTACACAGTTTCAGTCAAACAACTCTTCCATGTTTCTTATGAATTAAATCACACGGACTTCGACTACACTTAGTCCAAGCACACATGTGGTGTAGACTTAAAATCATACACTACAAATCATTCCAACAATCACCAGTATTTATAAATCAGAGTAGCAGTTTTTAACCTAGCACAGGCATACTGTTTTCCTGATCAAAATTAATCATTGAATTATTATCTTAACAGACAGAATTGCATACTGGCAAAAGTCAGGGTGAACACAAAGAATAGTGGTCAGATCGTTAACAAAGAATCATAACCACACGGAGAGAGAGCGCTTTTGCCATATGATGGCAAGCAAACTCCTATACAGAGTAATCATTCATCAGTTTGGTAAGTGTTGCTAAGCATTTGTACAAAGTTACAATGTTAATGCACACAGCATGCATAAAATCAATACATAGATTTGAAAATGTAAAACAGAGTTCCAACTCACTTTTCCTGGGAATGAACAGTGAATGAGACTTGAGGTCAAGGAGTACCAGGAGTTTACCAGGCCTTCTCTAGTCGTCCCTTTGTCTTCCTCTGTTCTCAATTACAGGCAGTCTTGAGGGGTCAGTAAAGTTGCGACCCTGTGTGCTTGGCGTATGAATTCTAAACTGCCAAATCAGGTTTTGACAACCTGTCATTCACACATCAGGGGTGAGAGGGGGAGGGATCTAGTCTTATCACCATTCGCCTCGGAAATTGTTTGAACCTAATCGGCACCGGTTAATTTATGCGTCCGAGGAAACTAGTAAATGGGCATTATGGCTCACCCACCTCCGCCAGCTCAACCGGCTGAAGCCGGTTTCGCTGTTGCTCCGCCGGCTTACCCATAATGCCCATTTACTAGTTCTCTAATAGTAAACACTTTACAAACATACATAATGTGTAGGATTATCTGTTTTTAACACTTATTTAGAAAACTTTTGAGACTTAAGTTTTTTCTTGATCAATAACATCATTTTCCCGCATACATTCATCAAATGTGAAATAAATTTCTGCAAAACTCTTCACATCTGGCCGCATTACTGATCACCTCTGGATCTCACTTGAGACCCTATGGCGCCCTAGGGCCCCAAGCCAGACCCAGAGGGTCACATATAACACGGCCAGATGTGAAGGGTTTTGGGAATATGCCTCCAACAGTAGTATACTTTTATACTTGTTTGCCTGCTTTCTATTTGTCTAATTTGGGCAATCCCCTCACCCCCATTTTAGTGGTCCTTCCCATAGCCGCACCAGGGCGACCATTTTAGGTTTACGGGCGTTTATAGCCGCGCCAGTGACCATATTCTGGGTTTACGGGCGTTTATAGCCGCGCCAGTGACCCAATACGAAAGTAGGAAGGATCACTTGAGGGCAGGGAAGAGGGCAAATTTAGACTTTTCAATGCCATGACAACCAAGTATTTAAAACTACTGCAGGCATATCCCCAATGTTGTTAACTTCAAGATTTATATATATACTGTACACAAACAAACGCTTTACAATTACATGGTGTCTACTTGTAAAGTTGTTTTTATTTGCCTAGAGTAAAGTTGTTTTTAAAGTTGTTAAAACAACACCAAAAGCTAAATAACAAAGTGCATCTTACCTTACTTTTTAGTCACTACTTTTTAATAAATATTTGTTTTAAATGCTTTTAGATTTAAATATAAAAATGCTGCTTTTAATACATAAAATTGGGAAAAGATTATTTTGAGGTGGGGAATTTAGCCGCCTAAATTTATACAATGACGTCTAACGCCTGTACTAAACGACGCCGGTGGGGAATTTAGCCGGCTAAATTTATACAATGCCGCGTGGGCGGCCCGGCGCCCTTATGTGTAACTTGACACGAACCAGCAAACAGTGCGACGCTTCGACTCGGCAATTATGCAGTTGAGTAAGCCGGGGCCAGACATGTCTGGCCTAGAGTACTACATAAAGAGGGGTTGTCTCCCCGGAAAAGAATGTAACAATTAATTGTGAAAAAAATCGTCATTAAGTCGTTCTAGGTTCTTATTCAAGTCGGCATCACGTTCTTATTCAAGTTCTTATTTAAGTTCTTAACAAGTTTTTATTCAAGTTCTTAACAAGTCAACATCAAGTTTTTAACAAGTCATCATCAAGTTCTTAACAAGTTCTTATTCAAGTACTTATTCAAGTTCTTAACAAGTCGTCATCAAGTCGTCATTAAGTTCTTATCAAGTCGTCATTAAGTTTTTATCAAGTCGTCATCAAGTTCTTATCAAGTTCTTATTTAAGTTTTTATCAAGTCGTCATCAAGTCGTTATCAAGTTCTTATTCAAGTCAATTTTATAATTATTTATTAAGTTCTTGAAATATTATTCCATCTGAAATGGATCAAAATGATCTTTTGTTGTTGGCAGTTCTAGCATGCTTTTTTGTTCGGCTTCTGTATTTAGTGGCTGAGATTTTTTGGGCTGCTTTGGTTTTTGCTGGCGTTGTTTATATATTTTATAACCGTAATAACCACCCCCAGCAGCAATGACGCCAAAAATGGCAACTGTTTTAAATTCAATATTCCATGACGCCTTTGGTGTTGTAGGTCTTGAATCAACTTGTGTATTTACAGCTGGCATTGAAACAACTGTTGGCGTTGGCGGTGTTATGTTTTCATTATGAGTTACATTCTGTGATTGCAACATTAATTTTTTTTGTTTGTTCCACTCTGCTAATTTTTTTCCTGCTGCAACACGCCCAGGATGAGGAGGCTTTTTACTGGTCACTTTCTCCATCAATGTTTTCTGCTGATTTTCTGGCTCGGTCATTTTGAAGGGAAACAAAATCTATATGATTAAAAGTAATTAATCCCATGATTAATGGCGATAACAATGTTCCAAATCTGTAATATAGATCACATCCTAGAGACTCTAATGACTTTGTTAAAACGGGATCCTGTGTTAAATCATACATAAAATCTTGTTCAGAATCAATGGGAGCAAATCTACTAACTAGTTTAGTGTACAAACTAAGAACCGTTTGCCCGACACTTTTTACCATTCTTGACCCCAGTTGCGCTTCATACCTGTTGTGATACTTTACAATGTCTTGCGGCGACATTTGTTGAATCTGTTCTATGCTGAATTCATTTCCAAGGTACTGTTTTGTTTTTCCACACGCCGCCAAAGAATACAGCCTTTCCTTTTGGCGCATAATAGCTTGGTCATCAACTTGATCATTTGTAAGTTCAGGAAGTAAATCATCGCAGTTCATGTTTTATTAATGAATAAATATTATTTTATTTTTTAAAAATGAGCACCGAAAAAACTATTACTAACCTTGTATACCATTCTGCTGTTATTGGAGGCCTAAGTGTAGGATACACAATGCTTGGTAAAAGCCTGTTAAAAATAAAACCAGCAGATCTTGGCAAACTAGACTTTGAAGACTCAGCAAAACTGGTTGCTGTTATTACAGCTTCATTTGCTACGAAAGATTTTCTAGTTAAGCAAGGAATAATTCCAGACAGTATTAATATGTAAAATTAAAAAAATACATTTATAAAAATGGCTTCACTCGTAATGATGATTGGTGGCGCTGTGGTTAATGCGCTTGCTTTTAGCGGAAGTAATTACGCATTTAGTAAACTACGGGATGACGGCGAGAGAAAAAGACATAACAAAGCTATGGAGCAACTAGCCGCAGCACAAGCTGCGTATGAAAAGCAGAGAATTGAGCAGTTAGATTTTATTAACGATGAACTGAAAGAACAGGGACATGCAGCTTACACGTTTAAAGATGTTGATCAAGCAATAAAAGAATATTATCTTGTAACAGGCAAGCCAATCGAGACATTGCCTCCACCAAAATTTAGCGATTTTTATCAACCATCAGAAAAACAAAAGATGCAAGAAATATTGTTTATTGCCTTTGGTATGACCGTTGTGTATTTTGTTGCGCATAATATTGGCTGAATAAAAAATGAACAAAATCTATTATTCACCAAAAGGATATTGGAAGGGAATCACGGCAATTAAAAAGCTAAGCCAAGCAGCTGGAGTCAGTGAACAAACAGCAAAGGAATGGTTATCTAAACAAGCGATTTGGCAAATTTATCTACCAGCGCCTAAAAAACTACAAAGACCACACTTTGTGAATATAACTCCAAACGACACCCATCAAATGGATCTTCTATATTTACCCCATGATACGATTAGACGAAAAAGATTTAAGTACGCACTTACAGTCATTGACATAGCTTCAAGATACAAAGATGCGGAACCATTAACACAAAAGAGTGCTTCTGCTGTTGCTGTTGCTATACAGCTGATATACCAACGAGGACCCTTAACTTATCCTCGCATGATTCAAGTCGATGACGGAAAAGAATTTAAAGGTCAAGTGAATCAATTATTGTTAAAACATAGAGTTACCATTAAAAGAGGCATTCCGGGCGTTCACAGATCACAGGGTTTGGTTGAAAACTTTAACAAACAGTTATCTGAAAGACTTTTTTCCTACCAGTATCACAGAGAGCTGGTTGACAATTCTCGCAACACAGAATGGGTAAAAAGACTGCCCTCAGTTCTACGTGCAATGAATAATGAAGAATTTAAAGGTCTAAAACCAGTACAAGCAATCAAAAAACAAAAAATAAATGTTGTTGAAGGAGAGTCTTCATCAAGCAAACTATTACCATTTGGTTTGAAAGTGAGATACCTTTATTCACCGGGAGAAGCGGAAGGGGACACTCGCATCAGGGCAACAGATCCAGTTTGGAGTGTTGATCCATATGAGATAAAAAAAATTGTGAAAATGAATCCGCCCGTGTATTATTTACGAGAAACTGACACAACAAAACGGCCGGCCCCTCAAAGATCTTTTGTGAAGGAAGAACTGCAGATAATCCCTCCAGACACAGTTCCAGTCGCTTAATTATTTTTTAATTTAAATTAAAATGGCGGCAAGAATGGAAAAGGAAGAATCCTTACGTAAAATGGCACTGGAAGCAAGAATGGTGAAGGAAAAGTCCTTAGAAATAACACGAGAAACATTTGATTGTAATCTTGCTATTAGACTAATATTTAAGAAGATTGATCATGCCATGCCAGACAAAACCTCAAATTTTGATTGGGAGCAAGAATATATTAAAAAGATAAAAAAAATTCGAGCGCATTTAGCAGTAATGGATAATAATTTGGATGAATTGGTTGATGATATAGTTAAGCTTAACGAACTGTTTTAATCTAGGCAAATACATTTGGGTTTAAAATGGAAGCTCAAAGGGAAATGGCAGAAAAGGCAAAGGAAAAGTCTTTAAAATTAATGCAAGATTTATTTGAGCATCAGTATATCATTAAAGAAGTATTTGAGAAGATTGACAATCCCTGGCTAGAACAATCGCCAGACAATCGCTTTAAACCCCAAAGCTTTTATTTTGATTTTGATTTATGGAAACATGAATATTGTGAAATGACAAAAAAAATTAAAGCACATCTAGCATTAATAAATAATATTAATTTTGCTAAATTAGATGATGATATAATTGAACGTGCGATTGCTGAAAAATATAAGCCTAAAGACATATGATTATACTATTCTCCAATGACCAATTGCATATGAAAACTCTGGATTAACAAATACTCTTTTTGTGTTAGTGCGGTCAAGAGACCGTTTTGTTACAACTGTTGTGTTAATCTCATGCAGATTAGATCGCAGCTTGTAATTGTCATGTTGAAAAGTCTTATTGCCAAACAATGCTTCTTTGTAGTTGTCATGGGATATGCTTGACTGCACAACACTACGAGATATTCCCTTTGCTTTTTTAACAACTTTTTTTTGGCTTGAAAGACTGTACATTTTCGACCTCAAACCAACAAACTCCTTGATCACCTCTCCAGATAATTCATCCTTCATCTTACCTAAAACCTTTTTGTTAACAGTTGAATGCAAAGGCGAATCTTTAGGGTAATCAGATGTGTCGTACCATCCCGCATGCCCTTTAGCTACTTCTAATTCCATGTCTTTATAGATATCTTCAGTAGGGATGTCGATTACAAAGGAATCTGTATCTGTGTACAGAACTCTGGACTCAGGATACAAGGGTTTAAAGTAGTCGTAAAGAAATTCTAACATCAAAAGCTTCGACAGCTCTAAAACAGTAAACCCAATAAAAACGGGCTTATCCAATTTGACTTTCTTTTTTTTCATCATTATGCCAAAAAGCTGATCATGAAATCTTCTGAAGTCCTGATAATTAGGTTTTGAAGTCAACTTAATTGCATCGTTCTCTCTGGTGACCAATCTAACATCTTTACGCTTGTGCGGATTCTCCATAGTCTTTCCAAAACAGCTGTTGTTCATCAACTTGAAAAAGTCTTTTTCTGAAGCATCTGCGGATTTAGTTCTGAGATCAGTATTCTTCATGATGTATGGTTTCATGAACTGTTCTTGATCAAATGCAATTATACGATGAACTGCTGTTAACTTTAAACCATGTCTTAAATAAAATTGGAGAAGTCTGTAATGACAGACATAATTTTTTTTGTCACGAAGATTAGGCACAAGTTTAGGCGGTTCTGTCATTGCCATCTTTAGACTTTCTGCCGCTAATGGATAGTCATTATGGTAATCATGAAGGTCATGAGGATATTCTAAATCAACTTCTAGAATAAAGCCCCGTTGTTGATCAGCTTCTAGACTCTGTAGCCATTTTAAAAACTTTTGAATGTCTTTGAGTCCTGTGTACATTTTAAAGTTACGTAATGGAAGTGATTGACTCATAGCCCAACCATACAGATTGTTTGCATCTAAATACATAAGATAGTTAGACTTCCTACTTGGATCATAGTCATCCAAGTATTTGTTGTTTGCTTTACAGTAATGGTGAGACACCATACTAATTCCCCCACGCAATCCGTTTTCAATCATCTGAAGCATTGGCAGGTCAGACAATAAATCAATCTGTACACCTGTATATTTTAAGAAAGCGTCCCAACTCATCCCAGGCGCAGAAATATAATGCGCAGGATCCAAGCTGTAATGTTTCATGCAGGTCTTTCTGTAATTTTCAAAGACGTCCGCCAACAAACAGGTATCCGCCATTAAATAGGAATCATGATAGTCTCCCATCGTTTTACACTCTAACTTCTGCCACGCATCTTGAGCATAAGAATAATCAGAATCACTGATGTCCTTTCCTCTAAGACTACTAAAGAACGCGCCTTTAGGTGGAAGGGCTGGGTTATCAAACCTTTCCCAACTGTTCATGTACTCATAAGGGTAAACGCCCTTTCTAACAAGAGTTGGGTCAAAATATTCTTCTGTTATTGGGCAGGACTTTAAGGATCCTGCCAGTGACTCTAAACTCCCCATCAGGTGTTGCATAGAGTCATAAAAAGATAAATTATTTAAAGTGAAACACATGTACTTTTCTGATGCCTGCGCAATGCATGACACCCTAAAGGCGCTAGTTACTGCTTGCATTATAAGTTGAGAGTCGTAACCTCGCAAGTTGTGAAAGAATATAGGAAGTCTCCAAGTCCTAGGATCAAACTTTAGTTGAAGATTGCAATTGTTATGCGCTGCTCCTCTAAACTTTCCGCTAATGTGATCATGATCTCTTACTGTTGGGTTTAAACTTTTAGGTGTTAGCTCTAAACCACAAATCCAACAGTGAGTGGCTGAGTCATAGCGATCTTGATCTTCAGGGGTCATCTTAAGATCGGATAGGACTAGATTATTAGAACAGACATTACGAACTTCTTGCATGCGTTTTAAGAAATGTTTTGCTGCATGTGGTCCTCTGTATAATTCTGGCTTTGAATGTTCACCATCTGACCTGACAACAATGAAGGCAAATGAACAAATCTGGTGGTTATTCATTATAACTGTTTTTGGTAAATGTTTTGGAGCTGGCCCCTCATAAGGAACAATAAGCGACTCGAAGTCTGCGTAAACAACATATGGAGACCTCTGGAGTTTTTTGTAATTCTTAAAACTAACCTTACTGCCTTCTCTTGGCATAATTAGTTCTGTATTGCAGTCAACTGGACTAAGACAATGTTTTACATGTTCACTCGCAGCTTGAACGGATGGAATTCTTGTTAAACATTTTCTACAAAATTCTTGTTTGCTATGGTGTTTTGTAGTATGCACTAGTAATCTACTCATTGTGCGTATTAGAGTGTAGTGCGGTAGCCCTGCCAGTGAAGACATCAGGAGTAAGTCTACATGATTTTTGTCTGGTTCACCAATCGACGGACTATTCTTAGACACTCTGATAGGCACCAAATTTGTTTCTTCAGACCATGTGTATACGTTAACAGTTATTGGTGGATTCTGTTCTTCAAACTGATCAATTTTGTCTACAGCCATAGGAAATTCAAGACCGTTAAAGTTAAGATCATTGGCCCACTGTAAATAGTTAGATACTCTCTCTGCATTTTTGGCAACGTGATGCAGCCTAGCAAGAACGCACCACATAAAACATTTGTCGTCTGAATTTTTTATGTTCAGAACTGCTTTCTTTGCAACCAATGTTGGAGGCAGTGGAATGTAAGACTTGCCTACAATCGGCTCATACTTAGCCTGTCTTAATCTGATGTCTAGGACTTCACCCTCTGACCAACCAGAGCCTCTCATTTTAGCTGCTTCAGAGGCTTCATTAAACTGTGTAAGAAGTTGATCTGCCCAACTGGGCGTTAAGTCATTATAAGAAAGAATAGTCTGCTGTTTAGTTGAGACCCAGACTTCTAGATTTTCTTCGTTTATTGTTATATAGTCGATTAAAACAACTATCCTTACTTTAACTGGGGGGTTTATTGTTAGTTTACTTGGAACTTGAGAAATAGCATGTACAACGCTTGCCTGTACGTTTGTTGGATCAATAACTTCTAAAACGACCTCATTTAAAGCTTTTGACAAACGCTCTTCCTCTTCCATTGCATCTAACCAAGAGTCAAAACTGTCATATATCTTATCCATGCTGAGTTTCTTTTCTAACTCACATATTTATTTAAATTAAAAAAATACATCGACTCCAAAGTCGTCTTAATCAGAATCAATATCAACGGTCTTTTTGTGCTTGGACTCGTAAACTAAAGTATAAACGCCCTTTGGGGTTGTTAATGTGAGCTGTTTAGAACAGAGTTTAATGTTTCGTTTACTTTTTTTAAACATTCCTTTTTTATCTGGTCGGTGTCTGGCTGTTGAGAAAAAGTTGCCCTTGCCTTTCTTTGAAGATCAAACTTTTGTCTTTTGTAGTCCTCAAAATCAGCTTGTAGGCGACTAAATTCTTCATCTGTGATGTTCGAGTCGGCAAGTGCTTTATTTATTGTCAGTTTGAAGGAACTAAGTTTAGCTGTTATTAGTTGAACCATAGCTGTGTGCTTTTGGAGTTTAGCTTTTATTTTTTTGCTGACAGCACTTACAGCCAATGAACACAGGCCAAGAGTTAAAGACAAACCACCTAGAGGCAAAGCTGCCGGTGCACCTACGCCTGTTGCTAAGAGACCTACACTTGTTCCTGCTGTTAGAGCACTAGTGATCGATGCTCCAGTATTAACATATGTAACAGCATTAAAGGCAGCAGAATACCTTCGTTTGGTTTTACTGTATTTTGAAAGGTCCTGCTCTAGTTGGGTTTGCATTTGTGTTATGTTTGTTAATCTGAAAGTTTTTATGTCTACAGCAACAGAGTTCTCTTCTTTGGGCACTTTTGGATAAACCTGAACAGACATGCTTTTTTAAAAAATAAAAATAATTTAGTATTGGATATCTTTTAATCTGTTATCTTGAATATTCAGCTGCGCATCATATATTAAAAACAAATATACATTAAGTGGTTTATCATCTCTTTTTCTTTATCAATTTGAATGTTTATTACGTCTTTAACTGTTCTCCCACTCCCATGCAACTGATTATCCTCTGTTGACCTTAGGTCAATCCATAAACCGTATTTCGTTGTTAAATATTCATCAAGTCTAACACTGTGAAGGTGTAGATCTTTAGACACAAGGTCTACTGTTGGACTTCTAGACCTCCCGCCTCCAAAATATTTTCTTATTTCGTCAAAATGATGATAAGGTTTAAGCCCGCTACCGTAGACTTGGTTAGGACTACCCTCAATTGAACATTGTACTTTCGTTATTTTAGGATTAATAAACTTTTCAGTTTGTCTTTCGTATGGTTCTTCATCTTCACACAGCAATAAAATACCTTTAAGGGATCGTGCTGCGGCGCTAAAACTAAAATTCCATATAGTGTCTGCTCTGCTTTTAGGATATTTAGTATGATGAATCACTCTTTCGTAATATATTGCTAATTTTGACTGATATTGTTGCTCAATCAGCCTTGCTAAGTTAGGGTTGCTAACAATGTCAAACTCTAACGAGATGTCGAAAATGCTGTATTTGGAATCAGTGTCTGTAGATTTAATGACACGTTTGTATTCATTAAAAGTTAGTTCATATGACAATCTGTCTTTTAATGCTCCTTGAAAGTATGGCGCATGCGCGCTTAATAACTCAAAATCCAAGGGGATGGAAAAGCGATTTCCATACGCAAAATTTACAGCTTCGGGCTTGTTACCGTCTTTAGCATCTTCGGTGTCTATTCTGTGTTTTAGTGCTTCATCACTTTCGATTCCTTGAAACGCGAGGTCAGCCCTTTCATTCGCGGTTAGCCATAGATCACAATAGATTAGAAATATGTCTGCATTGTGTAAAGAAAATATTTCTTGCCCCTCAAGTTTTATAGAAATTTTCTTAACGATTGCCCGTCCCAGATTCTGGACTACTGTCCTGTTTGCGTCTGTTGCTGAATCAAGTTCTATTTTGAAAGTAAGCCGTGCAGATCCTGGCACAATCACTTCATCTGCTCCTAGGTCTGGAAATTTAACAGTAAGAATTTGATCTGAATCAATAGTAGATGGATTATTTGGAACAATAATATTCTGTTTATTTCCCTTCACGCCAAAGGGCTCTTTCAGTCTTCTATGCGGGTCAAGAATCGAGCCATATGCTTGTGACATTTTTTTTATAAAACAAAATAAAAAGTTAATTATTTAAAAACATGGCAGGCATTGAAGAAGATTATGATGTTCCTGACCCTGGAAACGACATGAGTGAAATGACTCCTTTGACACAAACATTACAATCATTGCGGCATGAATTAACAGTAAGTAAGGTCAAATCATTTCATCAAAGTTTAGGCCAAGAACCTCCCGAATTTATAGACCCTAATGATTTTGAAACAAAAAATGATCACTTGTTTTTTAAAAATGATAAAGGTGAACTTGTTCAGCTTACAACTAAACCAGACTCATCAAAGTTTTTAAAAAAGAGTACAATTAGACAAAGACTCAGTGTGAGCGATCAAAGTCGCCTTGGCATTACTAAACCAAAATTAGATAGGGAAGCAGTTGGTAAACTTCAAAACACACTACAAGAACTCCCAACAGATAACCAAATACAAAACATGCCACTTGAAGTTTTAAATCAATCAACAGACAAACTAATACAAGCAATAGAAGCAGAAACCAGTTTTTCAGAAGAAACAGCATTAAAAACTATGCACGATCCGCCGCTACCTATGAGAGAAATAACGGCCCTTGATCATGCTTTAAGAAGCATCAGAGGCGAATTAACAAACAATTTAGCAAAACTGGGTGAACTAGATGAGCATATAAAAAGAGAAAAAGAAAAACTAGTTGAGGCTGATGACCACAACTTAGGACCTGGTGTTAAAGAAAGAATAACACAAAGACTAAAAGATCTTGAACAAGAGAGATCAGCAAGACTAGAAGTGTTGTCTACTAACCGAGAACAATTACGAACTCAAGTGAGCAGAATAAGAGAAACTATCCAAAGAATTTTATATGAAGACACAACGTTAGCAGAACGAATAAGAACACTGTTTAGAGAGCAAGGTGTCACATTAGCAAGTGTTATAACTGCCTTAGGATTTGCAATAAGTACACTGGTGATGGCTATTACAGGCGGCGGTGGTGGGAGGGCAGTGCCGCCAGGCCTGCCAACTCCGTCGTCAGATAAATCATGGGTAAAAAAACAACTCGATCACCTTGCAAACTTACTAAAAAAATTAGCCAGTAAGGCAATAGACTCTTTGCCTGGTATAATAGGAGGGATCGTTAGCTGGCTTTTGTCTGCCGCAAGTAAAGTAGTTGGCTTTATGGCTGAGCACTTATGGGCATTAGTTGTCTTAATAGTTGGGTTAATTTTTAGTAAGATAAAGACCAAGTAATCCTAGGGCAGTTAATCCAATAACAAGTGCCGTCTTTTCATATTCATGGTCATCACGAACAAAGTCCGCGTCTTCAATGGCCTTTGGGCTTTGGGCCTTGGGGATTGGATGGGGTTTTGAGGGGGCTTGTTTGTTTATTGTTTGTAATATTACTGGCTTAGAATTTATGTCGTTTTTCCCGACCTTCTCTTCATTGCCAGCCACAAGGATTTCATTATTATAGTTTATTATTGTTCCTATCTGAAGTCTGAGGTCAGAAGGCAGCATGTATAAACCAGTGCCGACAGCAAAGTCTACTTTCGATCTTGCGTATTGCAAAACATTTTGGTACCTTTTAATACTTGAAGGCAAATCAACTGCAGAATTAATAGAATCCTCTAAATTTGCTAAATACTGTTTTTGGGCATCAAAGCCAGTAGAAGATCAGTTATGTTAGATCTTGCCTGTGCTTGCGAACCTAGCAAACACCAAACATAAGTACGAATAGAGTCGTTTATTCGTTCTATTCCTGCTCTAGTTAGACCATTAGAAGTATCCAAAATAAATGTTGTCCATGCTGTTTTATGCTCTTGCTCTATGGACCCGAGGTGAACAGTTGTGCCTGAAGAGAAAGATGTGTAAGGAGGATTCCAATCATAGTTATACTTTCTGTGCACGCCCCAAAAATAAAGGGTGCCTAAACCATGATTAAGATCCAACTTTTGTCTAAAGTCTGTCTTTGGGTCAATATCAAATTCGTTACAGATCCTTTCAAAAGCCTTGTAATCTATTCTGTTGCTGAATGGATTAAACGTTTTGTCATTTGGTAATGGCGCTTGCAGTTCAGATAAAATACGTCTGAAGGTGTAATAAAAATGAAATCTATACACTGACCTCACCAAAGGATCAGGATGATTTAAATGATCAGCATACGACACTCCACACCCAGTTGATGCACAAAACACAGCAAAGTTTAACTGGTTCTGATAAAACTGCATCGGATGACTGAACCACACTTTCGCGATGTAGTCTTTTTTAATAGGAGGGTTAAGATATCTGTTCAATGGAGTACTAACCTTTACTTGAAAGGCGTCAGTCTGAGTCACAGAAATGTCAAGGGCGTCAGTTGTTATATTTTTAAGATTGTAGTGCGGCCCAACAGAATATTTTGCATTAGTATATTTGAATGCACTCATTTTTAAATTGTTTTAAAAATGTTTGTAACAATAACAACTCAAGACAGTCCTTCGTTTTTAGAATATGCTATTGATAATGAATGCGGAACCCAAAGGGTTGCACTCCATGAAATTTTTTACAAAGTCGTATGGTTTAATATAAGTGAATCCAAGGAGAATAATAAGATTCGAAAAGTTAATAATTTAGGAAACTTAGTTAGCCAGTTAACCATACCTGATGGTTATTACGGGTTTTGCTCGCTGAAAGAAGCAATGAGTAACTTCGACATTACTCTCAAACTTAACAATGCAAATTTGAAAGTAATGTTGACATTCAAACCTGAAGAAGAAAGAGTAAGTTACCTTTTTGATGTAGAGCTAGCTAAAATGTTAGGCTTTGCAACTAACAATCGATCAATTGATCATGAATTTAGAGTTACACCAGACAAAACTACTTATGAGGGAGAATATCCGCTCGATCTTACATTACATTCATTACTCTATGTTCATTTGGACGAGCTGAGCACTGATGAAAACTTATATGATGGAAGGCCCTCAACTGTTTTAAGAGCTCTTCCATCAGGGAAAGCTGCATATTGCGATTATGAAATTATACAATTCCCTAATTTACAGTTTAAAAGATTAGCTTGTGGGAGGGTCAGATCATTTAATATAAAGATCACAGATAAAACAGGGAAAGTCGTAAAATGTGATAACCTGCACATTGTTTTAGAAATAAAATAATACGTTGTTTTAAAAAATGTCACGTGGACCAGAAGAATCGGGAGTTACATTAGCGCCTGAGAGATGTGTAACTTTAGAATTAAAAGACCTTGCAGACGTTGAGGACTTTGAACAAAACGGTGAGATAGGCACTTTGTATGGTTTTGAGTACAGTAAGATGGTTATTATAAGCGCAAAGAGGTTGGCGACAACAAAAAGTTTCCTAAACTAGAACAACTACGCAATCTAGAAGCAAATAATGCGGGTCAGTATGAATATAAAATAGTTCGAAAAACTGACAACAAATGGCACTTAGAACCATATTTAGAATGGGACATAAAATTTGAATTCTTAAGCCCATTTACATTTTTTGACCGTCAAAAAAGTTTCAGAAAAGCATTGAACTCTGGCCCTTTACATGTAAGTCTTATGCCAGAGGACAACAGTCGGAAAGAGATCGAAATAAAGCCGTTTGGGGACAAACAGTACATCCTCCACAGAAGAGAATCGGTTTTAAAGAAAGCTTCTACAAAATTACAGTTCATTCCACGCACAAAATTAGGAGACACGTTCACAATGATATTTAAAATTTCTGTCTTAAAAGATGAGGCGAGAAATGGAGCTCTGGGCGTCAGTGACAATCTTATGAAAGGAATTCTTATTAGCTGGCAAAACTTAGACGTTGACAAACTTAAAGTTACTGTCGTTGTTCTTTACAATGGCGAGGATATTAAGGTCATGACAACAAGCAACAAAATTGATATTAGTCTAAATAGAAACGATCTTACAGAACTAAACTGGATTAATCTTACACAATTAGACCTTATAGGTTTTTATTATACTAAACAAGTTTTGACAGAGAGTATGATAAAAACAATAACTGGATTAGATTAAATTCTGTTTTAAAACTATGGAGCAGACAACTTTGGCGTCAATGCCGATGTTAAACTTTATGACAAAAACCCCTCATTGTTCATTGATTTGTGGACAGACTGGTTGTGGAAAAACAATATTTGTCCTCGACCTATTACAAACAGTTTATAGTTATAATTTTGATCATATTGTAATTTTCTGTCCAACATTAAAGTGGAACAAAGCATATCACGACAGAAGGTTTATATGGACAGATGATGAAATCTATTTGATTGATCCCAGCAATAAACTGAGTGAGTGTTTAGAACACTTTTATAGACAGTTTGAAGGAACGCAGACACTATTTATTATTGATGACTGTTCGGCAGAAAGAGACATAGTTAAAAAAAGAAACACTTTGTCAAAACTGGCTTTCAGTGGAAGACATGCTGGAATAAGTGTGTGGATTTTATGTCAAAAATATAACTCAGTTTTAAAAGACTTTAGAGAACAATTAAAGACTGTAGTTTTATTTCACATGAAAGACAGAGACGCATTTGATGAATGTATGCGTGAAAATGATGTTATTGAAGACGATCAAGAAAAACGAAGGATTAAGCAAAAACTAAAGTCTCAAAAGTTTTCTAAATTAGTGTTAAAAACAGATAATCCTACACATTATGTATGTTTGTAAAGTGTTTACTATTAGAGAACTAGTAAATGGGCATTATGGGTAAGCCGGCGGAGCAACAGCGAAACCGGCTTCAGCCGGTTGGAGCTGGCGGAGGTGGGTGAGCCATAATGCCCATTTACTAGTTCTCTCTGTCCGTATAGGCGAATGCTACTTCAGACGGGGGGGGGGGGGGGGGGGGGGGGGGGGCGGGGGGGGGGGAGAGGGGGAACACAATGACATAATTTACCAGATGTCTGCGAGCACAGGGACTGTAGATATGAAGGGGGGGGGGGGGGGGAGAAGGAGGGAAGTTTGACAATTCCCTTTGTGTCAATTACGGCCGCACGTGGCTCAAGTGTGGGGGGGGGGGGGGGGGGGGGGGGGGGGGGGGGGAGAGGAGGTGGTGGTGTGGCGTGGAGAGAGGCAACATGCCTTTGTTTCACGGGGTAGAGGGTGTGTGTGTGTGTGTGTGTGTGTGTGTGTGTGAAGATGGGGGGGGGGGGGGGGGAGGGGGAAGGGGGGGGGAGATGGGCAATTGTCACAATGCAATGGAAGTTTTTCTGCATCGTAGCTGCTCCCCGTGTGTGTGTGTGTGGGGGGTGGGTGGGTGGAGGAGGGTTGCGAGGGGAAGGGGGGTAGACCGATAAGAACGAAAGGCGTCAGGCGTTTCCCGTGACGCAATTTTTTCCTTGTCATAGATCGTGTCATCGGGGCGCTTCGCACCGTCCTAAGCGAGAGAAGGGGGGGGGGGGGGGGGGGGGGGTTTGAGAGGGGAGAGTGGGCATAGATTTGAAATCTATTCTTTGGTCTGGGGTTTGAGTGGGACCGATCCGATGGGTTTGTCAAGCGTTTCATCACACCATCGACAACTGCCACGAAGTATGCAGACCTCAGTCTGCAAGTATACCTTGTCCTTAATGGCCTCCGGCCAATAGGACGTTAAACTCACCACTGACGATGACTTTCTCTCTTTCCATTAGATGGGGGTGGGGGTGGGGAGCAAATCGATATCCTTCGTTTATATAGCATGTGGGTGGTTTTATGTTGAATAACGTAAGCGTGTCGTAGCATAACATATTTGGACATTTGTTACTTCTAGAGCGAGAGAGAGAGCCACATTCTGGAAATTATTAACGTCCAGTTTATCACTGATTAACGGCTGGCTGACCGGTTCTGACCTCTCGGGAGGTATGGGAGTGTGGGTGGTAGGTGGGAGTGAGTGGGTGGATGGTGGAGGAGGGGGGAACGGAGAGAGGGGGGTAACACTCTGTTGTAGGGCGTGTCATCCAGTCCATCGTGGGGCCGCCGATGGGTTGACACTCCTCAAAGCCTTGTGACACTCTTGGCGTTAAGCATTTGTTAACATTGATCATTACGGTCGCCCGCATCCAAGTAATGGTGATGAGTGTAGCGTGTGTGTGTGTGTGTGTGTGTGTGTGTGAAGGGAGTGAAACCTCTCACAAAGGCCTTAAGCGCTTAGAGGAAAGGAATACCGTGAGTGATAGAGAAATAGGTAATGGGCCGATTAGCAATACGCCCTTACCAAGCACACACGATCGAACTCTGTCAAAGAGGACGAAGTGGTCAGGTGACAGATGGCACCTAAGGTAGTAAGGACCCTCCCGGGTTCGAACCTCCCCGATAGCAAAAGGGGGAAGGGATGTAACTACTAGGACCTCAGAACATCGAGTAGGTGTTAAATACTCAGTCAGCTGAGGTCGCTTTGTAAACAGTCCTTGAAGAGCAGGAGTCTTGGGCTCGTTTAGAAGGCATTGCCGTGGGGCACTGTGTTGATGCTTTGTCAGGCTAGTTGAATGCGTGTGGACGTTGTTTTCGTAGCCTTTCTCTAGGATAATTACTGTATTAAAGTGGCTCCCGGAGTCGGCGGGAATTTTTTTATATCCATTTGGTGCCAAGTGGCTGTTTGCTAAGCAATTAGGTAGGGATGTGTGTAAATGTTGATGTGTGGAAGAATGTAGAGACAGGAGAAGAACACCACGAGAGAGAGAGAGAGAGAGAAGAGAGAGAGAGAGAGAGAGAGAGAGAGAGAGAGAGAGAGAGAGAGAGAGAGAGAGAGAGAGAACGGAGGAGAGAGGGTAGAGAAGAGTGAGCAGGACAGAGAAGGGTTGAGAGAAACGTGGTCTGGGAGACAGAAGTGACAGCAAGGTCTTAGGGTAAAAGACAAGCTGAAAAAGAAAAGACTGAGGTTGAAGCCCAGAGGTAGGTGAAGAGAGACAAACTGAGTTTGAATGCAGAGGTGGGTGAAAGAGACGAAGAAGAAGATTTCTGCGTTGAGTTCCCAGAGACGACCACAAAGATCCAGTCCTGAAACCTGGAGCCAGTCAACCAAGGGCGTCACCATCATCCAGTGCTGAAGAAAACTTGAAGAGACTTGTTCAAGAACAGTGGTGTGGTGTGAAAGTGTGGTTGTGTGTGTGAAAACCTGGCCAGGTAAGAAGCCATTTTATTATGACCGGGTGTCGCGTGAAATCTGGAAACGTGATATCTGGGAAGGCTTCCCAGATATCACAGATTTTCTTGGGAACGCGTTCCCAAAATGTACTGTGATATCTGGGAAGGCCCGTGATATCTGGGAACGTGGTCTTTCAGAGCTCAGAAGGGCAGAAAGAAGACGAAAAAAGAATGGATTTTCGAGACAAGGTAGGAAACAATTTATTTAGGTGTAATTGAGATCTTTGGCCTTCTTGTCACAGGCGCGCACGTGAAGAATATGAAGTTGCTGCTCTATGACAGCAAGCATGTTCAGTCGCACACACAAGATGAGCGCTCGATGCGTGCGTACATGTCTCAAGTGTGCGTGAGAAACAATGTAACTTGAAAGAAATGCAACTTACAATTCAAATGCATGCGTGCATATCATGAAATTTCATGAAATTGAAAGAAAATATGCTAGGAAGGCCACATTTAGTCTATTCTCTGAGACGTTCCCAGATTTCACACCATTTCCCATATTTCACGATTGGAAGTTCAGGAAATCTGGGAACGCGTTCGCAGATATCACGGTAAATCTGGGAACGCGTTCCCAGATATCACGGTTCCCAGACATTATACGACACCGGGATTAGGAAGTATTGATCTTTTATGTTTTGATAATTCCATTTTGTGTAATTGGATTTTTCATGTTTGATTATAAGTAGCATAGAAATTGTATTTCTTGTTCTCAGTCGTGTTAGGAGAGAACCGAATGCGTGACATCCCATTCCCAGAGAGAGGTAAATGTTTGCTGGGTGCATGGGTGTGCATATGCGTGTATGAGTGCAAAGGTAACCTTGGTGTGTTAAGCCTGACTAATAATACATCATCAACTTAGTGCACTTAAGCAATACCATCATGATTTCCCACATCCTGGACAGTGTGTGTGTGTGTGTGTGTGTGTGTGTGTGTGTGTGTGTGTGTGTGTGTGTGTGTGTGTAGTGTGTGTGTGTGTGTGTGTGTGTGTGTGTGTGTGTGTGTGTGTGTGTGTGTGTGTGGAGAGAGAGAGAGAGAGAGAGAGAGAGAGAGAGAGAGTGCGTGCGTACTTGCGCACATGGTGTGTGTGTGTGTGTGTGTGTGTGTGTGTGTGTGTGTGTGTGTGTGTGTCTGTGTGTGTGCATGTGTGTGTGTGTGCGTGTGAGTGTGTGTGCGTGTGAGTGTGTGTGTGTGTGTGTGTGTGAGTGAGAGAGAGAGAGAGAGAGAGCGAGCGAGAGAGAGAGAGAGAGAGAGAGAGAGAGAGAGAGAGAGAGAGATCATAGTCCTTGCTAATATCACTTTCTGAGGGTCACTAATTTGGTAGAAAAAAACATTCTCGAGAAAGAGGATTTTTTCTTACAAAGGAGTGTCTGGAAATGAAAAAGGTAGGCTATCAGGGCAGCAGTAGTCGTGTAATGCAAACGTTATCTGTCAAAGTGACAGCTGCGCAGAAATACCCTATGTGTCGTTGGTAACTAAGAAGACAATTTCTCAGAAATAAAACTGTCATAAACATGAGCAAAATAAAGTGAGAAAAAGCACTGTGTTAGTAGGTACGCAATTGTCTAAAAGATAACTCTCTTTATTATCTGTCCTTCTTCCCAACAATCGTTTGCTCTGACCTGCTCATATTGCTTGAAACTCTCTCTCTCTCTCTCTCTCTCTCTCTCCTCTCCACACACACACACACACACACACACACACACACACACACACACACACAACACACACACACACACACACACACACACACACACACACTTTTTTTCCATATACTTGAGTCCCTCGCATACAGGCTTGTTCGCATACGCTAAATAGTTACAAAACATAGTTTTACCACGACGTTGTGAGCTTGTCTTTCATTCTGTTTTGTGATGTGTATACCGCTTTAGTTTTACGCGACCCGTTCGTTGCCTGACCCCGGCTCCAGGTGTGAAACAAGATAACCAGGAGACTAGGAAGAGTAATATAAAAAAAATAATCAAAGATTGAGCCTGGTAACTCCCCATTTGTTTGGGCATATCATCAAGTTTAAGCCGCGTTGGTTACCAGAACTGTATCACGTTGACTCGCAGACGTTGCTGTGGTCGCCTGGATGAGTTATTAACACACACACTCACGCCGAAATATGGGTTGTTACGACGCACCAAAGTAGAATAATCAACTTGATGATTGTGGACACACTACGGAAAAGAAAAAAAACAAGATGCAAAGCATATAAACGTACTCCCAGTTTATCTTGAATACGCGTGAGATGTTCCATAAAGAGTAAAAACCGTTTTGGGCCGTTATAGCTGTTTGTAACGGCTATAACGGTAAACTAAAACATCGGGCATCATCCGTGACCCATAATGAACATACCTACAAATTTTCAGAAAGGTTGGCCAAGTACTTTCTGATATTTTCCTTAAAGAAGAAAACCGTTATGGGCCGTTATAGCCGTTAGTGATGTCGGGCATCATCCGTGACCCATGATGAACATACCTACAAATTTTCAGAAAGATCGGCCAAGCACTTTCTGAGATATTCCATAAAGAAGAAAAACCGTTATGGGCCGTTATAGCCGTTTCTAACGGATATGACGTAAAATAAAACATCGGGCATCATCCGTGACCCATAATGAAGATACCTACAAATTTTCAGAAAGATCGGCCGAGTATTTTCTGAGATATTCCATAAAGAAGAAAAACCGTTATGGGCCGTTATAGCTGTAAGTAACGGCTATAACGGTAAACTAAAACATCGGGCATCATCCATGACCCATAATGAACATACCTACAAATTTTCAAAAAGATCGGCCCAGTAGTTTTGTTTGGAGCGAGTGGAACACATTTTGAACACGGACGGACAGACAGACAGACAGACAGACAGACACACAGACAGCATTTCTTCGTTCCCATTGTAAAGTACTCAAAAAGGAGGTGGTTGGCTTTGTTCACGCGATATGTCAGGTGGTGGGTGAGTCTGTAAAAGAAAGTATGGCGCGTTGTTTGGACGTCTAAACAAAGGAATGTGTCAAAACAAAGTAGGTGTGAATAGACATAGTCGCCACAACAACCCGGTGTAACAGCCCATTCTTACCCCCCCCCCCCTCTGGAACTTACCCCGGGGTAAGTCTGGGCTAGCCTGCTTTAACCCCGGGGTCATTCCAGGACTAGCTGGAACTTACCCCCCCCCCCCCCAGTTGGAACTGACCTCCCCAGTCATCTACATTATACAAGGTACACAGGCACTCAGGAGACATAATTAGCTGTAAAAATAGTTAAAATTTCTGATATACATTAAAGTGACCAATGGTCAGTGACACTGACCACTGGTTGTCTGCATTGCACAAGGTATACAAACACTCATGAGACACTGATTAACTGTAAAATAGTCGAAATATCTGATTTACGTCATAGTGACCAGTGGTCAGTGGCACTGACCACTAGTCTGCATTGTACAAGGTACAGAGATACTCGGGAGACTATAATTAGCTGTGAAATGGTTAAAATCTCCGATTTACGTCATAATGACCAGTGGTCAGTGGCACTGACCACAAGTAATCTACATTGTACAAGGTACACAAGCACTCGGGAAACACTAATTAGCTGTTAAATAGTTAAAATCTCCGATTTACGTCATAATGACCAGTGGTCAGTGGCACTGACCACTAGTCATCTGCATTGTACAAGCTAAGGTACTCAGGTACTCAAGAGACTCTAAATAGCTGTAAAATAGTTAAAAGAGGCAAACCAGGATGAAGCAATAACGGTACTTGGTCACAACGACACAAGGTCACTACGACATTTTGTCACATCTACAACATTGGCACTTGGTCACATTGGCATGTAACCGTCTTTCTTTCCCACGCATGCACGGGCGTACTCACACACCCGAATATTGACCCACGCGTGTAAGCTAGCGCGAGAAATGTTAATACGTATCTGTTAGTGAACCAGGGTGTGTGTGGGGGGAGGGATGTTGGGGAAGTAGGAGGCCCATCTATTGAGAAGAGTTTAGAACTACACTTTGTCTAAACCCAACTAACTGTATATAGGAAATGGAAGAGGGGGTGTAAATATGCAGGCTAACACAATTTTTTTTAAAGGCGGGTGTGCGTGTTGGGAAAAGGCAGAGGAAGACCTGAATAACCCTCTCTTGTTTGAAGGGTGGGGTGGGGTGGAGGCAGATTCCAAATAGTCCTAGATTTACCCTTTTGGGAGGGGGGGGGGGGGGTAAATCCAGGCTAGCCCCAACTTACCCCGGGGGGGGGGGGGGGTATGTTCCAACTAAGGGGGTTAAGTTCTAGCTAGTCCTAGAATGACCCCCGGGGGTAAAAGCAGGCTAGCCCAGACTTACCCCGGGGTAAGTTCCAGAGGGGGGGGGGTAAGAACGGGCTGTTACACCGGTATTTTCACACACACACACACACACACACACACACACACACACACACACTGTGCTTCGCTCAAGATCTGTCAGTGAACGAATAATTACGAAGCATGTAACGTAAGGAACAAAACAGGTGAAGGACGCACACTTTCATGCGCACAAATCCCCAGACTGCACAAAGGTCACCCGAATTCACAACTGCGGAAGATGAGATCTGTGAAACTGCAGGTATAGTATAGCAGTTCACCACGATGTACTGCGAGATTTTGTTTTGTCTGTCTCGGAAAGTTGCGACACTGCGGAAGATATCAGTTTTCGGTGAGACGAAAGAAATTTCCACAAAATGCCACTCCTACCTTCTGTTCGACATGAAAACGAATGCGGGTTGTAAACTGACGTGAAATTGAGACGAGTGTGTTCGGCAAGGCAGTTCTTGTTTTAAAAATTCCTCTCACTTCCTTGTTTGAAGAGATTTTCAAATAACTCTCATGTCGTCAGACGCTGTGCAGGTTCTCAATCTGGTTGGCAGTCGACAATACGCTTCCACATCATCGTCATCATCATCATCATCATCATCATCATCTCTCTCTCTCTCTCTCTCTCTCTCTCTCTCTCTCTCTCTCCTCTTCCCCCCCTCCCTCCCTCCCTCCCTCTCTCTCTCTCTGCACACAGACTAGGATTGACTGTCAATATGGATAAATCTAAGATAATAGTGTTCAGGAAAGGTGGGTTTTTAGGACCACGGGAAAAATGGTTTTTAGACGGTAATCAAGTTGAAGTTGTTAATTCATACAAATACTTAGGGATGACTTTTTCCACCCGTCACAGCTTCACAGCTGCAATGGAAGACACTACAAGTAGAGCTAAAAAAGTGCAATAGAAATTTTCACAACTTTAAACAGAATAGATTGTAACTCAGTTGATATATTTTTCAAACATTTTGACTCTCAGGTTGTTCCAGTTTTGTTGTGTGGAGCAGAGGTATGGGGCTTTGAAAGGTTTGAGCAGATAGAGCGTGTTCATCTTCATGCGTGTAAACGTTTGCTACATGTTACTGATAAAACCCCAAATGATATGCTCTGGGGTGAGTTAGGCAGGTATCCTTTATGGATTAATTCTGTTTCAAAATGTCTTAAATACTGGTTCCGTTTAATGAAACAACCAAATCATCTTTTCTCTAAGAAATCTTATGATATGCTTTTAAAAATGCATGAACGTGGAACTAACACTTGCGTCACAAAAATTCAAACTGTTTTGTGTGAGAATGGGTTTGAGCAAGTGTGGTTGTTTGGTTGTGGACAAGGGAAACTGTTCTTTAAAGAGTTTAAGGAAAGGTTGTATAGTTCCTTTTGCTTCCGATGGTATGACCACTTGGAAAATAGTGGTAGATTCTCTGTATACAAACAATATAAAACATATTTTGGAAGAGAGAAGTATGTGGATGTCCTGTGGATGAACACATATCGCAATGTACTTGCCCAGTTTTGGCTGGGAGTATCACAGATTAATGTTCACAAATACCGCGCGCGCGCGCGCGCGCGTGTGTGTGTGTGTGTGTGTGTGTACGCGAGCCTTTGCGTGCGCGCGCGCGCGTGTGTGTGAGTGTGTGCGCGCGCGTGCGCGCGTGCAACGAATCCAGTAGTTCATGCTATCTCCCCCCCCATTGAAAGGGGCTATGGCCTATTCAATAAACTTGTGTCAGTGTCAGTGTCAGTGTCAGTATCTCTCTCTCTCTCTCTCTCTCTCTCTCTCTCTCTCTCTCTCTCTCTCTCTTATTGAAAATTTGATTTGGACAAGTATTTCAAAAAGATCAGTTGCCAAATTTAGAGTTGGTGTTTCTGAAATGGGACTCGTTATTTAAGATACAGACAACCTAGACACATTGACTTGACATGTCCATTGTGTATGCAAGGTGAGGAAGATGAAATACATCTTTTGTTCCTTTGTCCAGCTTTAGAAGATACTCACCCGAAATTCAACCCTCAGAAATGTTTTAGGCGCCCATGTATTTTTCGTTTACAGTTACTAACTAGCTCTAACAGTTATACGGTTATTAGGAATTTAAGTATGTTTTTGTTTAAGGCGTCTGAGATCAGAGAAATAGTGACGTCTTGGTTGCTGTTGTTGCTCTTTCTTTCGTGATAAATGACATGTTTCTTCAAACTTTTAATGTGAATAATTGTGCTCATTCCCCTTCAAATGGGCCAATGGCCTTACTGAATAACAATCTGAAGTCGGAACTCTCTCTCTCCTCTCTCTCTCTCTCTCTCTCTCTCTCTCTCTCTCTCTCTCTCTCTCTAACGTCTTATTATTTTACCTCACCCTCTCTTTCACTGTCGCCTCCCAGCTTCACTCTCTCTTTCCGTCTTTTCTCTAGTCAGAGGATGGAGAAGAGGAGAGAACAGAGGAGAAGTGCAGAGAGAGAGGGAGAGGGAGAGAGAAGAAGAAGAAGAAGAAGAAAAGAGAGAGAGAGAGAGAGAGAGAGAGAGAGAGAGAGAGCACAGGGGGCTGGTTACAATGAGGAGGAGGGGGGGGGGGAGGGAGGATAATGGCTATAATAGAAACGAATGAGAAGACAAACATAACAAATGCATGTAGGGTTTTAGTATTACCCCTTCACTGACAGGAGAGAGCGTGTCTGACCAACGGATTGGAAACTAGATATGTGGTTTTCGGAGGGGGGAGGGGGCGGGGAAGAGGGAAGAGTGGCGATGGAAGAGGAAGAGGACTGAGGGGGCGGGGAGAAAGGGAAGGGGGGGGGGGGGGGGGCACGACAATTGCCTTTCTTTCTCGGCGTCTGTCTCTTGAATCTCCGTGAGCGTTAAGTCGCTTCAAGCAAGTGCTATTCCTAGCTGAGTGACCTGTTTAAATCCGGTAGTCGTTATCGCTTCAATTAGTCTTACAAACTGAACTCTAATCTCTTTCATCTTAACGCTTGTTTTTTAAAAAAAAACTTTACATCTAATGAAAAACAAAGGAATTGGAACAAAAGTGTCAAAATGCGTTGCAACAGACGACATGGAAATCGACGACGTCCATATACATCACTTGTTCATTCATAAGCTTAGATCATCACACGCGCACGAGTGTGCGCACATGCACGTGCAGGCGCACGCGCGCGCACGCACACATGCACGCACGCACACGCGCATACTATTTAATTCTATCGGTACTGTCATCTTTATTCATGGGTTCAGGTGCTGATTTTTGCTAAAAGTGGGTCATTGTAACAGAAGGAGCGTCAGCACTTGAAACGCTAGTACATTAATAAACACTTAAAACGCTAGTACTTTGTACTATACAACAAAACATTACATTCAATTCATGAAATGTCCGTCCATCAGCAAAAAAAACCCCACACAGATTATGCATAGGGAGCGAAAATAAATGAGGTAGGGGCAAGGTAAAAGGCAGGAAGAAGAAGGATTAAAAAAACAACAACAACAACATAATGATATGTCTTGTCTCACCATCATGTCGATTGTCAGGGGAGGAAAAAAAGGAGTTAAAAAAAAAAAAAAAAAAAAAAAAAGAAGAAGATGAAGAAGAGAGGTGATAAACTGATGTGTATTGTTTTGTTTCTTGGCTTTTCTTATGTCCTCCTTGTAGACTTTTTTTTTTTTCGGGGAATAGCCAATTTGCGACATAATATGTAAATCCTCTCTCTCTCTCTCTCTCTCTCTCTCTCTCTCTCTCTCTCTCTCTCTCTCTCTCTTCCTATTCTCCCTCAAGAATGGCTTTGGGGGAATGTTAGGACAATTGGACAGAAAAGTAAGAGGGAGACGGGCAATTATTTTTTTTTTTTTTCAAATGTGTACACATCTAAGTTAAACTACCCATACATTAAAGGAAATCTTATATGACGCAGTGAACAGTAAACAGCAATTAACGAAGACGTGGCAAACGAAAGCTGCTCTGTCATTTCTGCTGGGCGATTCGGTGTCATAAGCAGCATTCCTTTGGATTTATGGGTATGTCATTATTTCATCATGGGAGCAAGACTTACCCTATTTGTTCGTTAATTACTCATACATATAAGAAAACAAAGCTTTGTATCACTGATCCAGAGTTAAAATGATGCTAAACAATTACGTAGTGGGGGAAAACAAGTGAAGGCTAACAATTCTTCCATCATTATAGAGTTAAAATGAATCGAAAATTTTGACAAGGTTAAGAAAAACAAACCAAGCCAAACCAAACCGACCCAAACCAAAACAAAACAAACAACAAAACAAAATAAAACAAAACAAAACCAAAAAAAAGAAAAAAAGAAAAAAAAAACAAAACCAACGAACGAAACCAGATGAATAAAACTAAAGAATAGGAATGTGTTTTTAGTAGTGCCAATTGTCGATCCGACAATTCTTAAACTATAATGGGATTCAGTCATCCCTCACCGGACTGTAAACTCCGTAGATTGGCTCGAAAATTGTGGACTATGGCGAAAATTCAACCGGTACTGATTTATACTTTGTTTCCTGTTACTCGGGTGATCATGTTTTCTCATTGAATATTTTCCTTTTCCGTTGTTCAGATTGTCGCCTGAGTAAGAAGCTGTCTACATGAAGATGCCGGACGCTTTCGTTTTAGTATGTGCCGTGTATTTCCCTTTTGGAAATTTTGCACTGGTAATTTTCTGTTTTCTGTCGGCTTCTTTCACTCTGTTTTGCTTATTTACTTACTTTTGTTTTGTTTCTGCTTTCTTTCTTTCTTTTTTTGTTATTTGTATGCGTTTGTGGTCCATTTTGCTGTCTTTGTTCTTAATTGCATTTTGTTTTGTCTTCTCACAATCTGTAACAGGCCGGTTCTTTTTGTTGTAATCTGGCGACTTTGGTTCTGAGACTCTGCACACTGTTGGCATTACACGTTACTTCATGCAGTTCGCATTTGCTCATATGTTTTTTTTTCTTCTTTTCTAAAAAAGAATTTTTTGGGGGGGTGGGGGGTGGGGGGTGAGGTGGGGTGGGGGTGGGTTTAAATGTGTGTGGGATTAAACAATATGATTTATAACGCACATCAGTAAACAATGTCAGTCTATACAGTTATCCTCTCTCTCTCTCTCTCTCTCTCCTCTCTCTCTCTCTCTCTCTCTCTCTCTCTGTGCGTGCTTGCGTGCGTGCATGCGTGCATGCGCGCGCGCGCGCGCGCGTGTGTGTGTGTGTGTGTGTGTGTGTGTGTGTGTGTATGAGAGAGAGAGAGAGAGAGAGAGAGAGGAGGGGGGTGGGGTGGGGTGGGGTGGTGGGGGGGTGGGGGGGGGGGGGGAGTGCATTGCAGACTTCAACATTGGCATTTCCTCAGTAATTTCAAGCGCTAGCATAATCAAGCATGGCAGATCGGTGTACAATGACAAGACCTTTCAGCCATCCCTTGCATGATGTCATCAAATGGTAACGGCCGGAAATCTGCGATCAACAATTCCATGAACATTTTTGATAATACAAAAAATCGTGTGTAAAACGAATTGTTATCACTTGCACAATTGCTTGGTACACACTTAAAAGATGCGTTAAATAAAATCATACGCAAATTAAGTAATAAACTTTACCTTTACAAAAAAAAAAAAGAAGATTGACCTTTTAATGCGATTTCTACCGAGCACAGCAGATAAGGTAAATGTATAACTACATACACAATTAAGATAGACTACATTTCCAACTATTCTGCTTAATGTAAATAAAACTACAATAGTTTTGTCATTACTGGTGAATCAAGAAAGCGAAGCCATATTAAAGCAGCAAATAAAACAGTCTTTCTTTTTTTAAACTAACGTTCATTGTTGAATTGTTGATCGCAGATTTCCGGCCGTTACCATTTGGTGACATCATGCAAGGGACGTTCACGTAAATTTTGTAAATGCATCATGATTTCGTAAATTAACATTGTTGTCAAAATGATAAAACAAACAAACAAACAAAATAACAACAACAACAACCAGGCGTTAAAAATGGGGAAATAATGAATCAGATACAATCAAGCGTAAAGTCTGTTGCTTTAATACCTGACTAACGTTTGTTGATACACATTTAGAATACGTTAATGACCTGTCAATAAAGGAAAGGCCGACTGAAATCTAAGTTTCTCTCTGAACTAGATCACTGGCAATAGCCTTTCTCCCCAGGGCAGCAGATCGCAGATTTACATAAGAACAAGTCATGGCCATATGCGGTGGTTGAGAGCAGAATGTTCAGATCGTGCTGTTATTGCTGGCACTGAGAGATGAGGCACGATGAGTGACAAACTTACCAGTGTTAGAGCCAGAGAGAGAGAGAGAGAGAGAGAGAGAGAGAGAGAGAGAGAGAGAGAGAGAGAGAGAGAAAGAGAGAGAGAGTGAGTGAGTGACTGACAGAGAGAGAGTGAGAGAGAGAGAGAGAGAGAGAAAGACTGACTGACAGAGAGAGAGAGAGAGAGAGAGAGAGAGAGAGAGAGAGAGAGAACACACACACACACACACACACACACACACACAGACAGACAAACAGACACACAGACAGATTGACTGACGGAGAGAGAGAGAGACAGAAAGAGAGAGACAGATACAGAGAGAGAGAGACAGGCAGGCAAAGACGGACGGCAACTACGTATTTAACTGTAGCATAAAATATTGTAGCCTTAAATCGTCTCAAGCTAACATGCCGCTATAGTGGATGGTAAATACAAGAATTAAAAAAATAGTAAGATTCAATGTAGAAATATCATTCATTTGGGTATGTCTTAAAGGAAGCTTTATCAAGGAAGCCAAAGTATCCAAAAAGATTAGGTTTCGAGAAACTATATGAAAAGCATAAAGCGCGTAAAGAATGTCTTAGAATTGAATAGCACGTACTGCTGTGTCGTCACCTAATCTATATAACAACTTGAACCTTACACAATGTTATCATTTTTATTATCATTAAGAGTACTTATATAGCGCCTATCCCCGGCCAGAGACCAAGTTCTAAGCGCTTTACAATCCGCATTCTCGCTTACACGACGGGCTGCCTACTTGGGTAGAGCCGTCTGAAGAGCTGCCTGCCGGCGCTTCATTCAGTCGTTTCCTGTGTCATTCTGTCAATATCGTTCATTCAGTTTAACAACTCTTTCATTCTTTCGATTTTCTTACGCAGAGTGCATGCTATGTGAAACATGTCATCCATACCCACAGCCAAACTGGCCTTCACTTCTTGATGGGATTTTACGTGTGTGCAAGATGTGCGTGCGTTCACACACGGAACCTCGGTTTACAGTCTCATTTGAAGGACTGTTTGGGAAAGAACAGAGTCAGAACCAATGTTAACCCCGAGGGAAAAATCCCCCTGTACCGAAACGGCCCGGCGGAGATTCGAACCCGCAACCCCAGGATCACCAAGATTACGATTCCGGCGCTCTACCAACTGAGCTATTCCGCAATACGTACTGAACTAGTTGACATGAATGACAACGGTATCCAAAACATCTGTGTCGCCTGAAGAAGGAAATCTATAGTATCAGAATGAATGGAAGGAGTATTTCTCTCTCTTTTTCTTCTGGAGTAAGCAAACGTCTTTTTGCCAGACACTGGAGGACCACTGCGTCATTCCACGGACTCTGGACATGATCAGGTCACCCTGAGGGCAGCTCATCGTAGTAGAGGACGAAAGGTGAAGATGACCTGGGCAGGAAGCATATTCAGGCAAAGGACCCGATTCTTAAGAACAGAGCCAAGGATCGCCTATCATGACAGCAGTGAAGAGAGAAGAGGCAAGGAACGTCGATTATGTCCACCTTGACTGGAAGAGAGCCAACGAACGTCCATCACGAAGTCAGCGAAGAGAGGAGAGCCAAGACCTCTGTCACGACGTTGATCAGAGAAGAGCCGGGAAACATCCATCCTAACAACAGTGAGAAGAGGGAAGCGGATGAACAACGTAGGTCCACAATGACGACATTGACATGAAGGAGGTGAGTGAACGTCCATCAGGATGACAGCGAAAAGGGAAGAGCCGATGAAAGTCCATCATGAGGGCAGTGAAAAGAGGAGAACCGATGAAAGTCCATCATGAGGGCAGTGAAAAGAGAAGAGCTGATGAAAGTCCATCATGAGGGCAGAGAAAAGAGGAGAGCTGATGAAAGTCCATCATGAGGGCAGTGAAAAGAGGAGAGCCGATGAAAGTCCATCATGAGGGCAGTGAAAAGAGGAGAGCCGATGAAAGTCATCATGAGGGCAGTGAAAAGAGGAGAACCGATGAAAGTCCATCATGAGGGCAGTAAAAAGAGGAGAGCCGATGAAAGTCATCATGAGGGCAGTGAAAAGAGGACAGCCGAGGAAAGTCCATCATGAGGGCAGTGAAAAGAGGACAGCCGAGGAAAGTCATCATGAGGGCAGTGAAAAGAGGACAGCCGAGGAAAGTCATCATGACGGCAGTGAAAAGAGGACAGCCGAGGAAAGTCCATGTAAAAAGAGGAGAGCCGAGGAAAGTCATCATGAGGGCAGTGAAAAGAGGACAGCCGAGGAAAGTCATCATGAGGGCAGTGAAAAGAGGACAGCTGAGGAAAGTCATCATGAGGGCAGTGAAAAGAGGACAGCCGAGGAAAGTCATCATGAGGGCAGTGAAAAGAGGAGAGCCGAGGAAAGTCATCATGAGGGCAGTGAAAAGAGGACAGCCGAGGAAAGTCCGTCATGAGGGCAGTGAAAAGAGGACAGCCGAGGAAAGTCATCATGAGGGCAGTGAAAAGAGGAGAGCCGAGGAAAGTCATCATGAGGGCAGTGAAAAGAGGACAGCCGAGGAAAGTCCGTCATGAGGGCAGTGAAAAGAGGACAGCCGAGGAAAGTCATCATGAGGGCAGTGAAAAGAGGACAGCCGAGGAAAGTCATCATGAGGGCAGTGAAAAGAGGACAGCCGAGGAAAGTCCGTCATAATAGAAGTGACAAGAGGAGAGCCGATGAAAGCCGATCACAATGGCAGTGAAAAAAGGAGAGCTGATGAAAGTCCATCATTATAGCAGTGAAACGAGGTGAGCCGATGGAAGTCCATCATAATGGCAGTGAAAAGAGAGCTGATGAAAGTCCATCATTATAGCAGTGAAACGAGGTGAGCCGATGGAAGTCCATCATAATGCAGTGAAAAGAGAGCTGATGAAAGTCCATCACCATGGCAGTGAAACGAGGTGAGCCGATGGAAGTCCATCATAATGGCAATGAAAAGAGAGCTGATGAAAGTCCATCATTATAGCAGTGAAACGAGGTGAGCCGATGGAAGTCCATCATAATGGCAGTGAAAAGAGAGCTGATGAAAGTCCATCATCATGGCAGTGAAAAGAGAGCCGATGAAAGTCCATCATAATGACAGTGAAAAGAGAGAGCCGATTGAAGTCCATCATCATGGCAGTGTAAAGAGGAGAGCCGATGAAAGTCCACCATGATGGCAGTAAAAAGAGGAGAGCCGATGAAAGTCCATCATGATAGCAGTATAAAGAGGAGAACTGATGAAAGTCCATCATGATGGTAGTGTAAAGAGGACAGCCAATGAAAGTCCATCATCATGACAGTGTAAAGAGGACAGCCGATCAAAGCCCGTTATAATGGTAGTGTAAAGAGGAGAGCCGATGAAAGTCCATCATGATGGCAGTGTAAAGAGGAGCGCCGATGAAAGTCCATCATTATGGCAGTGTAAAGAGGAGAGCCGATCAAAGTCCATCATAATGGCAGTGTAAAGAGGAGAGCCGATCAAAGTCCATCATAACGGCAGTGTAAAGAGGACAGCCCGATGAAAGTCCATCATAATGGCAGTGTAAAAAGGAGAGCCGATGAAAGTCCATCATGATGTAAGTGAAAAGAGGAGAGCCAATGAAAGTGCATCATGATGGAAGTCAAAAGGGAGGAGCCAATGAAAGTCCATCATAATGGCAGTGAAAAAAGAGGAGAACCGATGAACGTCCATGATGATGGAAAAGTGCAGAGCCCAAAAAAGTCCATCATGATGGCAGTGTAAAAAGGAGAGCCGGTGAAAGTCTATCATGATGGCGGTGTAAAGAGGAGAGCCAATAAAAGTCCATCATAATGGCAGTGTAAAGAGGAGAGCCGATGAAAGTCCATCATAATGGCAGTGTAAAGAGGAGAGCAGATGAAAGTCCATCATAATGGCAGTGTAAAGAGGAGAGCCGATGAAAGTCCATCATAATGGCAGTGTAAAGAGAAGAGCCGATGAAAGTCCATCATAATGGCAGTGTAAAGAGGAGAGCCGATGAAAGTCCATCATAATAGCAGTGTAAAGAGGAGAGCCGATGAAAGTCCATCATAATGGCAGTGTAAAGAGGAGAGCCGATGAAAGTCCATCATAATGGCAGTGTAAAGAGGAGAGCCGATGAAAGTCCATCATAATGACAGTGTACACAGGAGAGCCGATGAAAGTCTATAATGGCAGCGTAAAGAGCAGAGCCGATGAAAGACCATCATAATGGCAGTGAAAAAAGGAGAGCCTACGTAAGGCGATCATAAAGGCAATGAAAAGAGAAGAGCCGATGAAATTCCATCATGATGGCAATGAAAAGAGGACAGCCGATGAAAGTCCATCATGATGACAGTGTAAAAAGGAAAGCTGATCAAAGTCCATCATGATGGCAGTGAAACGAGGAGGGCCGATAAAAGTCCATCATAATGGCAGTGAAAAGAGGAGAGTCGACGAAAGTCCATCATAATGGCAGTGAAACGAGGAGGGCCGATGAAAGTCAATCATAATGGCAGTGAAAAGAGGAGCGCCGATGAAAGTCCATCATAATGGTAGAGAAAAGAGGAGAGTCGATGAAAGTCCATCATAATGGCAGTAAAAAGAGGACAGCCGATAGAAGTCCATTATTATGACAGTGAAACGAGGAGAGCCAGTAAAATCCCATCATAATGGCAGTGAAAAGAACGCTGATGAAAGTCCATCATAATGGCAGTGAAAAGAGAGCCGATGAAAGACCATCATGACGACAGTGACAAGAGGAGAGCCGATGAAAGTCCGTCATGATGACAGTGAAAAGAGGAGAGCCGATGAAAGTCCGTCATGATGGAAGTGAAAAGAGGAGAGTCGATGAAGACCCAACATGATGGCAGTGAAAAATAAAAAAGGAGAGCCGAAGAAAGTCCATCATGATGACAGTGAAAAGAGGAGAGCCAATGAAAGGCAATCACAATAGCAGTTGCAAAAGAACAGCCAGGACAACGGACGGAAACCGGGCAACCACTGCCACTAGAAGTGATGCACTGGGAACACAGAAGGGAACTGGGCTTCCCCTGTGACAATGAGTGATGGGCAGGGGTAACAAAGGGGATGGACCACCCTTAGAGCTAGGGGTGATGCACCGGACAACGAACAGGAACTGGTCTACCCAAGAGACAAGAAGTCATGGGCCGGGTCAACCGAAGGGAACTGGGGTACGCCACATCCAACTTGCGCTCAGTTTGAGGAGATGAGAAGTGGCTGTCTGTTCGTGCTGAGGTTTAATTGTGTTGAATGTTGCTTGTCTTGCTTGAAGAAAACCAAAGAGGTCAAAACGCGTCGTGTTTGTCTTGTCATTTGTTTAGTTCTTTTATATAGTGGCATAATAATATATATATATATATATATATATTTTTGCTTTGTTTTAATTTCGGCCAGCAGTCACCTCACTTTGAATCCTACTCCTGTGACGAGAGGCGATGATGAGGGGTAATAAACTGGATGGGCTATCCCAGCGACGAGATGTGAGGGAACGGAGCAACAGACAGGAAATGGGCTATCCCTGTTACATGAGGTAAGGAACGGGGCAAGAGACGGGAGTTGGGCTATTCCTGTTACATGAGGTGAGGAACGGGGCAACAGACGGGAGTTGGGCTATCCCTGTTACATGAGGTGAGGAACGGGGCAACAGACGGGAGTTGGGCTATTCCTGTTACATGAGGTGAGGAACGGGGCAACAGACAGGAATTGGGCTATCCCTGTAACATGAGGTGTGGAACGGGGCAACAGACGGGAATTAGGCTATTCCTGTTACATGAGGTGAGGGACGCGGCAATACACAGGAATTGGGCTTCCCTGTTACATGAGACGAGGGATGGGGCAACAGACGGGAATGGGGCTATCCCTGTTACATGAGGTGAGGGACGGGGCAACAGACGGGAATTGGGCTATTCCTGTTACATGAGAAGAGGGATGGGGCAACAGACGGGAGTTGGGCTATCCCTGTTACATGAGGTGAGGAACAGGGCAACAGACGGGAATTGGGCTATCCCTGTTACATGAGATGAGGGAAGGGGCAATAGACGGGAATTGGGCTATCCCTGTTACATGAGGTGAGGGAAGGGGCAATAGACGGGAATTGGGCTATCCCTGTTACATGAGAAGAGGGATGGGGCAACAGACGGGAATTGGGTTACCATGTTACATGAGGTGAGGGACGGGGCAATAGACGGGAATTGGGCTATTCCTGTTACATGAGATGAGGGATGGGGCAACAGACGGGAGTTGGGCTATCCCTGTTACATGAGGTGAGGGACGGGGCAATAGACGGGAATTGGGCTATTCCTGTTACATGAGATGAGGGATGGGGCAACAGACGGGAGTTGGGCTATCCCTGTTACATGAGGTGAGGAACAGGGCAACAGACGGGAATTGGGCTATTCCTGTTACATGAGATGAGGGACGGGGCAATAGACAGGAATTGGGCTATCCCTGTTACATGAGACGAGGGATGGGGCAACAGACGGGAATTGGGCTATCCCTGTTACATAAGATGAGGGATGGGGCAACAGACGGGAATTGGGCTATTCCTGTTACATGAGGTGAGGGATTGGGCAACAGATGGGAATTGGGCTATCCCTGTGTTACGGCCCGTATTTCGTCCGGTCCCAAATTTTGGGGACACGTTTGACCGGAGCAGGTAAACCTGTCAAACCAATTGACCTGTTTACATGACAGCTACTCGCCTGCGTTTTGTGTAAGTCGGATGAGCGAGGATTTCCCTTCAGTCTCCGCACAGCTACCGGCCGAGCAACTTAATCAGAGAGTCGAAGGGAGACTGAAGGTGTGTCCTCGCTGGCAGTCAGTTCCCCAGGTGTCGGTGAAGCCCCCGTGTCCGACCTGGAACTGATTGCCATCCGGGTATGGGGTGCAGCCCGTGTCCAGCCACTGTCTCTACCCCGTGGGGGTATGGAGAAGCTGACCGAGTGATCAGTAGACATCGTATGTGCATTGCCATCTGGGTGTGGGGTGCAGCCCATGCCCAGCTACCGTCTTCTGCCACGTGGGGGTATGGAGAGGCTGTCCTTGAGGTCGGGACGACGACTTGTGTTCTTCTGTTGTGTGGGAGACCCTGGAAGGACTCCACGAACTACTTCCGTGAGCGGCTTCGTTTTCCGTCGAGTCGACGTGTCTTCTTCTGTTGTGTGGGAGTCCCTGGAAGGACTCCACGAACTGCTCCCGTGAGTGGTTTCTGAACTGTGTGAGGACTGTGTGACTAGGGCCAGATGCGGCCAAGTGCATAGACTGTTTGTGGTGAGGACTGTGTGACTAGGGCCAGATGCGGCCAAGTGCACAGACTGTTCGTGGTGACACTGCTGTGGGTGCCAGCTTGGTTTGATGTGACAATATAGTATCTAGTGTCGTTGTGCGCCCGTTGGTGGTGGCGAGAACTTCATGCTGTGCTTGTTCATGCTTGTTATGTAACATGTATTTGTTATGATTTGATGGCTCAGGCAGCAAAACAAAAAAGGTAGAAACTTAACTTGTTGCCTGGCTATCTATGTTCGTGTGGTGTGGCTGTGTGTGTAAGGAAAAAGACGGACACGCATCCAAACTTCTTCAGGTGAGTCAGACAGCAAAACACGCACCGCACGCCATCCGTAACACCCTGTGACAAGAGGTGAGGGAACGAGCCCACAGATGAGAACTGGGCTACCCGTGCAATAAGAAGAGATTGGCCAGGCCAACTGACAGACAAGTAGGAAAGCGGAGGGCGAGGAGAGGAATGGGAAGGAGAGGGGGGGGGGGGGGGGGGGGGGGGGGGGGGAGAAGAGAGAAAAGAAAAGGGTATGTGAAACTTGTTGAAGGGGGGTGGTAATGAGAAATGGTGATGCCCTCCGCTCCCTGCACCACTGAGTGAACGCATTCCATGCTTGTTGTCGGGCATAATACCGGAAAGCCCCACGATAATGAGGCTGCTGTAACCCGCAAACCTGAACGTGTTGGTGAGATGCTTGTTACTTTCTTCATCGTTCTCTGTTTTCTTCTGTGAGGAACGCCTCTCAAATGTGACATCAGTAATTTAATGTTGATTATCCCTCTGTAGAAGTTGTTCTTGGTATGAAATCTACATTTTTCTTTCTCTCCTCCACGTATATCACCCACCCTTTCCCCTTTATTCTCCTGAGGGGTGCATTCATCACACGTGAGTTAAACAGATAAATTACCTCTTTTGTGTTCATGGAGTGCATATATCAAACGGGAGTTACACACGCAAATGGTCTCTCTTGTCTGCTTGGCGAGTATCCATCACACATGACTCCAAGAGCCAAATTGTCTCAGTTATTGACTCGGCACATATTCATCACGAGTGAGTCAAAGGCAAATTGCTTCTTATTGACTCGACATACAATCTTTGTGAGTCCAGCAGGCAAACAGCCTCTCTTGTCATTTTTCTTTTCACAACTGAAGGCGAAAAAATCAAGGACAACATCTGATGCACGACCTGGTTATATCTGCCTGGCAGGGTGTCCATAGATTAGTTATCATGTTATGAATTGAATGTAGACAACTTCTGACAGCTATATCTGCTTGGCAGGTGTCCATAAATTGGTTATCATGTTATGAATTGAATGTAGATAACTTCTAACAGTTGTATCTGCTTGGCAGGGTGTCCATAAATGAGTTATCATGTTATGAATTGAATGTAGATAACTTCTAACAGCTATATCTGCTTGGCAGGGTGTCCATAGATTAGTTACCATGTTATGAATTGAATGCAGATAACTTCTAACTGCTATATCTGCTTTGGCAGGGTGTCCATAGATTAGTTACCATGTTATGAATTGAATGCAGATAATTTATAACAGTTACATCTGCTTGGCAGGGTGTCCATAGATTAGTTATCACGTTATGAATTGAATGTAGATAACTTCTAATAGCTATATCTGCTTGGCAGGGTTTCCATAAATTAGTTATCACGGTATGAATTGAATGTAGATAACTTCTAACAGCTATATCTGTCTAGCGGGGTGTCCATAGATTATTTATCACGGTATGAATTGAATGTAGATAACTTCTAACAGTTATATCTGCCTGGCGGGGTGTCCATAGATTAGTTATCATGTTCTGAATTGAATGTAGATAATTTCTAACAGTTATATCGTGTTTACTACTTTTTTCTTTTTACATTTTTTTGTTTTGTTTCGCTCAGTGGGGATTTTTTCAAGCATGTGATTACAATTCTGGAAAAGAAGAGCTCTGTGTGGTGGGCTGGACTGTCACAGAAAGGTGACCTGAAGAGCTAGTAGCACGACTCCCGGTGTCGTATAATATCTGGGAACCGTAATATCTGGGAACGCGTTCCCAGATTTACAGTGATATCTGGGAACGCGTTCCCAGATTTCCTGAACTTCCAATCGTGAAATCTGGGAATTTTGTGAAAATCATGTCAAGAAATTAATGGGGGAAAAAAGTGACAAGAAGGCCAAAAATCTCAATTGCACCTAAATAAATTGTTTCCTACCTTATCTCGAAAATCCATTCTTTTTTCGTCTTCTTTCTGCCCTTCTGAGCTCTGAAAGACCACGTTCGCAGACATCACGGGCCTTCCAAGATATCACAGTACATTTTGGGAACGCGTTCCCCCAAAAATCTGTGATATCTGGGAAGCCTTCCCAGATATCACGTTCCCAGATTTCACGCGACACCGGGCTGCCTGTACTCGGCGCAGAGCGGGGCCATACCCAGCCTCTTGAGCTGTAGTCAAGTGGGTGTTGGGCGACTCGAGAGGGGAAACCGACGAGGGAGTGACGTAGAGCGCCTCTCTATCACTACGAGGGGGACAACTTTCAGGCTTCAGAAACCCTGCGACCTGATGTCGTGCTTATCTCTGAGAGAGAGAGAGAGAGAGAGAGAGAGAGAGAGAGATTTTATTTCAGTAGGGCCAAGCCCCCTTACAAGGGGTGTGTGTACACAGAAAAGCAACAGGAACTTTAAGATTTCGACAGAAAGAAAGAAAACATAAAGACCAAACCATAAATGTCACTATCTACACTCTTAAGAGAGAGAGAGAGAGAGAGAGAGAGAGAGAGAGAGAGAAGAAGCAACGGGATCAGTGGATCAAAGAAAACTTTAGTGGGAGAGAACGAATTAGCTAGCTAGATGGATAGATAGATAGATAGATAGATAGATAGTGGGCTGAGTTTTGGATCCAAGTCTTTGTTGGCACAATGATGTTAGGGAAGCCGGACATGTATATTCATTAGATACTCTTGTAGTCTGTGGAGTTTGAGTAAGGATGTCAGGTAATTACAGAAAGTGTGTGTTGAATATGTCCGGAGTGATGTCCGTTGTTGAACTTTGTGAATGTGTACGCTTTTTGTGTACAATAGTGTTTATTGCCCTCCAGATGGGCGCTGTGATTTTTGCATCCGTAAGCATTAAACTGAAGTACCGTTTTGGCTTTTTAAAACTTAATTTGAAACAATGTTTCCCTACTCTTTGTATTCGTCAAATAAATTGTTTCTTTGAGTTGGTGACGTGTGATAATTTCTTGCAACAATTCTGGTGTTAACGACGGATTCATCTAGGGATGCTTAACTTTTTTTTTGATGTAACGGTGCGTGTTTATTTATGACGATGAGGAATGTTTAATACTGGAGAGACAGTGCTTCATTGGCGTCTGAGTAACTATATGTAAAGTGAAACGGGGAAATACTTAAGTCAAAGAGATATGCTGTTCCAGTAAACGTTTTGAAAGGGCGGTATTGGTTGGTCATGTGGCCTTTGGGTGGTGGTTTTGGAAGCCTGAAGGATCACATGCAGAAGACTGGACATGGTCACCAATACCAGATTGTGCCACTGAAACGTCTAACATAGCAGCTTTGTTGTTTGTGTACATATGATCAATAAGAGTCGCAGTTGATTTAGTTATTCTTGTGTGGGGGGTGGGGGGGGGGAGGTTGGCACTGATGGAATGGATGAAGTGACAATGTACTTGTCCAAGCTGGTTGATGTTTTGGCATGTTGATATTTAAGTCTCCAAATAATAGAATATTTGAATTTTTGTGACAGATCTGATCCATCATTTGCACAAAATTGTCATACCATTACAACAACCAACCAACCAACCATAACCACCAGCCACCAACACAACCAACCACCAACCAACTAACCAACCAACCAACCAAACCAACCAACCAACAAGCCAGCCAACCAACCAACAAGCCAACCAACCAACCAACAAGCCAACCAACCAGCCAGCCAACCAATCAGCCAACCAACCAACCACTATGAGACTTGTGCCCTCGCTAACGCCTCGCTGTCCGTACGGTGCCGTGGGCCAGATTTCCTCTGATTCTGCTGCCCACCCTACAGTGGCAAACCAGTTCCTCTATGCTATCTGTTCACCGTTCACCATGCATGCTGCACGGTTTCCATGATTAAGTGACCCCGATCACGTCTTTAAAATCCCTCTTTGTTTTTTTTGGGTTTTTTTTGCGAAAGCCTGTACAAGCGATTCATAGATTCCTATAAACCTGTACAAACGATCCATACATTTTGTCGATACAATCTTTTCACAAATAAACAGACATGAAACCACTGGGGACTTGGGTACCGTTCCTGACAATGAAAAACGGAGGAAAAAGCAAAAGTGAAAAAGGAAGAAAGAAAAGAAAGAAAGAAAGAAGGAAAGAAAAAACAGAAAGAAAGAAAGAAAGCATACACGTTTGTAAAAATACAGATATGCACATAGACTTTCATGGATAATTGTGACGTTGAGCATGCATACATACACGTACATTAATGGGTGTTCAGGTACATCCATGTGAAACACTCTTACCAAAACAAACAAACAAAAAGCGAGTGCACAGCGCTATACTGTCCAGTTAAAAAAAAAGACCACAGAGAGAGAGAGAGAGAGAGAGAGAGAGGAGAGAGAGAGAGAGAAGAGAGAGAGCGAGAGAGAGAGAGAGTGAGAGAGAGAGCGAGAGAGAGAGAGACAGAGAGAGCGAGAGAGAGAGTGAGAGAGAGAGGGCGAGAGAGAGAGAGAGAGAGAGAGAGAGAGAGAGAGAGAGAGAGAGAGAGAGAGAGAGAGAGAGAGGGAGGATACAAATATTATTGTTTTAGGCTTCCGGCCTGTAAAAGTAGGTGCAGTAAAATTAACCAAATGTGAAAAGAGAGAGAGAGAGAGAGAGAGAGAGAGAGAGAGAGAGGGGGAGAGAGAGAGAGAGAGAGAGAGAGAGAGAGAGAGAGAGAGAGAGAGAGAGAGAGAGCAGTCAGTAACTGAGACTTTAACTATGGCCTAGTCTTCCAACATGACCTTCGAACACAAAAATCTTTGGATATGAGGTATAATGACACACGGAGAAAAAAAAAAAAAAAACAGAAAAGAAAAAAAGAAAGAAAGAAAATTGCATACACCTTAAATTATGGAAATACAAATACGATCATAGGCCTGCTTGAATAGCATTAATTGTGAGCATGCATACATGTATGGTCATAAAGTCAAAGTATATCTGAAGTCTCTTGTCGCAAACAAAAATGTAGTGCATTACGCTGCCGAAAAAAAAGACGAGAGAGAGAGAGAGAGAGAGAGAGAGAGAGAGAGGGGGGGGGGAGGGCAGGTGGGGGGGGCTTCGCTGTACTTAGTTTTTGGACTGCATTGCATACTTCTTTTTTCATTTGTTTGTTCCTGTATGTCAGTTTTGCCCGTTGCTCCTCCCGAAGCATAGGCCGCCGACAACAGTCCGCCAGAGTCCTCCCTCGGTCCTGGGCTGCCCTCTCTAGTTGTTTCCAGGTGTGTCCCATCTTCTTGCTGTCTGCCTCAAAGTCCCGTCGCCAGGTGTTTCTTGGCCGTCCTCTTTTCCGTTTTCCCTGGGGGTTCCATGATAACGCCTGTCTGGTAATGTTACTGGCTGGCTTCCTCAGGGTGTGCCCAGTCCATCCCCCATCTTCTGCGCCGGATCTCATCTTCGGATGGCAGTTGGTTGGTACGCTGCCACAGGTCCGAGTTGCTGATGGTGTTGGGCCAGTGGATCTGGAGGATTCTTCTCAGGCATCTGTTGATGAAAGTCTGCACTTTTGTTCCTGTATACTATGGGCGTAATACACCTTTAATGTGTTTTTCATTGGATATGATGACAACCACTGCGATTAATTACCTCCGGAGAAAAATGTCAGGGCACACAGCTGTCCCTAATATCAATCAATGGCTATTGGTGTGTGTGTGTGTGTGTGTGTGTGTGTGTGTGTGTGTGTTGTGTGTGTGTGTGTGTGTGTGTTCCCTGATGTTGATCTGAAAAATAACCAACAACTTCGTTCTCTAGGAGGTTTTGTTTCATGACAACCAACACAAACACACACACACACACACACACGCGCGCGCGCGCGCGCGCGCGCACGCACGCACGCACGCACGCACGCACGCACGCACGCACGCACGCACGCACGCACACACACAGAGAAAGAGAGAGACTTTTCTTGTTATAGCCAGTAGTATGTGGTCTTTATTGACTTTGAGGAGGCTTTTGTCTCTTTTAACAGAAATTTGCTATGGCCTATTCCAATAAGAATAACATCAACGGTAAACTGCATTAATATACCAAAAAAGTATGATAATATCATATGTAGAATAAGATGTGGTGCTAACATTATTGATTATGTTAACTCCACAGCTGGTGTCAAACAAGGTAATGTGTAGCCCTGTGTTATTCTCTTTCTTCATAACCAAAATGGCATTGCAAGTAATTAACAATGCCCGATATGGAGCTATTCTTATATCTGATCTTTAAAAAACTATTTAACCTTTAACTGACTGATAATGATATTTTCAGAGACAGACAGCTAAATAATTTCCGTTTGGCGGCTTCTACACTTCAGTTTAAAGTAACTTTGCATAAAGGTATTATTTCTGTATTTCGTAAAGATCGGTATTTAAGGGCAATGGAAGGATGGATGTATGACGGTGCTTCAATGTCTGTAATCAATTTGTATGAATATCTAGGGAATCTTCTTTTTCAATCTTCATAAGCTTTGTTGCTGCCTGTAAAGATATTTCCAGCAGGGCAAAGAATGTTTTATTATGTATTATGCAGCCATTGCGTTTTCTTACTTAAGATTCAACTAGGTTGTTCTTAAAAGTGTTTGGTTCACAAGGGCAGCAGGGCTGGATAACAGAGCAGTTCACCCTGAGTCTGTCCAATTGTTTGCACTTCAGAACCATTTGGGAGTAGATGTAAGAACTGCCAGTGATTTAATACACGAAGAAACTATTCGTTACCCTACCCACATGGAATCTTGCTGTCAATTGCATTTGTTGCTGGTTTAAACAGTTACAGATGGAAAATTTTATATTAACCGTTTAAAACTTACGAAATGTTACATAACCTGGATACCATTCGTAAAAGCAACTGGGTTTTGAATGTGTGGTTCTGCTTATATGTAACTGCTTTTGGGCGTGTATGGAATAATCAGGGTGTTGGACGCATGAAAAGCTTTATTAGTGTATTCCGTCAACGCTTAGTTGGCGACAGATGGCAGAACTGGAATCAACATACTTCGTCGAGTGACAAATCATACTGCAGTATTAAACGCAAAAACCTTAAGAACAGCAAGTGAATGTCCATCGGTAATGAAACACACAGACTATGCATGGTGTGAGTCTATGCATGGTGTGTGAGTGTAAAAAGGTGAAAACGTAGGGTGGGGGGGGGGGGGGGGGAAGGAGGTTGGAGGCACCACTAGAAAAAGAAAAGAAGAAAAAATAATGCGGGGAAAAAAATTGGAGGCTGGAGGCCCCACGTAAAAAAAAAACCTTGCTGTTTTTATAGAAAAGTATCATACAAGATGAAATGTGTGTGTGTGTGTGTGTGTGTGTGTGTGTGTGTGTGTGTGTGTGTGTGTGTGTGTGTGTGTGCACGCACACACAAGCACACACGGATGTGTGTATGATGTGTTCCATTTTGCAATAATACTGATTTACATTCATGTGTGTGTGTGTGTGTGTGTGTGTGTGTGTGTGTGTGTGTGTGTGTGTGTGTGTGTGTGTGTGTGCAGTTCCCTTT
>CM065718.1:59045959-59063459 GCA_033310375.1 Conus canariensis | reverse complement strand
ATTGATACAGGATCATCTTGAATAGTTATTTTTTTAAGTTAAATGTTATCGCACATTAATTCTGACTTACTCTTTCTTATCTTCATTGCCAGTGCTATAAATTTAGCAACAGATTTAATAACAGTTTCATTACTACTGGAAAGGACTTTTATAACTTTGTTCTGTCGGGAATGTTGGGGAAGGATTTCAGCATGGCACATTTTTTACGGATATCATCATAAGTGGTACAGTAAAATAAAACATGAGTTTCATTTTCGAATCCATTTCCACATGATGGGCAATTAATATTTGTTTGGTCATTTCGGAACCACTGAATACAGTTTTTAAGGCCACAAACTCTGAGTCGAAATCTTGAGAAGCTGTCTCTATGCCACTTATTAGTAACACATGACAAATATTTTTCAGACTCAAAGACATTTTTGAAAGAATGAAACCATCTATATTTATCATTATCCTCCAACTCAGAATGCCAGTTCTGTTTAAAGCAGGAAATAAGCGTATCTTTCAACTCTAGAATAAAAGCAGATTCACACCCAACACCTTGACTCAACCAAACTATGCCATACCCATTTTCCGTCAAAACTTTTTGTACTTTTGATGCCCAATTAAAGTGACCAGATTCATGCTGCCTTAACAGCATTTCATAAGCCTGTCTACATATTCTTGACATGGGCAGTGACACGAGTTTTAACCAGTATTTGATACACTTTATTGATGTCCTAAGATACAGTGGGTATCTTCCGGTTTCCCCAAACACCAGATTGTTAGAAGCATGCAGGGGGACATTTAGGAATCTTTTTATAGCAAAGGTGTGTACAGTTTCGATTTGTCTACAATCATTTTCTAGACCCCAGACTTCAGCTGCATATGTTAAGATAGGTTCAATTTGCGAATCAAAGAGTTTTCAGAACAAACGTGCATCTATTGATCTCAGTTTTTTCAGAGACTTTATGATTTCTATAACTCCTTTTTTCCCTTTTCTACAGGGTTCCGACAGAGCAGAACTTACACTTAATTTTGTCGTAAAGAGCATGCCCAAGTATTTATAAGAGTTCGTTACTTTAACCACTTCATTCCCATAGTACCATTTTTCCATAGAGGCTAAATGTCCCCCCCTTCCTAAAAATCATTACGTTTGTCTTTTCAAGGTTAACAGTTAAAGCCAAACGGTCAGCTTCTCTTTTTAAACAGTTCAGTTGATTTTGAAGTCCAATGACTGTATCAGACAACAGAACAACATCATCCGCAAATAACAATAGAAATATTTCAGTAGCACCAGGAATTAACTGAATACCATGTTTTCCGCTTTTTGACAAATCAGTAGCCAGTTCATTTATAAAGAAAGAAAATAATTGGGGACTCAGCAGACAGCCTTGTTTCACACCTCTAGGACATTCAAAGCAATCAGAATAATTACACTTGTCACGCACACATGCCAAAACATTATCGTATATGCTTCTAAGGGCATTATACAGTTTACCTTTAACACCATTTTTCCTCATAATTGCCCAAAGCACATTTCTGTTTACTGAATCAAATGCCTTTCTAAAATCGACAAAAGCAACATATAGTTTTTTTTTTGCAAAAACTTTTCAACAATTGCATACAATGTGAAAATATGATCGACAGTACTGTACCCTGCTCTAAAACCTGCTTGCTCTTCAATGATCTTGCTTTCTTGTTCTGCCCATTCCGTTATTCTTTTATTTAGTATATGTGTATAAACTTTACTAACAACACTTGTTAGGGCAATACCACGATAATTGTCTGGCTGGTTTACGTCTCCTTTCTTATGCAAAGGTACAATAATAGATTTAGACCATTCAATAGGAAAGACTCCCATATCAAACAGCTTATTAAAGTAAACAACGAGGAAATCAACAACTGAGGCGTCAGCATGTTTTAACATTTCAGTAACGATTTTGTCTGGGCCTGCGCTTTTCCCGGCTTTGAGTTTACCTATACTGGCGAAAACCTCCTGCCTGGAAATAGGGCTATTAAACATTATGTCTGGTGTGTTATCATTAGTATCTTCCGTGACATCAATTTCCCCAGTCTGTTCCTCGCAATTTGTTTCATTGAATACACTAAAGAAGTGTTTGTACCATTGTTCTGAAGTGATTGTATTATAAATAGCCGATTTTCTGTTCACTGATCGAATTGTTTGCCAAAACAGCTTAGGATCGTTAATGGACTGCTGCAAGTTTTCTAATCTCGCTTGGTCAAAATCATTTTTCTTTTTGTTAAGTAAATATTTATATTCTTTCCTTTCTTTAACATACGCTTCTTTCTTTTCATGGTTATATTTCTTTAACCGTTTAAATGTCCTTAGCGATTGTCTTACCTTTCTCTTTTTCTTCTCACATTCGTCATCAAACCAGCTGCTTTTCTTTTTACCTGTTCCTACTTTTCTGATCATGCACGCAGCAGCGCTGCACAGTGAACTTGTAAATGTTACAATAGAACTGTTAATGTCTGTATCGAGTTCCGTATAAGCATTCTGTAGGCATTGTTTAAAGTGTACAGACTGTTGTTGTTCTTCGTACTGAAATGCATAGTCTTCAGACCATATGATGCGATTTTCAGTACTACCATTTTCAACATCACAATCTCTATTGCTATCCCTTTCCGTACAAACATTCTTCCATTTGAATTCTACAGGTAAATGCCATGAGTCAATTTTATCGCTGACGTATAAATCACAAGACTGTGTTAAAAACGTATCTTCTGAGATGACTACATAATCTATCACACTGCAGCCATGCGGCGAAACATACGTGAACTCACCATTAGAGTCACTAGGGCATAAACCATTGACTATGATGCAATTTAACTGAAAACACATATTTAATAAGGATCTGCCAAAATTATTGCTACAAACATCTTTTGATTTCCTCTTCAACCCCCCAATCACCATGTTTTCATCCATGACGTCGTAATCGGAATTGGGAGAATAATTCAACATTGATTCGAGTCTAGTTTGATCACAAGCTGTTCTGGCATTAAGGTCACCAACTATCATAACATGAAAATCATGATTTTCTGTAATCTGTAGAATACTTCCTCCAAAATAACAATACCGTCTTTAATTTCCATTTGGTCATACAACGGTCCATTTTCTGGAACAACATAACAACCAAGTAAAAGAACATCTTTATCCTGGTTGAACACAGATTTGTCAACTCTAACAGCAACAGTATTGCAACAGTTTAACTCGACCCTCGACACAAAGCTGTCTAATGACTTTCTAAATAGGAGCAAAACACCGCCTGAATTTCGACCATGTCGAGATAGTTTTCTGGCTGGGGCAACAAACTTGACATGATCATGAAAAACACCATTAAAGTCAAAGGTATTATCCACAAAAGTTTCAGTTAGACAAACAATATCAAAAGAAGAAACATAATTCATGAATGACATATCACTTAATTTAGAGTACAGGTTTTCTACATTATATACAAGGAAAGTCAGTTCATCAAGATGACACTGCCTGTCCTATGGGTTAGTCCGTGTTGATCGCCGGGGCTTGGTGGGGTTGTTGCCGGGACACTTGTTGACAGGGGAGGACTGGCTGGAACGGAGCTGAGTCACGTTTACTCCAGTGTGTCGACTGTCACCATTTCTGTTGTCACTGTGGCCACTACGCACATTGCTCTCACCACCAGCATGGGCACTGCTGTCACCGCAACGCGGTCTGTCGTTAACACCACGAGTACCACTGACACCACCACAAGCACCACCACCACCACCACCACGAGCACCACTGACACTGCCACGAGCACCACTGACACCACCACAAGCCCCACCACCACCACCACCACGAGCACCACTGACACTGCCACGAGTACCACTGACACCACCACAAGCCCCACCACCACCACCACCACGAGCACCACTGACACTGCCACGAGCACTACTGACACCACCACGTGCACTGCTCTCACCACCACGTGCACTGCTCTCACCACCACTGACGCTTCACACGGCACTGCTCTCACCACCACGTGCACTGCTCTCACCACCACGTGCAGTGCTCTCACCACCACGTGCAGTGCTCTCACCACCACGTGCACTGCTCTCACCACCACATGCACTGCTCTCACCACCACGTGCACTGCTCTCACCACCACGTGCACTGCTCTCACCATCACGTGCAGTGCTCTCACCACCACGTGCAGTGCTCTCACCACCACATGCACTGCTCTCACCACCACGTGCAGTGCTCTCACCACCACGTGCACTGCTCTCACCACCACGTGCACTGCTCTCACCACCACGTGCACTGCTCTCACCACCACGTGCACTGCTCTCTCCACCACGTGCACTGCTCTCTCCACCACGTGCAGTGCTCTCACCACCACGTGCAGTGCTCTCACCACCACGTGCAGTGCTCTCACCACCACGTGCACTGCTCTCACCACCACGTGCACTGCTCTCTCCACCACGTGCACTGCTCTCTCCACCACGTGCACTGCTCTCACCACCACGTGCACTGCTCTCACCACCACGTGCACTGCTCTCACCACCACGTGCACTGCTCTCTCCACCACCACCACCAGTGCACTGCTCTCTCCACCACGTGCACTGCTCTCACCACCACGTGCACTGCCGTATCTAGATAGATAGATAGATAGGTAGAGATAGACAGATAGATAGATAGGTAGGAAGGATGATAGATGGATAGATAGATAGATATACAGGCAGACAAATATAAATGAGATTTTAAAAAGATGAAGTTTAATCAACCTAATCTCTGACGCTACCATTTACCATTTGAAATCTATTTCATTTTGTAGTCAAATAGAAAATAAAAACAAAACAAAAAAAGAAGAAAAAAAAATGTCTTTGAGGATCAGACGTCTGGAAGAAAATTTTTTTTTTTTAACCATGTACGTCCTTCCCTGTTTACTTCCATCATCAAAGATAAAAACGGTCCTCTGACTTGTGAACGAAATCCGCGGAATTCTCCACTCTATTCCATCTCTTCAAATAGCAAAAAAAAAGATACCATGACCCGCGCTCCTAACTGTGTGTGGGGCGCCTGTCCAGGAAGCTGCGTTCGTGTCCGTGGATAATGGTGAACGCCGTGACGAAGAGACGCATCCATTAATTCGTTCTGATTCCATGTCCGCAACGTTAACAAGAAGATAAAACGAGAGACAGTTTAAGTCGAATGGGGCGGTTGGAGAGAGCGTGACAAGAGAGGGCGAGGGGGGGAGAGGGGGGGGGGGGGGTCAGATTGTGAGGGCCTGTAAATGTACTTTTAAGCGAAGGTTGTAATTACATGTTCTGTACATATTTTCCATAAAGAAGTAGGAACCTTGCAGCGAGCGCTATGGGGCAGGATCGAGAGAAAGTTTTCGGTTCCTTTTGGGAAAAGTCTGCAGTTAGTTAGTTATACAGAACAGACACAAAATTGTTCTGAGGAACGGACAAAGACGGCAAACACAGTCTGTGAAATTTTAAGGAGTTTCCGTTTCCGGTCATTCAGAAGACGACTCAGCGTAGGGACTACGTGCGTTACAACTCGTCTGCCAAGCGCAGAGGCCGCAAAGATGGGGCGGGGGTGGGGGTGGGGGTGGGGAAACCAAAAAGGATAAGGTTCAAGTCCCAAGGCCAAGTATCTATAAGGACAGCGAATTGTCGGAGGATGATTGTCTCGGGCACGGCAGAATGAAGGGCGCGGCCCATCCTTCATTCCGCTGCCGTCAGCCTTCTTCTCAGAACTGAATCACATATCCAAGGGGAGGTGGACAAAGAGGATTATACAGCCTCCCGCCTTCCACCCTCCCCTTTACTCCTCTGGAGAGAGAGAGAGAGAGAGAGAGAGAGAGAGAGAGAGAGAGAGAGGGAGAGAGAGAACTCGGAATTCGGAATTCGGAAACTTTAATTGTAAGGCCACCGGCCTGTATACAATGGATACACGTTATCATGAATGAATCAAAGTAAATAACATAAGGACGACACGCAAAAATAAGTATAACATCCCACATCAAAATCAAACTAAAGTCAAGGGAGTTACATTGGCATGTGAAATTAAGCAGACAAAAACATTAAGACAGCAATTCAATTACAAGAGTGCAGCTTTACTTCTAATTTAAATGCGTATATCTAGTCTTAAATGCATAAAATATATACATTGCTAAATTTCTTAAGAGCATGACGTCTTCAGATTGTAACATTCGAGCTAAGCATTCTTCATTAATGAATGTAAGTTGGTAGTACTTTGACAAATATTTTTCTCTTAGAAATGTATATGTTTGACATTCTAACAAAAAATGAAGTTCACTTTCTATCCTATTACAAAACGGGCATTTCTTTGATTTTTCATTATATCTGTTATTTATATTCAGATCACACATTCCAAGTCTTAATCTAGTTAAAGCATAACGAAATTTGCTAATAGTGATAGCTGACAAGTAATTTTCTAATTGGAAGGATGATTTGAAAGACATATATGTGCTAAACCGTTCACTTTGAGAAAGTTTTGAATGCCAGTCTTGCATGTAACAATCGATCATTCTCTGCTTTAATTCTTTAAGAAAAATAGTTTCATTCCCAACCCCTCCATTGATCCAAACATCTGAAAAATCAAAAGTATCAAGACATGTGTTAACAGATATAGACCAGTTATGACAATTAGAGTGACCATGGGTAAATTCGGGGATCTTATTCAAGATCATGAGATGTGCCTGTTTAGGAAATCTATGGATAGACATACTTTGGAGTTTAAACCAATATTTTAATTGACTTTAGAGCAGCATCAATATACAAAGGGTATCGGCCTCCTGTTTCTCCATATATCATTGTATTTGGACTTTTGCGACTAACACCCAACAAGCGCTTACATGCAAACAAATGAACTGATTCAATCGACTGAAATTTAGTTAATCCCCAGAGCTCCCCTGCGTACAGTAACATTGGCTTTATTTGTGAATCAGAAAGTTTGAAAAATATTGACAAATCCATGTTTCCGAAAGCCCACATTGTTTTGAAAATTTCTGCGACTTTACGTTTTGCTCGTCTAACGTATTCATCTAATGCAGTATCAAAACCCATTCTAGTGCTAAGCGTAAAACCAAGATATTTGTAGCTATTAACTACTTCCACTTCTCTCCCTTTGTAGTACCAACATTCAGATTTAGACAAATGACCCCCTTTTCTGAAAACAATAATTTTAGTTTTATCTAGATTCACTTTAGATTTAAAATATCAGATGCTTTCTGTAAATTGTCTAACTGATTTTGGAGCCCACTGGGTGTAGAAGAAAATACAACAATGTCATCAGCGAATAATAAAAGGAATATTTCCTGTAATTCGGGTAAAAACTGAAATCCATGTTTACCGTTCTTTGTTACATTTTCAGCTACCTCAGTAATTAATAAAGAAAACAATAAAGGTGACATTAAACAGCCTTGTTTCACTCCCGAGGGACACTCAAAGAAATCTGACACTTCTGGGCCCCAACGAACACAACTCTGGACAGAATTATACATGCCTTTTAGCATTCTGATCATTTTTCAGGAAGCTTGAACCTTTTGGAGTATTTTCCAAAGCATGTCTTTTATCTATTGTGTCAAAGGCTTTTTGGTAATCTATAAAAGCTACGTAACATTTTCTACTTTTATGTCCATACAAATAAGATTTTATCATTGAGACGAGTGTAAATATATGGTCTAGAGTATTGTTTGCGAAAGCCAGCCTGTTCTTCACTTATGTTGCCTTCTTTTTCTGCCCATTTATACAATCTCTCGTTTATTACTGATGTAATGACCTTACTAACTACACTAAGTAAAGAAATGCCTCTATAATTTTCAGGATTAAGAGCATCGCCTTTCTTAAGTAGAGGAATAATAAATGATTTGGTCCATGATACAGGGAAATAACCATTCTTGTATATTTGGTTAAATACTTTTGTCAGAAAGGGTGTTATAATGGGCTCGGCCGTTTTCAAATATTAGCGCAGATATAATCTAATCCCGAAGCTTTATTTAATTTCAGTTTCTTTATTGCCTGGTGCACTTCATTGTCTGTTATCTCGTCATCTAAATCGGGAATATAATCGTTTTCTTCGTGCTGGCTTCGTCCTGCTCTATATCTGAGTCGGCACGTGTCGATTCGCGGTCTCCGGGTGAAAAAATCGTTTCAAAGTGTGCTTTCAACGTGCCAACTGGCCGATCCATTTTTTTTCTTTTAATGCTACGTACAGTTGACCGAAACTTACTAGAATCGTCTTTATTTTGGATTAAAGTTTCAAACACTTCTTTTCTGTAACTTGTTCGCTTCTGCCTTAGAGTGTCTTGATAATCCGACCTTTCCGTAAGTATGCACACTGATCCGTTGCGCGCTGAGTGCGTGTGCACTGAGCAAGCGCTCTTCCGGCCACTCTCTTCTTGTGTAAACAAACCGAGTCAAACCATTTCTTAGTTTGCCGCGCGCGTGCTGAAGGCCAGATCGTCTGTTGCATACATTGCCCAGCTTTTAAGAGAAGGCCCGTGAATTTTTCAACAGCCGAGTCAATATCACATTCAATAACACTCATACTGTCATTTAGAACCATCGTAGCTTCTTCTGATCTTAGGAAATCCAAAAAGACATTAGCTTTGTTTCCATCCCACTTTATTTTTTTTTTAAAGGCTCTCGATTAATTTCTGCATTCGGTTTCTCATTATATTTAGTATTTAGATATAACACAACAGGCATATGCGGGGATTCCACCCTATTTTCGATGTTAAATCGAATAACTTCTAACAGTAAATCCACAGAGCACAGAACAAAATCAATCATGCTATTTCCGCGTTCAGACACAAAAGTAAAATAACCTTTTTTGTCTCCTTCACACAAACCATTTAAAGGCGTCAACCTAAACATAGAACATAAATCAATCAGGGCTTTTCCAAAATAATTAACAACATTATTCATAGTATTTCTCACATAGCATTCCCCGCTCTCACGCACACTCTCCTCATCCATTTCAGTGGTCTCTAAACTCCGATCACCAATCCTGGCATTAAAATCATCAACGACTACAAGATAATCGTCTGCTCTTCTTTCATATCTCTCTAAAATAAATTGCTCTAAATTTTCAAGATTGTTTTTAAATTCCTTTTGTTTGTAGTATTCACTATTTACTGGATGATTGTAAATGCTAACAAACAATACATCTTTGTCAAAAGTGAAGAGGTTTTTTTTTACACAGTTTTACACAAACAATGTTATCCAGCCCAGTTTCTACAATCTGAATGCAGTGTTCCAGTGATTTCTTTATTAGTAACACGGTACCTCCTGATCTTCGGCCCATTTTTGACAACTTGACACCAGGACTATGTACAACAATAAAGTCTTTGAAGTAAATAGAAAATTCAAAATCCGGAAATGTATAAGCTTCAAGAAGACACACAATTTCAAAAGATGTAATGTTATTAATAAAGTCTGGATCTGTTGATTTAGAAATAAGCCCATCAACATTCCATGAAATGCAAGAAAGAGAATCACGTTTTATTTTATCATCGTTACGTGTGTTACGTGTATGCGTGTGAGCGTGTGTGTTTGCATTGTCAAAGAAAGAATGTGGACCCGGGCCTCGGCCTAATCTTCATTTCTTTCTGTTTCGCGAGGAGGAAGAACGAGATGCACGTGTTTTACTGCCCCATGCGTCCCGCAGGTTTGATTGCCGTTCATTCCCTTTCTGTTCTTTATCTCTGGTAGGGGGTGGAGGGGAGTGGGGAGGGGGTGGGGGAGATTGGCAGCGCGATGTGACGTTGGGGGAATCCCCTTTGTCAGTAGCTGACTGGGTCTTAGAAAACGAGGTAGAAGGGACAGAAGGCGTGGCATTTGGAGGAGGTACTGGGGTGGGGGTATCTCCTTGGAAGGCAGCTATCTGGCGATCCATAGTGGTGGCAGGACCAGGAGATGCCCTGAATAGCGTGGCGTTCCTCCGGCTCAGGAGTTCGGTCCTCGGTGGGGCTTCACTTTGAGGTTTCGCATGTAGTTTCCCCTTGAGGAAGTACCCAAATTTCTCCTCCTGTTTCAGTTGTCTCAGCTGTGCCGATTGCCTACGGCTCAAATCCTGTGAGACAGTCAGCTGATCTTGTTTCATGTCTGCTCGCGCGTCCTTATTTGTCATCAGGCGCATGAGATCCCCCCATCTTTGAAACTTGGCGATCACAGGGCGCGGTTGAGCACTGGCATCTCGGGGCTTTCCTAGTCTGTGTGCACGTTCTATAACGTCATCTGGCCACCCTGGACTCGGTATGTACGTTCGTAGAATGTTCGTAACGGCATCAGCACACGATTTTGGCCCCTCATCTTCTGACTCAGGGATTCCGAAGAACTCCACGTTATTTCGCCTTGAGAAGCGTTCCAGAGTGTCGATTTCTTCTTGCAGACAAGCCACTGTCTCCCGTAGCTCCTCCTGTTCACTCTTCACATCTTCGATATCCTCACTGTTTTTCCTCACTGCCTGCTTAGTCTCCTGTGTTTCTTGCACTAAAAGTGAGATAGTTTCTTCCATTGCCCTCTGCCTGTCTTCAATTTTCTTCAGACTATCACCATGGCGATTCATTGTCTGCAGACTCTCAGCGTACTGTCCTTCTAGCTTATTCTCTAAAATAGAAAATTTCTGCAGGATCAAGTCCATTTTCTCATCCATGGATTCTGGGTCAGGGTTCTGGTGCACGTCACCAGACAATAAGACCTTCCTAAGACCGAACAGGTAGTTGACGAGTGTGAGGACAGCAGTACAGTACCCAGGCAGATAAACAGCTATGGACACTTCATGGTTTGGTTTCTCCAACACAGAGAAAGAAAGCGAAGAAAAAGTTCCACAACAAACAGCAGGTTGAAAAGGGAGGGTACCCGTTGGCTGATGCACAGCAGTTGACACATTCTCGTGCAAAACGCACACAATTGCCGAGGAAAACAGCACACAGAGGTATGCAACTAAAACATCGATTGAAGCGACGGATTTCACATGGGAGAAAGATTTTGTTTCAGAAAATGGCCTACTAGTTCTATGTTTTGAAGAATAGGTTCGGAGACCAAAATTTCCTATTCTAGCCCTATACAGTTCTAAAGAGATCATTTTGCTTGACATTCATGATCGGAAACACTGCACAAACTTACTTGTAACACAAAGTAACACACAGGCCAGCCCAGAATAGGTAAACTTCAAGAATTTTTACAGTGGTCGTACACAATGTCCTAGGCAGTCGCCATCTTGAACGTGAATCCCGAGAGAGAGAGAGAGAGAGAGAGAGAGAGAGAGAGAGAGAGAGAGACAGAGACAGAGACAGAACACTGAACACTGAACACTGAAAATTTATTGCATAACACTTGACATGTTCATTGCAATGTGAATTGTAAGTTATTGTCAAAAGGACTTATCGCTAGAAACTTATCTGATACGACAAGATAATTGCAAGGCATGGGTTTAATAAGCACAGGGGAATGTCATAAAAAAGTCTCTTAATAGCACTGTTACGAACAACTAAGATGAGGTTAGAAAGTCTAACTAGTTCATGTAGACCTCTCCTTTTTATTGAACCTGCTGTAATCTTGCTATTCTGGATTTCCAAGCCAAGAACAAGAACTTATCCAGGTTGACCATAACTGTTTCATTGTCTGTTTTCAGCATGTTATTTATCTGCTCTTCGATGTCATTTGACTGCATGTTCAGCACCAAGTAACGTTCCCTAATATCGTCAGAGACTGGGCATTCAGCTACCACATGGATTTCATTTTCTGTTTTGTCCTGGCAAAAAGGGCACTGTCTACTATGTTCATGATGAGCAAATTTATACTTATGTGCATAGAATGGTGATACGCCCATCCTGAACCTGGCTAAAGCACATCTGTACACTGATACCCTTATGATGTCTATATAGAGATCCCGGCTAATGCAGCTTTTAAAGCTATGGTAGACACTGAAATTGTCACTTTCTTGGAGGTGGTTTAGCCACCGCAGCCCAAAATTTGATTTTAGGCGTTCTTTAAGTTCGCGTATAAAGTTCTTCTCATCAGTCACGCCCCCGAACAACCATACCAAGCCAAAGCCACATTCGCACAATAGCGTTTTCACATGGGTTACCCAGTTCTCACGACCTCTTTCATGCATTGCCAGCAATGATAAATAGGCCATTTTAGAGTATCGTGTGTCATCCTGCTTCAGAACACGTAGCCAATACTGCACGCATCGTGCTGTGGATTCAATAGATAGAGGGTAACGGCCTAGATCACCATATATCATATCATTTGGGGTCCTGGAAGGCACATTGATGAAGAGTTTGCATGCGTACAAATGTACCTTTTCAATTTGGGGATTCTCCTTGAAGCCCCACAGCTCTGATGCGTACAGCAAGGACGGAACAATTTGAGAATCAAACAACCTAAAAAACACATTACTTGAGTAGCAGCCATACCTTTTTAAGGCTTTAACGATCTGTATGATTCCTCTCTTTGCACGAGACACAAAATCTTCAGTAGCAATATTAAAACTTAGCTTTGTTGAAAAATTTAGGCCCAGATACCTATACTTCCCCACCACTTCAATGTAGTCTCCACCTAAATGCCACACCTCTCTTGCTCCCAAGTGTCCTCCCTTGCGGAAAACAACAATTTTGGTTTTATTTACATTTATTTTAAGGCCAAGTCTTGACTAGATTGGTGCAATATGTTGAGCTGATTTTGTAGGCCTGCTACTGTAGATGACATAAGGGCTAAATCATCAGCGAAAAGCAGGAGGTACAGTTCCACATGGTTTGGCAAAAGTTGTATCCCATGCCTGCCGTCTCTGATTATGTCATTTGCAAGTTCATTAATAAAATAACTGAAGAGGATAGGGCTGCACAAACATCCTTGTTTCAGCCCCTGGAGGCATTCAAAATAGTCAGTGAGCTGGCCACCGGCACAGCGTACACAAGATTGTATGCTAGCATACATTCCGCGAAGAACATTTAGCATCCTGCCCTGTACACCAGTCCTAGAGAGCACCCTCCAGAGCATTGAATGAGAGATAGTATCAAAAGCTTTATAAAAGTCAACAAAAGCAATATATATTTTGGCGTTTTTTTTGCAAACTGCTTCTCTATGATGGCGTACAAGGTAAAGATATGGTCCACAGTAAAGTGACCACGCCTGAAGCCTGCTTGAGCATCAGTTATGGCAGAGTGTGTCTCTGCCCATTTCATCAGCCTAGCATTCAGAACTCCTGTGAAAACTTTGCTGACACAGCTGAGCAAACTGATTCCCCTATAGTTGTCAGGACTGTCTGGGTCCCCCTTTTTATACAGTGGTACTATGATTGACTTGGTCCATTCTGTAGGTAAGATACCAGTGATGAAAATACGGTTGAAAAGTTTCAACAAAAGGGGATCACCTGAGACCCGGCTTTCTGTAGAGATTCATTTATAACCAGATCAGGCCCTGCAGACTTTCCACATTTGAGCCTACATAGTGCCTGACTCACTTCCTGTTCAGTTATCATGGGGTCCAAAATTTCGTCGAAGTGCTCATAGTCAATAACCACTTCTTGTTCATCCTCATCAATATCTACATCTAGATTTAACAGACTCGAGAAATGATCAAACCAATTGTGTATAGACACCTTACGTATACTGGCCGAGTTCTTCTGCACTTTTTAACTTCTTTCCAAAAAGTCAAGGGGTCGGTCGCTGACTGCTCGAGTCTGCGTACCCTCTCTGCTCTGAATGCACATTCTTTCACTTTGATCAAAGTTTTATACTGTTTTCTTTGAGCTGTATAAGTAACTTTGTCTCTATCTGAGTGGGACCTCCTATATCGACTCAATGCCCTGCTTGAGGCTTTTTTTTTTTTTTACTGTTTATGCACTCACGGTCAAACCACTCACTGAACTGGGTGCCTCGCTTGGCCCTAATCGTCTTTTTCATACACTGGCCTGCCTGAAGGAGGCACCTGCAGAATGTTTCTACAGCCTTGTCTATATCTGTGTCTACCATCTCACATGCATCTCTAATCGCAGCCATGCTCTCTTCAGTGAAAACTTGTTGTACATACTGTTCAGCCTTATCTGGCTGCCATATATACTTTTCAGAAGAAAATTCACATTGCTCATCTGGGGCATTCTTGTGTAAAAGAGACAAAGATATCTCTAAAGGCATGTGTACTGATTCGACTCTTTGGCCAACCGTTAAACTGAGTACTCTTTTAGAAAAATCAGATGACGTTATACAGTAATCAATCACACTATTTCCATGCTCTGATACATACGTAAACTGCCCCTCTCTGTCGCCACCCCCTGCTCCATTATGTATGAATAGATCGAAACAAAGACATAGGTCCAAAAGGGTTTTACCAAAATCATTTACTACAGCACCTTGTGAATTTCTCGTTTCACTCAGCAGAGCATCGTGACTGAGAGGATCTGCAACTGGCAGCACTGAGTCTGCATCCACATTTACCTGGAACCTACCAGTTCTAGCATTCAGGTCGCCAAGCAAGATTAGGTGAACATCTTTATGTGCGTCCATGAGCTGCAGGATACAGCTGTCTAAACTTTCTAGGAGACAGTTACATTCTGCTGTGTCATAATAGCTGCTACCCTGTGGGGGTACGTAGGTAGCTATCATTATGATATCATGAGTTGTTTGAAAAACATCTTTAGCTATTTTTAACACCACCATTTGATCATGCATTACAGTTATCACTTCTATAAAGGTCTTTAGCCATTTCTTGACTAGAACTACAATGCCCCCTGAACGTCTACCCTGGTGCGATAATTTTACTGCAGAACAAGCATGTTTGTCATGATCTGGAAAATGCTGAGACAAATCGTATGATTTCATTAGAGGCTATGACATAGCAGTACTAGTTGAAACTTTTACAGAGAGAGAGAGAGAGAGAGAGAGAGAGAGAGAGAGAGAGAGGCAGACAGGCAGACAGGCAGACAGACAGACAGAGTTGACCTACGGGGTAAATGGATGAAACACCACTGAGCTCTGATTCAACGCAGGACAGGGTCCTAAGGGATAGCGCACACGTGCAGACAGCGAGATATTGAACTCAGGGTCCCTCGTTCAGTTCTTCTCCGGGCAGGCTTTCAGTTTCTCTCACTTTGAGCGTTCTCCCCAAGTTGCTACTCTTCGGACTAGATGAAAAAAAAAAATCAAAGTTCCCGTATACATGCAGCATGCGCATGTAAAAGACCCCACGACAACAAGGGAGGTGTCCCTTGCACAAAGTCTGTCGGAAAATCCAGCTAGGGAAACACAGACAAAGACAGGCAGAAACAAAGATATGTGGCACCGCTGTCGCTCCCTGTGACACGCTCTATCCGGAGAAAGGAGCCTGATGATCACAGACAGGAATCTGCTGTACAATTCAGCACAGTGCAATGCAATGCAACAGGATGCAATGCAATACAAAACAAGACAATGCAGTATGGCGAAATGCGATACCATGCAATAAATGGGCAATTCAATACAGCGGGATGCCGTATGATGCAATGCTAACGATACGATGCAATACAATGCAATGTAACATGATACAGTGCGGTGCGGTACACTGAATTACTGTCAGATGCATTTTATGCGATTTGATACAGTGCGATGTAATGTCATGCCGTGCAATACGATACAGGGCAATGTAATACAATACGATGCAACATGATGCAATGCGATGCAATTCAATGTAATACAACACCATGTAACACTATGTATTGCAATACAATTCAATCCAATACAACACTATGCAACACGATGCAGTACGATACAGTAAACTACAATGCAATACAATGCCAAACAACGCAATGCAATACAATACAACGCAGTATACGATACAATATGATGTAATACGATGTAATACAATGCAATGCAATACAACACTATGCAACATGATGCAGTACGATACAGTAAACTACGATGCAATAAAATGCCAAGCAACGCGATGCAATACAATACAATGCACTACAATGCAGTACAACACGATGCAGTACGATGCAATACGATGCAATGCAATGTAATACAATACAATGCAATACAATACCATGCAATACAACACGACCCAACACAATGCAATACAACACGACGCAATACGATGCAATACAATGTAATACAACACGATGCAATACTATGCAATACAATATAATGAAATATGATGCAATACGATGCAATACAACACGATGCAATCGATGCAATACAACACGATGCAATTGATGCAATACAACACGATGCAATACGATGCGATGCAATATGATGCAATACAACACGGTGCAATATGATGCAATACAACACGGTGCAATACGATGCAATATGATGCTATACAACACGATGCAATACGATGTAATACAACACGATGCAATATGATGCAATACAACACGGTGCAATATGATGCAATAGAACACGGTGCAATACGATGCAATATGAAGCAATACAACACGATGCATGCAATACAATGCAAAGCAACACGATGCAATTCGATGCAATACAACACGAAGCAATTCGATGCAATACAATGCAATACAACACGATGCAAAACAATGTAATACAACACGATGCAAAACAATGTAATACAACATGATGCAATACAAAGTTATACAATGCGATGCAACACAATGCAATACAATACGATGCAATACAATGTAATGCAACACAATGTAATGCAATACGATACAACACGATTCAAGATGATGCAATACAATGTAATACATTACGATGCAATACAATGTAATGCAATACGATGTAACATGATGCAACATGATGCAATACAATGTAATGCATTACGATGCAATACAATGGAATACAACACGATGCAATACAATGGAATACAACACGATGCAATACAGTGGAATATAACACGATGCAATACAATGAATACAACACGATGCAATACAGTGGAATACAACACGATGCAATACAATGGAATACAACACGATGCATACAGTGGAAACCAACACGATGCAATACAATGGAATACAACACGATGCAATACAACACGATGCAATACAATGGAATACAACACAATGTCATACAATGGAATACAACACGATGCAATACAGTGGAATACAACACGATGCAATACAGTGGAATACAACACGATGCAATACAACACGATGCAATACAATGGAATACAACACGCTGCAGTACAGTGGAATACAACACGATGCAATACAGTGGAATACAACACGATGCAATACAGTGGAATACAACACGATGCAATACAACACGCTGAATACAACACGATGAAATACAGTAGAATACAACACGATGCAATACAGTGGAATACAACACGATGCAATACAACACGATGCAATACAACACGCTGCAGTACAGTGGAATACAACGCGATGCAATACAGTGGAATACAACACGATGCGATACAGTGGAATACAACACGATGCAACACAACACGATGCAATACAGTGGAATATAACACGATGCAATACAGTGGAATAAAACACGATGCAATGCAACACGATGCAATACAATGGAATACAACACGATGCAATAAAATGGAATACAACACG
>CM065718.1:59038459-59040959 GCA_033310375.1 Conus canariensis | reverse complement strand
GAGAGAGAGAGTTAAAGATAATAGGGACGTGGAGAGAGTGAGTGAGAGAGAGAGATTTAAACATGATAGGGACGTGGAGAGAGAGAGGGGAGAGGAGGAGAGAGAGAGAGAGAGAGAGAGAGAGAGAGAGAGAGAAGAGAGAGAGGGAGTTAAAGATAATAGGGACGTGGGAGAGAGAGAGAGAGAGAGAGAGAGAGAGAGAGAGAGAGAGAGAGAGAGATTTAAACATGATAGGGACGTGAGAGAGAGAGAGAGAGAGAGAGAGAGAGAGAGAGAGAGAGAGAGATTTAAACATAATAGGGACGTGGAGAAGAGAGAGAGAGAGAGAGAGAGAGAGAGAGAGAGAGAGAGAGAGAGAGTTTCGAATGTAATAGGGTCATGGGGGGATTCCCCTTGGCCTTTCCTTCGTTCCTGGCCTACAAATAGATCCTCTCTAGATTTCATTTTCATTTCGTTTCCTTTGAAACGACAATCATAAAATGGGTTTGAAGCCCTGTTCGAGGTGCTAATGCAGTTTGCGACGTTCGCAAAACAAAACAAAACAAACAAACAAACAAAAAAGCACAATCAAGCGCTATCGTAAACAACCAATGGATCGCGTTTGAAATGGTGCTGGCCCGTTTGGTCAGATCGTCAAGCACCCAACTGTTCGATATTGGATGAGTGTACTTAAATGCAAGAAGGATGAACTGGACAAAGATTTCTATGGTCCTTTTCCCAACACAACGCTTACGAGGGAGGATGTTGGACCAGGAGATAGGGGGTAAATGTTGCAGCCATGGCTGATGGAGGTAAATGTTGCAGCGATAGCTGCTTCTGAATGGAATTTTACTTCTTGTATGCATATCATTATGCATGTATGGATGCGTGCAAGTCTGTGCCAGTGTCCAGACTTGCACTGGCAAATCTTAATGCAGCATCCATGAACTTGAAGTATCTTTCTATTAATTTAAAGATTTCATGAGATAGCCTCCGAGATTCTTAGGTTGGTTAGCCTGCTGTGGGAATTAACGAGTTTTTAGTTAAAAAGAAACGGTGATAACGCTATTTTGACATTATCATTACTATTATTACTTTTATTATCATTGTTATTATTATTACTAATATTATCATTATCATTATTATTATTATCATCATCATTATTAATATCATTATTATTATTATAAAATCAGGTAATATTTTGGCAAGAGATAGCGTCAGGGTGACTTTTAAAATGATGATCTGACATCTCTACTTATGATGCTTTTATATAAAGATTTTCTTTTCTTTCTTTCTTACTAGAATGTGCTTTTGTAGCTGAGAATGTGACAACCCTCATATGGTCCCTCGCAGTCGTTTGAGTATAAGTAACACAGATCGAATTGATGGCATTCCCAGATCTGCGTCAACTTTTTGAAAAAATTATCTTTGTTATTCATTGTTGATCTTACAGTCAGTGTTCCACCATTCAGGCATATATGAGTGCAGTTCTTTTGAAATTTGCCTTGCATTCACATACTTCAAGTACATGTTTAATGACTTATGCCTACGCAATTTTGAAACAGTGACAGTTTTCGTGTGTGTGTGTGTGTGTGTGTGTGTGTGTGTGTGTGTGTGTGTGTGTGTGTGTGTGTGTGTGTTTTAAAGAACCTATTTCACATTTTGGGAGTTTTCGGTTTTCGAGAATGATTTGTTCAATGGCATTTGACACGATTATCATACCTTTTGTTACTCAGAAACAGAAACTTAATCACCCATTTTACGTGCTGGCAGAGGAGGAACGACATAGGAGGCTGGTACGTCTGTCTTGGTCTGTAGTAGTTACGAGTCGGTGTTCACACACATTCTGAGAAAGGTAGATCTTATTATTTTTAGCACGCATAAAGGTTAGTCTCTGAGAATGAATTTGGCGGGCGCGTGCGTGCGCAAGCGTGTGTGTATTTCAAGAGCATCCTGGTAATCCTTTGAAGTAGAAGAATTTGTTTTACGTGTGTGATGTTTACTTCATTCACAAACACACGTACTCTCTCTCTCTCTCTCTCTCTCTCTCTCTCTCTCTCTCTCTCTCACTACACACACACACACACACACACACACACACACACACACACACACACACACACACACACACACACACACATTATTTTCCACGGAGGCTTTGCGCTGTGGACCATGGAACTTTTCTTGGCCCGGTCTGTTTGTCTGCTTGTTCGTTTGTCCGTCCATTTGTTTGTCTGTTTGTCCTCTTTGTCTGTCCGTTTGTTTGCGCGGATGTTTGTCCGCAAGGTAACTCAGACAGGCAGGTAGATTGTTGTGTGGTGTGGTGTTGTGCGGTGCTGTTGTGTGTTTTGTGTTGTGTTGTGTTGTGTTGGATTTTGATGTATTGCATTGTGTCGCATTGTACCATGTTATATTGTAGTTTTGCCGTTTGTTGTGCGGCGCTGTGCTATACGTCTTCATCATCTCAACAGCGTTGTTTCCTTCAGACATAGTCTGTTCGAGCCTTTACAAACAAAAATAA
>CM065718.1:59030959-59033459 GCA_033310375.1 Conus canariensis | reverse complement strand
GTTTTGTACTTCTGTTCTAAAAGTGTCTGGTTTATGTATTTCTGAATTGAGGAATCAGGGATCTAAAGGGGGTAAACATCTCGGTAATGTTTGATGGACTGAAGATTGTGATAAGGCAGTTAAAGAGAAAAAAAAAAAACAACGGTTATTCAAGGAATACGTGCACTCTAAGAAAGTCAAGATAAGAAAATGGTAGATGAAAAACTTAAGGAAATGAAACACTCAAATATACATAGTAATAGAGTTGTGGAACAAGCCAAAAAAGAATATTGGGATAATTTTTGCAAAAGAAACACATTCGATCATAAAGAAGGTAGAATGGTATGGAAAGAGATAAAAACGATAAAAAATGGAATCAAACTCCCAGGATATCCTATTGTTCTTGATAATTACAAGTTACCATCATCTACAGACAAAGCAGAAGCGTTTCTCGACCAGTTTGCTAAAGTCAGCTGGTTAGATGGGTTGTCTGAAAACCAAAGAAAATTCAGAGAGGATAAAGAATGTACCCATGTCTTTAATGATGTATCTGAATCACACAAGCGACATCAACGCCCCAATTACATCACAAGAGGTGAAAGACGCCATAGATTCTCTCCCAAATTAAAAAAAAACAGCTGTTGGGATTGACGCCATTTCTAATGAAATGATTAAACATTTTCCAGACAAATGGATAAGCATTTTACTTAGTATATTTAAAAAATGCTGGAGCTCAGGTCATTTGCCACAAATATGGAAAGAATCAGTAATAGTACCGATTCACAAGGAAGGTAAACTGAAAGAAAGTATAGATAGTTACAGACCTATTTATTAACTTCTCATGTATGTAAACTTTATGAAACAATTGTTTTAAATAGGCTAAACTGTTTTTGTGAAAAGAACAGAGTTATCCCAACAAACCAAGCAGGTTTTCGAAAGGGTAGAAGTGCTATTGAACACTTGGTCAAACTTACCACTCAAATTAAACATAGTTTTCCGGGAGAAAATTTTACTAGCAACCTTTTTATATCACTAAAGCTTACGATCAAGTATGGCATTCTCGTTTGCTTTATAAACATAAAGAGATTGGATTATTAGGAAACATTTATGATTTTCTTAAAGACTTCTTAGAAAATAGATATATCAGAATGAAGTAGGGAACTCCTATTCTACAAGAAGAAAATTACACGGGGCATTCCTCAGGGGTCTGTTATTGCCCCTTTACGTTTTAGTATTCTGATGTACGATTTACCCCCAAGAATTACTAAAAATATAGAACTAGCCCAATATGCAGATGACATATGCATATGGATGAAAGTGACATTAAAAATGTACGTCTGTCAGATCACAAAGCTATTAAAAAGCTATGTCAAAAAGAATTAGATACCTTTTATGCTTACATGACTCAAAATGGCTTGCAAATATCAACTGAAAAAACACACATGATGTTATTTAATACCGGATCTGATCCAGTTAATATGCCTTTATTTCAAGTCAACGGCATACCCATCACATATACAAAAACAGTGAAATTCGTTGGAGTAAATTTCACATCAAAGTTGTCATGGAATTTTCATATAGAGCATATTCTAACAAAAGCTCGAAAAACTTTAAATCTATTAAAGATTATTAGCAAACATGCTTGGGCTCAGGACACGGTTACTCTTTTGCACCTTTCTACTGCACTGGTTAGATCAAAATTAACGTATGCACAAGAGGTGTTTTTCCAGTGCACCCAAATACTTACTGAAAAAACTTCAAACTATTGATTCCAAAGCATATAAGATAGATATGGGACTACCAGTTCATGCCTCTTCTACAAAAGCATACAGTGCTGCTGGGATATTATCACTGGAAGAATATAGGAATCTTGCATGCACCAAATTTGTTATAAGAAGTTCTGCTATTGATAATAGTATAGGCCCTGAAATAGACATTAAATCGGACATTGATTTTCCCAAAAGGGCTAAAAATATATAATCTCAAACGACTCTAAGAACATATACTTCCTCTATTTTAGAATCCTCAGATATCAAACTAACATCTATTGCAAACAGATCTATTGTGTCTCCTATTCCCCCCCCCCCCCCCCCCCCCCCCTCTGGAAACTAATACGAGCACATTTTGATATTGAGCATACAGATTTAACAAAGGCTGAAAATACTAATTTGTTATTATCCAATATCAAAATGCATTTGCATGATCACTGTTCCAACCATTTTAAGATATACACTGATGGATCATTAATCAATGAACATACAGGTGCAGCATACATTATCCCAGGCCTTAACAAGGAAAAGTCATATCATCTTGGAAAAAAACAACAAATCTATATTCACTGCTGAGTTAACTGCTATAATTATGGCTTTAAAGTTTGTTGTTGATACCCTCAAAATTTATGTAAAGTTGTTTTATGTGTAGATTCCAAGTCAGTTCTTACTGCAATGAAGAATTTTAGATTAAAAGTTCGACCTGAGATGATCACTGAAATAAATAATTTAGTCCATTTCCTCTCAGTCAG
>CM065718.1:59023459-59025959 GCA_033310375.1 Conus canariensis | reverse complement strand
TGTGTGTGTGTGTGTGTGTGTGTGTTATTCTCGGGAGGGGGGGGGGGGGAGGGGAGGGGGGACCTCTCAAGTCTCCTTCAGGCAAGATAATGAACACTCAGGACAATAAAAATGAAGAACGAACAATCAGTTATCTCATAAAATTCGGCGCAAGATGGGCGTTGACAGTTAAGCGATTGCTCGTTCTTCATTTTCGTTGTCCTGAGTGTTGTTTATCTTGCCTGAAGAAGATCTAAGAGGTCGAAACGTGTCGTTTTTTTTTTTTTTTTTTTTTTTTTTTTCCAAAATCTTGTGATTCGTTTATTCATGTTTGACGGATACAGTGCTTAAACAGGTTTTTAAAGATGTCTTCTCTTTTAGTTTCACAGTGAGGTGACTGCAGTGCGGAAATGGAAACAAACTTAACAGAAAAATGGCCGTTCCGCCGAACGAAAGAGACAAACGAAATACAAGACAAAACACGACGCGTTTCGACCTCTTTGGTCTTCTTGAGGCAAGACAAACAACTTTCACGACAATGAAAACGAAGAACGAACAATCACTTAACTCCTCAAATTGGGCGCACAATGGATGTGGAATCATCCACAAATTTGATGCTGAATCTTCCACAAATGTGGAATATTCCACATCCAGTTTGCGCCCAATTTGAGGAGTTAAGTGATTGATTGTGCGATCTTCGTTTTCATTGTCTTGAATGTTGTTTGTCTTCCCCGAAGAAGACCAAACTGACCGAAACGCGTCGTGTTTTGTCTTGTAATTTGTCTCTTTCGTTCGGCGGAATTTTTCTTTAAAGTTTGTTTCTTTTCTTTTAAGTCATATCAACCTGCATCTACGAACCAGCCGCCGTGGCGAAGTGGTTAGTGTCGCGGACTCTCGGCTGGGAGGTCGTGGGTTCGAATCCCATCAGAGTCATGTGGGTTTTTCTGCCCCGACCGGCTCCTACCCAGAGTTGAGTTTGCTGCGGACTCAGTTGGGAAGACTGGGACCACTTAGTCGAGTTTCATCCACTTAATGGATGCGTTTCTGAGAGTGTTGCTCAAATTTCCTGACCAACACTGCAGGTGCCTGTATCTCTCGGGCCTGGTTGACGCCGGGATACATTATGAAAGGAAGCGTAGAGTACAGCCCTGTCATGTAGTCTCAGACCGAAATGGAAATCCGTAGCATCATCTTCATCATCCTCATTCTCATCGATCAGCATAAAAAAAAAAGTCTCAAATTCTGTGGCCCTTCATGCCCTGCTCTCATGGTGACCTCAATTTCGATGTCCTCTCCACGTCAGTGGTCTTGGTTGGTTCCGTCGGGGTCACCGGTATCGGCGAGTCCATGGGGGCTGTCGTTGGACGGACGTGGTGGCGCCCTCCGGAGGGAGAGCTCACTCACGCCGGCTCCGCGACTACGCAATTATTGTCGTCAGTAGGGGCTTAGTAGGTGGTGTCCTGCGTATGTTAGATCAGAACAGGCGCCACTGTACACCACCGAAGTGACTCGGCAGCAATGCAGTGTCTCCTCCGGTGGGTTGCCTCTTGACGACTTGACATTGACTGCTACCTGTGGATTGCCGGTGCCGGGGCTGCGGCGGGGCCGACCGGGCTGTGGCTGTGGACGAGGTGTCGGAATGAGCGGCGTGGGTGCACTGCCTCTGAGGTGGCGCAGAGGTTGGGACAGCCGGAAAAAAAACAAACAAACCTGCATCTACGATGTATATGCAGTTTGTGCATAAAAACAAGGTGTGTGTGTGTGTGTGTGTGTGTGTGTGTGTGTGTGTGTGTGTGTGTGTGTGTGCGCGTGCGTGCGTGCATGCGTACGTGCGTGCGTGCGTGCGTGCTTGCGTGCGTGCGTGCGTGCGATCGTGCGTGCGTACATAAGTGCATGCGCGCTTGTGTGCGTGCGTGCGTGCGTGCTTGCGTACGTGCGTGCGTGCTTGCGTACGTGCGTGCGTGCGTGCATTCGTGCGTGCGTACATAAGTGCATGCGCGCCTCTGTGTGTGTGTGTGTGTGTGTGTGTGTGTGTGTGTGTGTGTGTGTAGTGCACATATGCATAAAAGTGGTTCTTGCACTTCTGAATAGTTAAGATATATATAATATATATATATATATATATATATATATATATGCTGAACAATATATATATATATATATATATATAAAGAAATAAATAAAACCAAACAGACTACGATCATGTTTGGGAAACACTTTTCTGTTCCTACAAGACGGTTATTTCCGATCGTGGCATGAAGTTACACTCGTGGGTCGTGTGGAAATCACATGCTCATGAACTGACAGGACCGGTGTATTTCCCCCGTTGATGAACCTAATGTGTTACAGTTACAGATTTGTGATCGAGGTCGGATGAAGGCTGGACTTGCCCGCGGTAAACGGCCTTTAGGGGAATATGATAAAGAACCGAAAGGAGGCCAGTTGCGCTGTGTCAAATAGTGCCCCAGTTGTTTCGGAACACCGTTCATTTCTGGAAAATGCGCTTGTGCCATCCATTTGC
>CM065718.1:58965959-59015959 GCA_033310375.1 Conus canariensis | reverse complement strand
TTTTTTTTTTACATTATAGTTCTTGTTAGCATTCTTCTTGCTATTGTCCTTCTCTTCCTCCTCCTCCTCCTCCTCCTCCTCCTCCTCACCACCACCACCACCACCACCATAATTATTATTATTATCGTCACCACCACCATCATGATCATCATTATTGCTAATTTAAAAAAAAAAAAACTATTGTTTTCATGATCAGTGTTGTTACTATCATCGTAAATATTACAACTATTATTCTTACTATTATAATGTTATCATTAAGCATGAGTATATTTCTTAGGTTCAACCTACCATTTCCCCATTTGCTATACCAATACCATCGTTATATTGTCATTCAAATCATTATTTTATAACCACTATATAGATTCTATCCAATTATCTTTCCTATGATCTAAATACTCGCCTTCCTCTTTCCTCTTCACCTCCTCTCACTTCTATTATTATTGTTATTATCATCATCATCATCATCATCATCATCATCATCATCATCATCATCATTATCAGCATCATCATCATCATCATCATCATCATCATCAGCATCATCATCAGCATCATCGTTGTTGGTATTCTTGTTATTATTAAAAGTATTGTTTATTTCTTTTTCACTATCATAATCATCATCATCATTGTCATGATCATCATCAGCACCATCGTTGTTGGTGTTGTTGTTATGATATAATGATGATAATGATGATTATCATAATCAACATCATCATCATAATTATTACTATTATTGTTATTATTATTACATTATTATTATTATTATATTATTATTATATTATTATTATTATCATATATTATATTATATATTACTATTGTTGTTGTTGTTATTATTACTAATATCATTATCATAATCATCATCATTGTTATCATCATCATGATCATCATCATCATCATCATGGTTATCGATACTATTACAATCGCTCCCATATTATTATCTATCTTCTAACCCCTCCATTTCTTCCCTTCTGTCAGTATAGTTACTATTATTTTTATGATTACTTTCATCATCCTTATTATTATAACTGAATGATTATACGACCATCATTCTTAACATTCCAAGTAGTGGAAGTAATATTCTTATGTCATCATCATCATCATCATCATCATTATCATTATTGTTATTATTATTATTATCATTATCATTTCTATTATCATTATTTTTTTAATTATTATTGTTGTTATTATTATTATTATCATCATTGCTACTGTCATTATTTTTATTATTGTTGTTGTTATTATTATCATTTCTATTATCATTATTTTTATTATTGTTGTTGTTAACACTTTAAACGGCATTGCTTCCCTTCCCAGCAGCTTCCGTTTCATTCCACATCCATTTTGCACCTAGTTTGAGGAAATAAGTGACTGTTTTCTTCGTCCTTCGTTTTCATTGTCTTGAATGTTGTTCGTCTAGCCTGAAGAAGACCAAACAGGTCGAAACGCGTGGTGTTTGTTTTGTAAATTTGTTGTTGTTGTTGTTGTTCTTTCGTTTAGCAAGACAGTAATTCTTGTAAAATTTGTTATCATTAACCTAAAAACCGAAAAACAGACGTGTGTGTCCATGCACACACTGGATTAAGATTGTGGATCAGTCAGATAGAAACGGTGCAGCGAAAAAGGTCTCTGTAGGCACGTTAAAACGTTCGATAGGTAAGAAACCAAGTCGTTACTGGAAAACCACTTACATACAAAGCGTATACATGGATCTGATTTTTTCCCCTTTCCTGGCCAAAATATATGTCAAATTCGATTTACAAGTTTTCTTGAACTATTGAAGATCTAAAATATTTCTCAAATGTTGCATGATCATGTAGCAACCAATCCAGCACTTGGTGACCGTGCTCCGCTCCAGTGTCCTGTTTTCAGTCCTGTGTCTAACATCAGCATCGCCAAAGTGAATCCATTCCAACAACTGCACACAACAAGAGTAATGGTGACACATAACAAGAGTCATGGTGAGGTATGAAACTAGAAGATATTTATAGGCACTATCATTTACATTTGTCAAGTAATTCCATTTCATAGTGTGATTTTTCTTGTCACGTTAGGTTCATGACTGAATTTGTTAGCACTCCCACCTTCAAAGAAAAAAAAACATAAAAACAAAAAAAACTTTCACACGCTGCCCCATTTTTCTCTCCCCCCCCCCCCCCATTTCCCTCCCTCCATGTCCTTTCTCTATCCCATCGGGTTAAAAAAAATGTTTATGTCAAATATTTTGTTTTTGATAGTTTGAAATCATTAGTGTGAATGGACTATGAATCAAAGACACTGAACACAAAAACGCGTCTGCGTACACACACACACACACACACACACACACACACACACACACACACACACACACACACACACACTCTCTCTCTCTCTCTCTCTCTCTCTCTCACTTACTCACGCATACAGTGCACTAAACAATGTAAGCAAGAGCCATAAATGAAACTAAAAAGCTTTGTACATTATGCTCTATACTCTGTCCATCAAAAAACATAAATCAACACAGTGCTCTGTCACGAACATACCCAAGAACGATGTTTTGGAGAGTGTGCTATGTCACGTCTGAGCACTGCAAGGACTTGTTGAACTGCTCACGAAATCCGTAGAATGATACCTCTCCCTGTTTCAGACATTCAGCTGAAATAAAGGCTCTTGTATGCTTTGAAAATATGAATGTTCTGGTGTTGCCCTGGTCTCAGGGCCGTGAATGGCGAAAACGCTATTCACGCAGTACTGTTTCTGTGTAAACAAACTTCACACAATACTGATACAAGATCAGTAGCGGATCGTGACAAGGAGGAGTGGGGGGAGGAAAGGGGGTTCTGAATTGAGGTCGGCGCTCAGAAGTCGCCGAGGACCCGGTGAGATCAGGGGACAAATGGTTGGGGGCTACTGTGCCGAACGATAACGGAAATGTTGTTTATAGCCCAGCCGACCGCAAAGGGCTATATCAGGGCTGTCACCGCGTTGAAGTCAACTCAAGTCGTATTTATAACACACACACACACACACACACACACACACACACACACACACACACACACACACGCTGACTTATCAGAAGGCTTTTGTAGCCTCTTCTGGAAGACAGATCAATGGCCATTTGGTTGAGAAAATAAACATTCTCCTAGATAAGAACTCCTTTCACCCAGTCATAATTACAAAAGGTAACTCCTGATTTTGGTCCTGAGACCATATGGACAGTTCTTGCTTACACGAATTTTTGTAAGGCAGAACTGGGAAAGGGGACGGGGTGATATAATCCCCATCCCCATCTCTCTTCAGATCTGCCACTGAAAATGATTGTTGTTTATCAAGTAAAAAGTTCTTTCACAGATTCGACCTTTTTTATATCTGACTTGTGTAATGTGATTTTTTTTCTTTGTGTGAGTTTGACAGTACTGACGAGGTTTTGTATAGTGGATGAGCTATAATGAGCTATAATGATTTGAATAAATCTCACAAGCTCACGATCAACCCCGTTGGATTTTTGTTAAATGTTAGTCTCCCATGGAATGGACGCATTAAACTCTTTGGAATTGCTGTATTGGAATCCATGAAATTGTACATAAGACTTCACGGAATTATTGCACCTGAATGTGTTGTCGTTCTGGTAGTATGGTGTAGAGTAAGCCCCCCCCCCCCACCCCCCCCACCACTCCTCCGTAACTGTCCTGAGGTGGTTATTTCCGTCTGCCAGAGGTGAATGTAAATGTCAGACCTGAATGTCTCTTACTAACTTGCTAGTTTCATTAGACACAATGGAATTGTTGTACCAGACTTCGTTGAAGAATTAAATCACACGTTGTGGAATGGATGTACTACATTGAGAAGGAGTTTCATAATGTGTACTACAAGGTGCCATTTTCTTGAAATCCGACATCAGAACCAGGAGACGTCATCTCCTGCAATCTGGTGCCATACACAGAATTGTTTCGGCCCCCAGTCCTCGTCACGTCGGTACTCCAGGCAAGGAGCTGGTAACAGACTGACCAAGATGACCCCAGTGTCAAAACAACGGTTCCTTAGACTGATCTCAAACTCAGATATAGGCTACCATTTGCTCCGTCACATATCTCCGACTTAAAGTATGGAATCCGCAGATCGATGACAAAATGACGTGGGTCCGTGCAAAGTCAAAGGACTCCTCCGTCTGTTTCTGGTCATGATAAAAAGGGGACTGTATTCAGCGCGTTTTTCACGTCATACTCAGCAGATTCTGCGGGTTAATTGAAATACCTTGGTTCGGCAAAGAGAGTGTATGTGTTGATTTGTAACGACAGAGTGATTTCCCTTCGAAGAAACGAAAATTAACGCGGGGAAAAAAGAAAGAAAAGCAATTATTGAAACGAGTATCAAGCGGTTAGGACGGGTCCCCCCCCCCCCCCCCCCCCCCCCCGCGCTCTTCGTTTCTTCTTTTTATGCTCGTAAGAAAGATGCAACACACGCACACACACACACACACACACACACACACACACACACACACACACACACATATATATATATATATATAGTCTTGTGAAGATTGTGGTAAAAGAAGTAAAATATGCTGTAGTGTCATCTGTCATATAATATTACCGTTGCAGATGATGCGACCAAGGGTTAGATACGAAACACACTAGTCATACTGTCACTGTCTTATCCATGACGGTTAAGTTTCAGTACGTGTGTTGTTGTCTTTAATTAGTCTTTTTGTCATATTAGTCTTTTTATATTTCCAAGTTATAGATGAAAATTAATGTTACTATTTTTTTTTAAGGATTCAGTACGAAAAACCAAGCACACGCAGACATGCAAGTATTCAGCAATTTCCCCCCTTGTTTGTGTTGGTTTTCTTTTCTTCATAGATTGAATTTTTTGTTCATATTTCAGTGATGTTTGCCTTTATCTGGTGTCCTAAGCTTGTCATCCTTTTCCTGCTGCTCGCTCCTTTTTTTCAATTTTTTTTTTTGCTTAAGAATAGTAGATACAAACATCTCCCTGACAAATGTATGAGGACGTTCCTCGAAATGTGGTATTTTTAGTATTTGGAGAAGTAAGATGTCTTCTTCTGATGTTGTTTAAGCGTTGACAGAAGTTAGGTTTTTTTGCCCCGCTCGCCTTTTCCTTCAGTGACTGTCGCTCATCTGGCCAAGTCCTATTTTCGATTTCTGATGGACACGCGTTTGCGAATTCAAGCGTGCGATACGGGACATCTGGGTTCTGTCATTGATGTATTGATGTTGTGTTGTTGTTTTTTTTTTCATTCTTTTACACTCATTGTTTTGAAAATAGCCGAAAACAAATAAACCAAATAGTTAACACTATGGTGCTGCAAAAATGTAATAAAATACACAACGTGACTTGAGATTACCCCCTCTCCTCTTCCCTTTCTCTCACGTGATGCTGAACATCTCCCATAAACCTATCTTTATAAAATAAAAAAAAAGATCGGATACAAGAATGTAAGGAAAAGCACAAAGAACGAGCGGACAAAAAGAGAGGGGAAGGAAGAAACAAAAAAAAAAAAAAAAAAAAAAAAGGTTTTATGTTGCAAAGATAACTGTGTAGAATTTATTGATTCTTAAAAGAAAAAAAAAAAGATTCAAACAGAACTGAAGTTTTAAAGAATTCCCACTCTGCATAGTATGCATGTAGATATGGATACCTGTGAATGTGTATATGTAATCTTTTTTAAAGCTAAAAAAAAGTGAGGGTAAAGAGGAAAAAGAAGCAAAAGGAGGAGGAAGAGGAGGAGGTCGTGGTGGTGGTGGTGGTGAGAGAGAGAGAGAGAGAGAGAGAGAGAGAGAGAGAGAGAGAGAGAGAGAGAGAGAGAGAGAGAGAGAGTATTGTTTTTTTGTAATGAATTTGAAACATCCTTTTCTAACAATATTGTGTTATTTGCACGGTTCAGTCTGTTAAAGTGTCCTTAGCAGTCAATTCGTTGTAATTTCTGCACTAAGGACTTAGTATTAACATGCTCATGCTGTTGTTTTTTGCTTGTCACGTGACTCTTTGATACACATGTGTGTTGCTGTCTGTATAACCACAATACTATTCTTACCAGTGAAATGTATTGTTTCATTTGAACAACTGTAACCATAAGATAGTTCTAGACTTTCATTCTTTATTATTTCTTCAGCTTAGATTTCTTAATATGTTTATGCTGTTGGTTTTCGCTTGTGATGTGGCGCTTTGTTGCATTGTGTGTTGTGTGTGTGTGTGTGTGTGTGTGTGTGTGTGTGTGTGTGTGTGTGTGTATGTGTGTGTGTGTGTGTGTCGCTAGGTGTATAACCACAACCTTATTCGGAGAAATAAATAAAACTTGATCTCTCTCTAAATGTGATCTGAATAGAGAGAGAGAGAGAGAGAGAGAGAGAGAGAGAGAGAGAGAGAGAGAGAGTGTGTGTGTCAAGGGCGTTCAACCTCTCACAAAAGCCATTAAACGCTTAGAGGCAAAGGGACGTTGTACGTAGTATACAATTAGGTAATAGAACCATTAACAAGTGTGCCTTGCCCATCGCACACGGTCGAGCCGTGTCAAGGAGGACGAAGCGGTCAGGTGACAGATGGCACCTAAGGTAGTAAGGAGTTCGGACCTGCCCGACAGCGAAAGGGGAGAGGAATGTAACCACTAGGACCTCGGTGCACCAAGTGAGCGCTAAATACTCAGTCAGCTGAGGTTCTTTGTAAACAGTCATTGAAGAGCAGGAGTCTTGGACTCGTTCGGATGGTATTGCCGTGGGTCACTGGGTTGGTTCTATTGTCAGGCTGGTTGAACGCGCGTGGATGTTGTTATCGTAGCCCTCTTTAAGATAATTACTGTGTTAAAGTGGCCTCCGAAGTCGTCGGGAATTTTCGATGTCCATCTGGTGCCAAGTGTTTGTTTGCTAATCAATTAGGTAGGGATGTGTGTAAATGCTGATGTGTGGAAGAACGTAGCGAATGGGGAATTCAGGATACTTGTGAACTAGGGGTTTGAGAAGCAGCATGGACAAAGGCATGGCCCGAAGGGGAATCCTTTGTTTCCATCCCTATATAAACTGAGGGAGAACAACGTGAAGACAAGAACACCACAAGAGAGAGAGAGAGAGGGCAGAGGAGAGAGAGAGAAGAGAGAAGGGCGGACAGGACAGAGAACGGGTCGAGAGAAACGTGGTCTGGGAGATAGAAGAGACAGCAAAGTCTTAGGGTTAAAGACAAGCTGGAAGAGAAGAAAACTAAGTTTGAAGCCCAGAGGTGGGTGAAGACAGACAAACTGAATTTGAACCCAGAGGTGGGTGAAAGAGACGAAGAAGAAGAGTTCTACGTCGTGATCCCAGAGACGACCACGAAGACCCAGTCCTGAAACATGGAGCCAGTCAACCAAGGGCATCACCATCAAGCAGTGCTGAAGAAGACGTGAAGAGACTTTTTCAAGAACTGTGGTGTGATGTGAAAGCGTGGTTGTGTGTGTGAAAACCTGGCCAGGTAAGAAGTCATTTTCATTATAACCCGGGATTAGGAAGTATTGATCTTTTATGTTTTAATATTTCATTGTGTGTGATTTGATTGTTCATGATTAATTATAAGTAGCATAGAAATTGTATTTCTTGTTCTCAGTCGTGTTAGGAGAGAAACGAATGCGTGACATCCCATTCCCAGAGAGAGGCGAATGTTTGATGGGCGCATGAGTGTGCATATGCGTGTATGAGTGCAAAGATAACCTTGGTGTGTTAAGCCTGACCAATAATACATCAACTTAGTGCACTTAAGCAATACCATCACGATTTCCCCCGTCCTGGACACACACACACACACACACACACACACACACACACACACACGCACACACACGCACAGAGAGAGAGAGAGAGAGAGAGAGAGAGAGAGAGAGAGAGAGAGAGAGAGAGAGATTCGGATAATTTATTCATAATAGGCCATAGCCCCTAATGAAGGGATCTGTAAACATGTAAATCACAATCATTACGAAACAATTATAATATCAAACGGATCAAAAAGCAGATCGTTGCCACATGTTCAAGAAGATACAATTTATCTAAGTTTAAAGGCTTTGTTCAGAAACAAAGAAAATGGTCTGACAATTTCAGCTGAAGTGGATGACAGAAGTAGATTTAGTTTAAACAAAGATGTCTGACTATACAATTTGGGCGTAATGAACTTTTCTCTGATACTCATGAATGCTACGAAGCAAAGTACAAAATATGTTACTGTTTTCTGTGATTCTCTACATAAAGGACAAATCAAATCACAGATATTATACGTTCGATATCTAAAATCATGGCAAGATAATACAGATATTCCTAATAGTAATTTTTTGTGTTACATGCTTTAAATGCCAATCAATATCTATGTTCAAGTAAGTCTTCAGGTCATGAGTATATGAGAAATTTCTATAAAACTCAAACCCGTCACTATTATGAATATGATCAGACCATATTTTGTCATCTGCACACTACCAGTCGCTGACGAAAAAGACGTAAAAAGACTTTTATTTTCTCAAATCCTCGGTTCAACCAGACAAATCCAAATCCATATTCAAACAGACAGAGGCGCACTTTGGTTACCCAATTGCTTTTTGTTTAGTATTTAAGTCATACAGCATATTATACGCTTTATGAGATATTCTCGTATCTTCCATGTGAAGCGATTTGGGCCAGTATCAGACACACTCAACAGTAGAAACAATGTAAATAGGAGATTGACCAGTTTCACCATAAATTAGATCATTCGGAGAATGTCTATCAACACAAAGAAACTTCTTCAAAGCGAAAACATGAACCGATTCACAAGATAAAGCCGCTTTCTTCTAGTCCCCATAACTCAGAACCATATTGTACAATCGGCTGAACCTGGGTGTCAAAGAGTGTGATAAATAACATGAATAAGGAATCATTTAGAGTATGTTATTTTTTCACATTACAAATCAAAATATTTTTAGCCTTACGTGACATTACAAATCAAAATATTTTTAGCCTTACGTGACAGGTCCTTGCATGAACCGACAAAACTCCATGTGTTGAGAAGATTGTACCCAAATATCTGTAAGCATTGACGACTGGCATAAGATAATCATTATACAACCACCCACCTCGGGCACTTTAATATCCTCCTTTACGGAATACTATGATACTGCTTTTTTTCCATGTTAACTTTTAACTTCAGAGATCCAGCGGCAGGTTGCAAACTATTAGGTTGTGTTTGTAAAATCTATAGCAGTTTCTGATATCAACGCAACATCATCACCCAATAAAAGAATAAACAATTCAATAGCATCAATTGAAAGCAAAGCACCACACATACCATTATCAATCACTTCAATAGCTAACTTGTTAACAAACAAAGAAGACAAAATGGGGCTGCACGTGTCTCCCTCTTTTACTCCTCTTGAACAGTTGATATAGTCTGTAACTTTTGCTCCACAATGAACTTCTTACTTAATCATGCATATTTCTAATACACTCGTAAGGTTTATTTTTATTACCATTTTTAAGCAAGACTGGCCAGAAAAGATTCTATTAATCGAGTCAACAGCTTTTTCGAAGTCTATGAAAGCCACGTATACTTTCCTGTTCTAAGAAAATTGCTTCTGCACCAGCGCGAGCTAAGTAAACATATGGTCAATAATCAAATAAACCTTTTAAAGCATGCTTGATGATCACTTGTGATTTTATTTTCTTCTACCCATTCATGCAGTCTATGATTAATGATAATTCCAAACAGTTTACTACTAATTTCACCGAGAGAAATCCCTCTATAATTGGGATTATCTACATTACCCTGCTTGTAGAATGACAGAATAACTGATTCGGTGCAGTTTTCAGGAAACATACCACTGTCAAATAATTTGTTGAACAATTTCTGAAAAAAGTTTACCACCTGATAAGAAGAATATTTAAATAATTCACCGATTATACGGTCAGGGCCGGCTGCCTTACGATTTCTCAATTTTCGAAATGCTAATAATACGTCTTCTTGAGTAACTGGCCGGTTAATATAGCTGTCATTGCTCACATCAAACACTTCTTCGACTGGTGTCCTATCAACATTTGTATCTAACAGCGTTTGGAAAGAGTGAAACTATCAATAGTAATATTGTTACTGGGCTGTTTTCTTTTGAACGAACTCTATGAAGGGTATCCCTAAACTCCTTTTGACATTTCAGAGATAATACGAGTTTATTCAGCAAATAATTATTGAATTCTTTCTGTTTCCTCTGTAATGATTACTTGTACTTTCGCCTAGCGACTGAATAAGCGTTCCTGTCTTGTATCCTTAAGGTGCAAGGACTAATTCGTAATAATCTCCTAGTAATACACTCGTTATTAGACCAATCACTGGATGTTTTATTGTTGTCCACGACTATACACCTTTTCAGACAGTCAGCACTTTCTTTTATGGAGGCATTAAACATTTGTAGCACGCGATTTATGTCCATATCTAGTAAGTGTATTGCAGCATCAAATTTTGTTTGAGTTTAAAGCTACATAATCATCTTGAAGCAAACCAGCATTTACATCATTCCATACATTTTTTTCTCTGAGTTCTTGACTACTGGCACGCACAATTCCTCTTTCTGGAAGAAACAACTTGTCGTGACACCGGTAAATGATCATAGTCAATGCGTTCTAGGACATTTAATCTACATGAACCACACGAAAAGAGCACAGTATTCAAAAGAAAATATGAAATAATCGTGAACACTGCATCCTGAGCAGAACAGTATGTCTAGCGACCTTCAAGATCGCCTTCGCAAGCCCCGCTAAGAGCACACGGATCAAATGCAGTGGATAAATGCGTAACTTATCCTTATAAAAGGAACCTCAGTCAATAATAGGAGAATCCGGTTTGACATTTAGCCAGTGGACTCGATCAAACTCATGTCCAGTGCCAGTCCAAGTTTATCAGTAATAAGGTCATGGATTTTGTCTTCACACTGTTCAACAGATTCATTCTAACTTATGGGAATACCGTAGACGATCGAATTGTTACGTTTTAATCTTCCCTCTAAATCGTCAGTTTTTATTCCGAATTGTTCCATTCTTCATGTGAGGTCAGAGTTCTTATTTTGCTAGATGTGAATTTTCTTTGTTTAGAGTGTGCCCTTTTCGCTCAGATCCTTTGCACCATTTTGTGATGCAACGACCTGGTCATTTAGATATCTGACACTCCTGTCCTTGTTCGTAAATTTGTTGTACATGTCTTTAAATGTACATTTAATTGACGCCAACATGCCCACGAAAGAGAGAGAGAGAGAGAGAGAGAGAGAGAGAGAGAGAGAGAAACGCCTACATTTACATAGGTGTGTAAACGGAACTTACATACACGAACACGTCACGTTCGTCATCACCGTCACACAGTCTCGTCATTCATGTATTCATGTTCACACCTTCAAACCAGCCGCTGTGTGGTGCACAAGTTGGCTGCGTAGCGGGCTGGGAAGCCGTCAGTTCGAGTCCCTACGGATTGTTCGTGTATAATCGAGGGTTGCCTCAGGTGGCAAGACTGGTTCCAGACAAAATCGTATTTCAACTACATAATCGTTGTATGGGCAGAGTGGGGAGATAGCTGTAGATGGTGTCTGCACAGTATGGAAAACGTGTGGTGACGCAGGTGGCGTGGTCTCTCTCTCTCTCTCTCTCTCTCTCTCTCTCTTTCTCTCTCTCTCTCCACATCCGGCCAACGATTCTTTCCATCTTCAATTAAGTGGTTGTTGAGTTTATATTTGCTTGTTGTTTGTTTGTTTGTTTAATCACAGTGGAACGTGGGAGGGGGCAGGTTGAGGGATAGGGTAGGAGGTGGGTTGCTGCCAATCCCCACGCTTGACTATGGCAAGACATGCCAATGAAACCATTTACTTTAAAAGTGGCAGGCAACACAGAAAATTAGGCTAGCACTACAAGGGCGCACTGATGTGCCATAGTACTCTTAGTACAAATATACACAAAATGGCTATCAGCTAAGCAAACAAAAGTAACAACTGAAACTAAAGGACAAACTAAGGAACTCCTGAAAAAAAAGAAACTGACAAATCAAGAGAGAGAGAGAGAGAGAGAGAGAGAGAGAGACGCTTGACGCTTGACGCGCGCTTTCACGCCGCGACATTTATTGTGGGGCCCTCGGCCCGTCCACAGGAGTACGCAACATACATTACAACATGACAACAACAAAAACATTGATTGAAACATTGATTGTAAAATATTTTGTTTTCTGTTTAGAATTTCTATTTTTCCTATATCGTCAGTATTACTATTACATATGGGTTTCTCTCGTTTTTAAGGCATAGAAGATGTACATTGCAATATCTCTTATGATTTCAGTACTATCGTTTTGTAGCAGACTTTCCAGTGTGATTGCATTTCTATTACTAAAATGTTTGAAAATGTATTTTGTTCGCAATTGCCTGTAATTGGGACACCACATTAAGAAGTGCATTTCTGTTTCTACTGTTGGGCAGAAGGGGCATGTTGTTATAGCTTGATTATCTATATATTTTTTATTGCCATGCAGTTCGTTTATTCCTAATCGTAATCTTGTCAGTGCTTTTCTAAACTTCGCGATTGTGATTGCGCGAAAGTATTCTTCAGTTTGGTGAATAGTTTTAAATGTATGGTATGTTGTAAATCGTTCACTATTCGCTATTTTGTTATGCCAGTTCTGTTTGTAACAATCTATGATTCTTTGTTTTAGTGTTATGATAAATCTTTGCTCGTTTTCTACGCCTTCATTCAACCAGACTTCAGAGAAGCCATACATATCCAAACAGCGTTTAATTTCCAGCGCCCAGTTCTGTGGTTTGTCAATTTCTGTTTTTTCTCTTTCATATGCTTGTCTAGGTATCCTGTCTGGAGTCATCTTCATTATTTTGAACCAATATCTGACTGCTTTTATTGAACTATCTATACTCATCGGATATCTTCCTAGTTCTCCGTATACTAAGTTGTTTGGCGTTTTTCTCCCTACCCCCATGTATCTTTTACATGCGAATAAATGTATATTTTCCACCGCTGAATAACGAGTCAAACCCCATACTTCTGCTGCGTACAGTAGCAGTGACTTGACCTGTGTATCAAATAGCTTAAAAAATATATTTATATCTAAGTGTCCTAAACTATACATTGTTTTCATTATTTCACCTATTTTCCCTTTCGCCCTTCCTGCATATTCTGAAAGTGAAATATCTACTGAGAGTTTAGTCGTTAGAGTAAAACCTAAATATTTGTAGCTATTTACTACCTCAATTTCTTCCCCTTTGTAATTCCATTTTTCTAGTCTGCCAAGGTATCCTCCTTTTCTAAAGACCATGATTTTTGTTTTTTGGAGATTAACCTTTAGTCCAATGCGGTCCGAGGCTTCCTGTAGGTTCTTAATTTGGTTTTGCAGACCTGCTGGTGTTCTTGATATTAAAGCTATGTCATCAGCGAATAGAAGTGAAAATATTTCTGCCTTTCCGGGTAAGAATTGATATCCGTGTCTTCCTTTAGCTGTGACATTGTCTGCAACTTCTGTAATTAGTAATGAAAAGATTAGGGGGGACAGTAAGCACCCTTGTTTCACTCCTGTGTGACATTCAAAGAATTCTGTTAGTTCAGTTCCATGTCTTACACATGCTTGTACTGTTTTATAGATAGCTTTTAGCATGTTAAGCATCTTCGTAGATATTTTGTGTTTCTGTAGGATTTCCCAGAGTTTTTCTCTATTTACTGTGTCAAACGCTTTCTGATAATCAATGAATGCTACATACAATTTACTTCTTCTTCTGCCGTATAGGCAGTTACTTATCATGGATGTTAGTGTGAAGATATGATCTACTGTTGAAAAATCTTTCCTGAAGCCTGCCTGTTCTTTGCTAATTTTATTTTCTGCTTCTGCCCAATCATATAGTCTTCTGTTTAATATTGCTGTGTAGATCTTGCTTATGATGCATAATAAGGATATTCCTCTATAATTTCCTGGATTCTGTCTATCTCCTTTCTTGTGTAGTGGTATAATCACCGCCCTTGACCATTCTATGGGGAAGTAGCTATCTTGGTATAACTTGTTGAATAATTTCGTTAAGAATGGCACTATATTTTGTCCTATGGTTTTAAGAAATTCAGGAGGGATTTCATCAATACCTGGTGATTTGCCTTTTTTTAATTTTTCTGTAGCTGATCTTACTTCATTTTCGGTTATCTCTTCGTCTAATTCTTGTACTTGAATTTCGTTTAACACTTCTTCTTCTTCTTGTGGTCCTTCTTCTCTATCGTTTAGTATTTCTGTGTCATGTGGATTCAAAATGCTTTCGAAATGCGTTTTCCACTGAGTAATATTAATAGATGGTAATGTGTTCTTCTTCCTTCTAACACTTTTTATGGTGCTCCAGAACATTCGGCTGTCCTTGCGATTTTGTACTAGTGTGTCGTATGTTTGCTTTTTATACTGTTTTTTCTTTTCTCTAATTATTTCTTTGTATACTGCTCTTTTATTCCTGTAAGCCTCTCTCCTTACTTGATAAATGGTTGGGTTTTTATCCTTTTTCGTCCATGTCAGTCTATTGAGTGCTTGTTTTGCTTCTTTCTTTTTGATTTGACATGTTTTATCATACCAGCTGTTTGTAGTCTTACATTTTCCTCCTATACCTATTGTTCTGTACATGTCTTTCCCTGCCTCTTTTAATAGCTTATTAAATCTGTCTATACTCGTGTCTATATCTCTCTCTATTTCTTCTGTTATTGCGCCATTGTTTGTTTTGCCTCTTCCGATTCTATGAACTGGACATACTGTTGTTGTTTTGTGGGATCCCACTTTAGTTTCTTCACGTAAGATTTCTTGCCCTCGTTCTCTTGTGCGTTAGACAGTGTACTTTGTAATTCCATCATAATAGGCATATGCTGAGCTTCAACTCTCTCTACTATCTGACACTTTTTCACATTTTCTAACAGTTCAACAGAACATATATAGTAATCTATAATACTGTTACCCCTTTCGGAATAAAACGTGTATGCATCGTCGAACTTTCCCATACAAAGACCATTTAGTGGCGTTACATTAAATGTTATACAAAATTCTATTAGTTTCTTGCCAAAACCATTTGTGTGGGGATCTTTAGACCTACGTGCATACACGTCCTGTTCTCTTCCTGTAATCTCATTTTCATCATCGATACTCAAGCTCCATTCCCCAATACGAGCATTAAGATCTCCTCCAATGATGTAATGGAAGTTGTTTCCTTGTTCTGTCTGTGCAAATATATATTGTTCAATTAGTTCTAGTGTGCATGAGTAATCTTTGTCAGAATAATATCGACTATCTACTGGATGTACATATGTACCTAAAAATAAAATATCTTTTTCACAATGCAATAGACTTTTCATTAACTTCACACAGAGTACATTTTCCATGTCAGTATTTATCAGCTGGACATATTCAGATAACTCTTTTTTTATCAACAGGATTGTTCCCCCCGAGGGTCTTCCCATTCTAGTAAATTTGACCGCTGGACAATGTAATTGCAAAAACTCCTGGAATTTTAATTCGAAATCAAAACATTTAGAAGTAAATGTTTCTGTTAAACAGCACAGATCAAAAGATGTGATAAATTCTAAAAAGTCTGGTTCCGTTAACTTATCTAATAATCCCCCCACATTCCAGCATACAAAGGATAGGTTTCTTTTTCCACTCTCATCTTCCTTTCTTCTTTCATTCCCACTCGCTCTCTCTCTCGTTCCCACATTCATGTCGTATTCTGGTGTCTTTTCATTGTTCTCTTGAGTTCGTGTGGTCTGTTGTGCCTGTGTACGGCCGTGGCCTGCCCTTCATTTCTTACCTTTTCCTTCCTTCGTAGTTGAATTCGTGCGTGTGCTACTTGTTGTTTTACTGGGTGCCTTCGTGCTACTGGTGTGTGAATGTAAAGTTTTGTTTGTTTTGCATTGTCCTCCCTTCTCTCCCTCCTCCCCACCAGCTCTGCCCCCCTCCTCGCTGTCCGTCAACGCTGTACTACTGCATTGAATTCGCACTGTTTCGTCCAGAGTTGTTTGCCGCGAGCCCCCACCCCTGTCCAACCTCTCCCTTTCCCCCTCTGCTAGGCTGGCTCTGTCTTGTTTACCACATGTGACCACTTGTCTGTCGCGCCGCGGGTATGGTGTTGTGTCAATTGTCGCCTCGCCGACCACCGCGCGCGCTGCATCTACGCCAGACCTTGACCCCGGTGGGTCCCAGAAGGGTTCTGATTGGTCCTTGGGTTTGTTTTGGTTTTTGGATGTGTGTGCGGTGACCTGTGTGAGCACGTGGTTACTGACTGAACTTGGGAGCGGGCTGACACGTGTTTCTGTGTTGTGTGTTCCATTCATACCTTCATTCTTACTTTCCTCAGACGCACCCCCTCTCCCATTTTCCCCTCTCCTTTCCTCCCCCCACTGACACCTCTCTATTACCCTCTGCTCTATCTCTCTGTTTTTGGGGGGTTCCGCAGAGGTTCCAGTACCCTGACCCAATCAACCCCTGATCTCCCTCCTCTCTCTCCTTCTCCTGACTCCCTCCATGCCATCAGATTTTCACTCTCACATACACTCCCTTCTCCTGCCTCACTCTCTCTCTCACCACTTTCATCCCCACTGTCACTCCTACTGGCACTCATCATCTTTGTAATCTGCTCGGTTGCTTTCTTTCTTTCTCTCTTCCTTTCTTCATTCCACTCTTTCTCTCTTCTCAACTCATTTACCCTTTCCCTCTCCCTTTGCTCTCTCCTCAGTCTCTCTCTCTCTCTCAGTCCCACATCTTCACGTTCCATCCTTCCATCATAGTCTTTGTAGCTCCATCCTTCATGACTGTCCGACACTCTTCCTTTGAACCACGATTGTCTATTTGTCTCTTGAAGACTTGCTGTGGCGTACCCATGCCCGTTCCTGCCGTCAAATCTGGAGGTCCGCTCCGCTGGTCCGTGGGTCCGCACCGCTGGTCCGTAGGTCCGCTCCGCTGATCCGTAGGTCCGCTCCGCTGGTCCGCAGGTCCGCTCCGCTGGTCCGTGGGTCCGCACCGCTGGTCCGTAGGTCCGCTCCGCTGGTCCGTAGGTCCGCTCCGCAGGTCCGTAGGTCCGCTCCGCAGGTCCGTAGGTCCGCTCCACCGGTGGGATGGGCTGCTCCCTCACGTACAGCTTCCCTCCGACGAAGTAACCGGACTTGCCTGTTTCCCTCAGCTCACGTAGTTGTGCTGTCTGGCGCCTCGTCCGGTCCTGGCTCACTGTGATCCCTTCTGCTTTCATGGTTTCCCTGGCCTCCCGGTTCCTCAGCACCCGCATGGCGTCCCCCCATCGTAACATTTTGGCTATCACAGGCCTAGGGCGTTTGTTTGATGGGTTGAACCTTCCCAGTCTGTGGGCCCGTTCCACTGCGTCTGCTGCCCAGTCCTCCTCCTTCATGTACTTTTCCAGTACCCCTTTGACAATGTCTTCGCAGTTCTCGGGTCCACTCCCTTCGTCTCCTTCTTTTAGCCCGTAGAATTTTAGGTTGTTCCTACGGGAAAAACCTTCAAGTTTGTCCATTTCGTCCTCCATACGTGCCAGTCTGCCTGCCATGCGTTCCTGTGTTTCGTCTAAATGTTGAACTGCCCTCGTATTTGCCTGTATGTCTTGTTTTGTGTCAGCTAGCTCTTGAACTAGACTGGAGAGTGTGTCTGACATTTGTGTCTGTTTGACATCTATCTTCTTAATTGTGTCTACTTGTGATTTGAAAGAGTCTGCCAGAGATGTGATTGTATTGAATATTTGTGTCATCTGCGTTTCCATCGTGCTAAATCTGGTGTCGATTTTGTGTTCCAGCTTGCGTGCTTCTTCCTCAATTTTCTCATTAACATTCGGTCCGGGGTACGTTTCGATATCGTTACTTAGGATCAGCCTCCTGCGTACATACGAAATGTTTAAGATGATCAGTAGTGCCACTAACAATGTCACTTTCGGGTTGCTCCGACCGGCCCCTAGCATTTCGTTCATAACTGATCAGTTCATGATTGCTGTCAGCGCCCCATTCATGCTTGCCGTCATCGCCGCCATCTTTGTTGACATTCTACTGACCTCGTTTCCAGTTGCGTTAACTTCTTGCATCGAAAAGGTGGCAGTTCCAGTCCCCCGCTCTTCCACACCGATCACACCGTTCCTGACAATTGCTCTCGGTCCAAAAGCCACTGTAGTCATATCCAGAGCACTGATCGTGGTTAGTGCAAACGTCCAAAACACCACCGAACACAGCAGTATCTCCTTCACCCCTGCAACCTTTGACCCCTCTCTCATTCCCTTCACTTCCTTTCTCCTTCCTTTCCGCATTGTCCCTCCAAAAAGTCCGATTCTGGCCCTCCACTCGCACAGGTCTATCATTCTGCAGTTCTCGCAGCTACAGACACTTCCACAAACACTTCTTCTAATTAATATCACCACTGGAACGATACTTGGAGCACTGTAATCCGCCCAACAACACACTTTTGACCGGAGCTCATCCCGCCCGATGTTTACCAGTCGCCATCTTGTTGCGTACTCCCGAGAGAGAGAGAGAGAGAGAGAGAGAGAGACAGACAGACAGACAGACACAGACAGAGACAGAGACCAATGGCGGCCCTACATTTCACCCTGATCAAGTGTGTGTGTATATGATTGAGATCCTCGGCAAGCATCACCCTGTCAAGAAGAGTTGGGTCACAGCAGATATTCTTGATTTGTGTGACAAGAGGACAGAACTGAAGAACAAGAAAAGTAAAGCAGACGGGGCAAAACAGTATAGAGCAGTTAGCAGGGAGATAACGGAAAAAACGAAGAAAGCTAAGGAGAGATGGATAGAGGAGCAGTACCAAGACATTGAGGACAACCTACAGGAGAAAAATAGCAGGAAAGCATACCAACCTGTAAAAGACCTGACAAGCTCTAAACAAGGACGAGTGTCCACCATACAGAACAGGTCTGGGAAATGCCTCGCAGAAGACTAGGCCATTCTCAACCGTTTGACAGAATACTGCTCCGAATTATACAACTTCATCACAACAGGAGACCCACAATTCTTGAATGTTCCCCCAGTAACAGTGACAGTTAAACAACTTCATCACAACAGGAGACCCACAACTCCTGAATGTTCCCCCAGTAACAGTGACAGTTAAACAACTTCATCACAACAGGAGACCCACAATTCCTGAATGTTCCCCCAGTAACAGTGACAGTTAAACAACTTCATCACAACAGGAGACCCACAATTCTTGAATGTTCCCCCAGTAACAGTGACAGTTAAACAACTTCATCACAACAGGAGACCCACAATTCTTGAATGTTCCCCCAGTAACAGTGACAGTTAAACAACTTCATCACAACAGGAGACCCACAATTCTTGAATGTTCCCCCAGTAACAGTGACAGTTAAACAACTTCATCACAACAGGAGACCCACAATTCCTGAATGTTCCCCCAGTAACAGTGACAGTTAAACAACTTCATCACAACAGGAGACCCACAATTCCTGAATGTTCCCCAGTAACAGTGACAGTTAAACAACTTCATCACAACAGGAGACCCACAATTCTTGAATGTTCCCCCAGTAACAGTGACAGTTAAACAACTTCATCACAACAGGAGACCCACAATTCTTGAATGTTCCCCCAGTAACAGTGACAGTTAAACAACTTCATCACAACAGGAGACCCACAATTCTTGAATGTTCCCCCAGTAACAGTGACAATTAAACAACTTCATCACAACAGGAGACCCACAATTCTTGAATGTTCCCCCAGTAACAGTGACAGTTAAACAACTTCATCACAACAGGAGACCCACAATTCTTGAATGTTCCCCCAGTAACAGTGACAGTTAAACAACTTCATCACAACAGGAGACCCACAATTCTTGAATGTTCCCCCAGTAACAGTGACAGTTAAACAACGTCATCACAACAGGAGACCCACAATTCTTGAATGTTCCCCCAGTAACAGTGACAGTTAAACAACTTCATCACAACAGGAGACCCACAATTCTTGAATGTTCCCCCAGTAACAGTGACAGTTAAACAACTCATCACAACAGGAGACCCACAATTCCTGAATGTTCCCCCAGTAACAGTGACAGTTAAACAACTTCATCACAACAGGAGACCCACAATTCTTGAATGTTCCCCCAGTAACAGTGACAGTTAAACAACTTCATCACAACAGGAGACCCACAATTCTTGAATGTTCCCCCAGTAACAGTGACAGTTAAACAACTTCATCACAACAGGAGACCCACAATTCTTGAATGTTCCCCCAGTAACAGTGACAGTTAAACAACTTCATCACAACAGGAGACCCACAATTCTTGAATGTTCCCCAGTAACAGTGACAGTTAAACAACTTCATCACAACAGGAGACCCACAATTCCTGAATGTTCCCCCAGTAACAGTGACAGTTAAACAACTTCATCACAACAGGAGACCCACAATTCTTGAATGTTCCCCCAGTAACAGTGACAGTTAAACAACTTCATCACAACAGGAGACCCACAATTCTTGAATGTTCCCCCAGTAACAGTGACAGTTAAACAACTTCATCACAACAGGAGACCCACAATTCTTGAATGTTCCCCCAGTAACAGTGACAATTAAACAACTTCATCACAACAGGAGACCCACAATTCTTGAATGTTCCCCCAGTAACAGTGACAGTTAAACAACTTCATCACAACAGGAGACCCACAATTCTTGAATGTTCCCCCAGTAACAGTGACAGTTAAACAACGTCATCACAACAGGAGACCCACAATTCTTGAATGTTCCCCCAGTAACAGTGACAGTTAAACAACGTCATCACAACAGGAGACCCACAATTCTTGAATGTTCCCCCAGTAACAGTGACAGTTAAACAACTTCATCACAACAGGAGACCCACAATTCTTGAATGTTCCCCCAGTAACAGTGACAGTTAAACAACTTCTCACAACAGGAGACCCACAATTCCTGAATGTTCCCCCAGTAACAGTGACAGTTAAACAACTTCATCACAACAGGAGACCCACAATTCTTGAATGTTCCCCCAGTAACAGTGACAGTTAAACAACTTCATCACAACAGGAGACCCACAATTCTTGAATGTTCCCCCAGTAACAGTGACAGTTAAACAACTTCATCACAACAGGAGACCCACAATTCTTGAATGTTCCCCCAGTAACAGTGACAGTTAAACAACTTCATCACAACAGGAGACCCACAATTCCTGAATGTTCCCCCAGTAACAGTGACAATTTCCCCAAACTGCATGAAGAAGTAGAGGCAGCGGTTAGGGTCCTTGAAACTGGGAAAAATCTGCGGGAATTGACAACATGACAGCGGAGTTGGTGAAGGAAGGGTGAGATGCCATGATCAGTGCCTCTCAGTCATTTGTAATAAAATCTGGCAAACTGGTGAGTGGCCAACACCATGGACCCAATCCTTGACCATTACTCTCCCCAAGAAAGAAAATTTACAAGTTTGCCGAAATTACCTAGCCATCAGTCTGATCAGTCACCCGAGCAAGGTGATGATGGAGCTCTTTCTGAACAGACTGAAATCGCAAGCAGAGAATATCATTGCCGAAGAACAGGCAGAGTTTAGAGCACGTCACAGTACCGCCGAACAGAATTTTACTTTGAGGATAATGTGTGAGAGATATCATCAGCACCAGAAGGAGCTGTACCACATTTTTGTGGATTTCAAAAAAGTCTTCGACAGGGTGTGGCATACAGCCTTATGGGCGACCATGAGACTGTACAACATCAACACCAACCTGATCAGGACCATAGAATGCCTCTACGATAAAGCTATCAGCAAAGCCTTCTTCAACAGCACCATAGGAGACTGGTTCAAGACAACTGTTGGAGTGAGGCAAGGCTGTTCACTCACTCACTCTTTTCAACAACTAGCTGGAGAGAATTATGACCGACACGCTGGAAGGGCACCAAGGCTCAGTAAGTGTTGGTGACAGGATAGTAACAAACTTACACATTACTAATGATATAGACAGACTAGCAGGAGAAGAGCAGGAACTAGCCAGCTTAGCAGAGCGCCTTGACAAATGTTCTGCAGCACTGGACATGGAGATCAGCGCCGAAAAGACAAAACTGAGGACCAACAACACCAATGGCATCAGTGCTAACGTCGTTATCAAGGGAGAAAAATTAGAGACAGTTCAGAGCTTGAAGTGCCTCGGGGCAATTGTTTCAGATGAAGGAGAAAAACCTGAAGTGCTCTCCAGAGTCGAGGAAACGACAGCAGCGCCAGCCAGACTAAGACCCATCTGGAATGATAGAAAGATCACAATAAGTTCCAAGCTCAAACTCATGCGCTCCCTGGTCATTGCCAAATTTCTCTATGCCTGTGAGACGTGGACTCTGACAGCTTGAACTTGAGAAGGATTCAGGCATTAGAGGTGAGATGCTTCTACAAGATCCTTGGCATTTCATAGGAAGACCACATTACCAACTTGGAGATCCAGACTGGAGTAAGGCAAGCCATTATTATGCTTTTACTGTGACTATGACTGTGTGTGCGGCGCGCGCGCGCGCGCGCGTGTGTGTGTGTATGTGTGTGTGTGTCTGTGTGTCTGTGGGTGTGTGTGTGGGGGGGGGGGGGGGGAGGGGGGGTATGTGGGTGTACGCATGTGTGTGTGTTTTAGTGTTTGGGCATTGGTGCGGGTGAGTCTGTGTTTGTGTTTTTATGCGTTGTTTTTATAATCTATGTAATGTTTTATGTCTTACGGATGCGTGTGTGTGTGTGTGTGTGTGTGTGTGTGTGTGTGTGTGTGTGTGTGTGTGTGTGTGTGTATGCGTGGGTGTGTGCGTGTGTGTGCAGGTGTGTGTGTGTGTGTGTGTGTGGGGGGGGGGGGTGTTGATGTATATACAAATACATATACTAACACAGGCTTTTATGTAACGATTTATAAGTCTCTTTGTAATGTGTTATGTACTTGCGAAGTGATGTGGAGCAGAAGAAAAATTTCCGATGGATAATAAAGTTGATTGAATTGAATTGATTGAATAGACCATATGAAGACCTGTTGTCCACAGTAAAAAGGAGGAAAATTAGGTGGTACGGTCATGTATCAGATCAACAGGACTTGCCAAAACCATTCTACAAGGAACACTGCGAAGAGGCAGAAGGGGAGGAAGACAGAGAAAGAGACGGTGTTGAAAATTTGCAAATTATTGATAGCGACAAATGTAATTTCTGCATTAGACAGAAAGACTCAATTAACCACTGTCTGTGGGAATGTGAGTTTACCCGTATTTTCTGGAAAGACCTGGAAAGAGTTCTGCAAGTTAACTGTTCACACTGTGTAAGATTATCACTTAACGTGGAGATTATATTATTTGGTACGGATGAGAAAACAAAAACCGACGATATGCTAGACCTGATAATTTTAATGGGAAAATATTTCATATATAAATGTAGAATTAACAAGACAAAACCTAATCTAAACATATTTTTGAAGGAGCTGGACTATAGACATAAGATGGAGAAATATATGTCCTTAATGGAGATGAATCATGCAACGTACTTAACAAAGTGGTCACCTTATATCAAAATACTAGGGAACTAATGGTTATAGTATGTATCATATGAATACCGCGCAAGGGTGTGTGTGTGTGTGTGTGTGTGTGTGTGTGTGTGTGTGTGTGTGTGTGTGAGTGTATTATGTTAAAAAGTACTGTATACTCTTTTTCTTTTCTGTTTAATCTCGTCCACAACCTGGGTACACAGGATTAATGCCAGTTATTAGAATTTATTCGGCATGTGTGCCCGTGTAAAAAAAAAAAAAAAAAAAAAAAAGAAGAAAAAAAATGCATGTATAGTTGTATGTGTTAAATATGTGCCACTATGGATTAATGTATTGATTTATGTATGTTAGTTGTCATTGTATGTTTGGACAATTAAAAAAAAAAAAAAAATATTGCCGACGGGAGGACAACATCAATGTATGGACTGGCCTCTCTCTCAGCAACTGTCTACAAGCGTCTGAGAAAATGGGACGACTGAAGGAAGCTGGTAGTGAAGGCTTCTGTTGCGTCCCAACGGTCTTCAAGACTCCACGTTAAGTGACAGGTGATAGGTATATGATTTTACATCGTGTTTGCAATAAAAGATTTTAACTGACGACTGACTACTGCGTGGTGGTTGATAGAGGCAGTGATGCTGTTGTGTGTGCATGGGCTGGTGGGGGGTGGGGGGGGGGTGGGTGGGGGGGTAATGGGGGTAGGAAGGTTTTTAGTTTGCCTACTCCTCACGTCTCCTGTGTGTTATTACGGAGGCAAGGACTGGACAGTTGCTTGTGTTGAAGAGACAAAGGTCCATTACACCCTCACCTCTCTCTTGTCGCCGTGTCGTCTGTTCTGCTGGTGGTGGGCCTGTGGGCTGCCCACTTGTCTTGGAGGTAATTCCTGTGCTCTACGGACGTGGAGATCGACCTGTTTCAGCGTCACTTAAGGTGGTAGTTACCCACCTCGTTGTTTTCTGCAGTGCTTCGACGCGACTGTCGACCAGGAAGATCTGCTTAGTCTTGTGCTGTTTGTGTGTGTCGGAGACACCTTGTGGTGTATTGCACACACACACACACACACACACACACACACACACACACACACACACACACACACAAAACACACAGACACACCCATTGCACTCACGCACACTGCTCCGCATCCTGTGCGCGGGCTGCGATTCGGGGCTTCGGCCCTCTGATCCGAATATTGCTTCTGTTTCCCGCCATTCTATCTCACCACGACTGTTTAAAGCGTTAGTCTTAAAAGAAAAAAAAAAGCTCAATGTTTGGGATGTGAAAAGAAGTAAACGAGAGTATCTGGCGCGAGCTTGACTGCTTTAAGGGTAAAAAAATAATTCTGAGAGTGTCGCTCCTGTCTCAAAATATATCATTAACGCAACAGTCACATTCCCTCCTGGTTTTTGTTGTGGTGTAGCCGGGTCAATTCTTTTTTTTTTTTTTTTTGTTTTAAAAGGTTTGTGTTCACATACGCAATACATCATGTTGTGTTTTTTAAAGACCCAAACCATCAAGGGAGACAAAAGAAAAAACAAAAACAAAAAACAAATAAAATTCGAGTAAAGGCAGTATTGGGCCCTAAACTAATTGATAGCCTTTTCGAGTGTGAGTACATGTTTATGTGCGAGTTGTGTTTCTGTTTATAATGAAATTGTTTGTGCACCGCTTTCTTTTGGTCAACGGGTGGTGGGGAGGTAGGGCCGGATTAGGGTCAGTGACCCTACACAACATGCGTTAGATATCACCAGGCAATGAATCACTTTACACTACTGCTACGTCCTAGTGTAACATGATCCGGGTCTTCAGGACAGCATCCGGATCGGCCATCGCAGTATAGCGTATTATTACTTGGCACCAGTGCACTGGCACGCAAAATCACACACACACACCTTACGGCTAATTTAGTTTCTCATAGTCAGCCGACAACTGGGATCTTCAGCTAGTTCTCCCCGTTTTCCTTTCACCAAACAAAGGAAAATATACTGTATTATTCTAATCTGTCAAATGAATTAGTTAAGAGATGTGTGTAACATGTCTAGCCTTTACACATGAAACTCTATGCGCAGGGATTTTTCGTGCTCGTAACTCATGAACTGATCAATATATGTGTGCACCCACTGTAATTTATAATGAACATTTCCTCTGACAGCCATTGTAGAATAGCACACCTCAGAGTAATGCTGGCTAAAATTACCACCAAACTGTTGTTCATTACAAGAGTACACAATCAGTTGAACGGTACATATACATTCATGAACGCATGATTAAAACAATCCCTAAACCAGTGTTTCAACTTTAAAACTTGCCTAAATCGACGAAGAGTTGGCCGACTGTTTAACAGGGAGAGGAGGGAGAGGCGTAGAGGTGAAGGGAGAGACAGATGATAAAACATGCACGTCGACACAAGCTACCAATAACCACGTGACTTGTGGTCAGACCTGGTAGGAGCTAGTATCACGAGCAAAAGGCGCCTAGGTGGCAGACAAGCGCAGGGCGGCGCAGCCCTATCTTCCTCGCGTCAGCAGTGACGACGGATCTAGCCTGTGTCACCGGGGGACGGCTCTTGAGATTGTGGGGCAGTTCGGCGACGAGGCGCTGCCATTCTGCGATTTCGCTGTGGCCTGCACGACCAGCAGGGCCCTCCCCTTGGGGAAAAGCGTGGCAGGAACATCCCTCACGGGCACAGAGTGGACGTAGATCTTCGCACCGGTTTGGCCACTGCTGTCCTGTCGGTTTTCCAGAGTCGACCTCATGCGGCACAGAACTGCCGCCACTCAGCAGCACGAAGACGGCTGTCGAGTAGTCCTGAAAAGAGTCTTGGAGGGAGGGCAACAAGGCAAGGCACCATCATCATCCAGACACCCGTCTGGGGCGACTGACAACGGAGGAAGAAAACACCGATTACAAACAAATGAGCAACTTGACCCAGGCTCCCACACAGGTAAACGACGATGGCTCCTTCCCAACGAAGATACAGACTTCACCCAAACATGCAGTTCCTAAAACCACCAGACAACTGACTCCACGTATTACATACAGCTTGCTGTAGCACACAGCATGCCCTAAAATCGTCTGCTATGAGGACGTCAAACTCAACCATCACGAACCACCAAACCCGACTCCAGTGTTCACACCAACGTGCTCAGAGCAGACGACACGCGAACTGATGCCTTGCATCAGTCACGTCATATTTGATGCCGTAAAAAGAATGCGTCAGAGATTTATCTTTTCTCTGCCACATGACGCCATCATTAGTGATTTTTTAAAATCATATCACGCACAGAGCCCGTATCTAAATAGTAAGCCAGTGTCATCCTTCCACGTCCTGTTAACACAGACTCCCTCAATTCATGATGGAACTCGAAAAGGAAAGAAAAAAACCATTTGGACACATCTTGCTTCTGTGACCAAAATATTAGACTGGATCACTGAACTGGTAAGACAAACATTAACAAGCATCCTCTCAAGTTACCTGCCTATGTGTTGCTAACAGAAAGCCAGGAAATCAAATTAACTAGATTCGATCGACACCGGTGCTCAGCAATTTCAGTGTCAAGCGACTCTTTCTTCAGCCAGTGTGTACGACATCAGCCCTTCCAACCAAGCTGTCAGATTAAAAAGGTAGAATTTTGAAAATGTTACAAACTATAAGCATACATCATCCACAAGACATACATTTCGCCAATCAATCAAACTTAAATATTTGTCCAATATTACTGGCCCTAAAATCATGTAGGCGTGGAAAATCCTGCGTCAAGGCACTCGGTGTAACTGGTAATGAGCATTAATAACGATATTACTATGGTGTACCATTGTCGTCGAAAAGATGCAAACAGACACACCGTGAGAACATCCACTCAGAACCGTGTCTCTGAAAGCATAGTTCAAACTTTCAGACCATCACTGCAGGTGTCTGTATTCCTCGGGCCTGGTTGATACAGGGATAGATTATGGAAAGAAGCGTGGGGTACAGCCCTGTCATGTCGTCTAGACCAGGATGGAACTCCATGGCATCTTCATCATCCTCATCCGAACTGATCATTATAAACAAACAGGCAGACAAACAAACAAACAAAAACCAAAAGACTTTGGCCCCTTTTACCCTGCTGTCGCGCCGATTTCTATTTTAGTTTCAGCTCCACATACTGGAAGTTTGTTTTTATGGGGGATCGTCGTTGGATGGATGTGGTGGCTCCCTCTGGATGGGGTCAGCATGAATTTCTACCTTCAGTGGAAAGCTCTGCAGGTGGCGTCTTCTGTATGTGCTGGATCAAAACAAGCACTGTTGAATACAAAAGGGTATGACTTGGCAGCAGTGCAGCGTCTCTCTCTGGTGGGTGGCCTCATGACGACCTGTCGTCGAATGCTCCCTGGGGACCGCCGGTGTCGGAGCTGCAACACAACGATCCGGGTATGGCTGTGGATGGGGTGGTGGGAATGAATGGGGTGTGAGAAACGTTCTCAGGTAGGCTCGAAGGAAGGTGTGATCGAGGAAAAATTTGAGGAAGGGGCGGAGTGGTGAGTGGTGGGGTGGAGATGGAACAGAAGCAAAAGTCTAGGCATTTAAAAAAGTAACACAAAAAAAATCATCATGCTCACCAGATGTCTCTGTCTGTCTGTCTGTCTGTCTGTCTGTCTCTCGTACACTACGCATCTCTTAAGCACGAATAAGCGCTCGATGGTAACACTTACCTATGCACGGATTTATTACACAATGTGCCTAAAACTCAAACAGTACATCGTCTGATCGCTCTCACACAGCTGTTGCTTCTTGACAAGAGTTCTCGATTCATCTCTTGGATTAGGAACGAACTTGGTATCAGTTACACATTCCCTAGCTGCCTTTCGTATGCTCTCAAGATACGATGGTATTTTCCGTTATCAGATTTGCTCTCCCACTTGGTCTGTATCCTGATCTCGGATGGAAGGAATCCAAGTCATTTCGGATCCGACAGGCCCAGTGTCACGATGCGTGACGGGTCCGGTGAAAATGGAGAGTTCTAGATTTGTTCTCGCCTCCCTGTTCTGTTCTTACATTGACAACAATAGCAATACTGGTGGTGGTAATGGTAGTGCTGGTGGTGGTGGTGGTGGTGGTGGTGGTAGTAGTAGTAGTAGTAGTATAGTAGTAGTAGTAGCAGTAGCAGCAGCAGCAGCAGCACTAGCAGTAGTGGTAGTAGTAATTGTAGTGGCGGTGGTGGTGGTGTGGTGGTAGTAGTAATAGTAACAGTAGTGGTAATAGTAGTAGTAGTAGCAGCAGCAGCAGCAGCAGCAGCACAACAACAGCTACAGTGGAGTAATAATGATAAATACCATTCATAAAAGGCGTTAACCAACCCTGTCAGTTATTACTCACCACTCAAAGAAACAAAACATCCCAAACACATGATTATTATCAGTAGTAGTGGTAGTAGTAGAAGTAGTAGTAGTAGTAGTGGTAGTAGCAGTAGTAGCAGTAGTAGTAATACCAGCAGCAGCAGCAGTAATAAACGAATTTTATTCATATCAAAACAAACTAAAACATCCACACGATTTCCTCCCCCGTCCCCCGACCCCCCCCCCCCCCCCCCCCCCCCCCCCCTCCGACCCCACGGCAGCACACTGATCCGAACGACCCACCTCTTCCTACCACTTGACACGATCAGTTAACAACATGGATGATGGAATGCATGTCGAGACAGATACGTATTGAGGTCATCTAGGGTTGGTTATCGGTAAATTTGTGCCGAAGTGCCATGTTGAGCAGACCAAATGGTACAGTGAGGTATAGACAGGTGGCGCAGAATAGACCCCACCTAAATCCCTGTTCTTCCGTGGTCTTCATATGACATGCTGGAATCTCTCAAACTTTTCTTTAGAAGAACAAAGAAAATGGATCGAAGAAGAGAATGCGCTGGGTGAGGCAGACAAATACAGCAGAAGTGAATCTGAGAAAAAGTATTTGAAATCACTCCGCCAAAGAACACGGACAAACGAATAATAACACAAAACACGACGCGTTTCGACTTCTTAGGTCTTGTTGAGGCAAGATAAACAACACTCAAGACAAAGAAAAAGAAGAACGAGCAATCATTTATCTTGTCAAAATAAGTGACAAGATAAGTAACTGTTCGTTGTTCATTTTCGTTGTCTTGTCAGAATCAGTGACAAGACAAGTGATTGCTCATACTTCATTTTCTTTTGTCCTGAGTGTTGTTTACCTTGCCTGAAGTATGTGTCGTGTTTTGTGTTGTGATTCGTTTGTCGATATTGTTTGGCGGAGTAATTTCAAACACTGTTTAAGATTTATTTAGATTTCCGCCTGCAGTCGCCTCACTTTGCAACTAAAGGCGGAAGTGGTCAATCGGAATGGCGGATCGCCAGAACTTCAAACTCGTAGGCTTGCGGCTACTAACAGGTCACAGGAAGCTAGTAAAGTTCCTTCAGCGTTCTTCTACTGGTTGGTCATTATCTTCCATTGTTGGGCCGTTAAATGGTAGTCATCCAGTTCATGTCGACAAATGGCGACCGTAAGAATGAGTGCAAGAAATGATGTGAAAGGTCAATGGAAAGTGCGGACTAGCAGTGACTGGCAAACCAGTTATCACGCCGCAACGTGACCGATGCGTCACTGATAAAATAGAAGCAGAAAACTGGAAGCAGATCCTAAAGACCGTTTTTCATCGAGCGAACATTTAGATCGCGAACCAAGTTTCCTGTTTTGTAATCTCAGCGACCTTTATTTTTGTTGTTAAAAGACCAATCCTTTGGTTCATAATCCAAAATCGGTGAGATTCGCGAATCTAATGATCCTGGGCTTGCAGAAAAAAAGGATCGTTTAGTATGTTCTGGATATATTGTGTGGGGTTGCACGAAAGTAAGTAAGTACATGATGGAAATCAATTTTTGATATGTCTCTGAGAAGGAAATCTGTTTGTGACAACTCTCTGAGAAGGAAATCATTTTGTCTTTGGTTGACCTAAATCTCCACTCTCGATTTGTACGTAAACATTTTCATTCGTTATGGCCAAAATATTCAAGTTTACAATGCTTCATAAATAGAGAAGTTGAATTTCCAACAAAGAATGTGCTGAAATGGATTTCTTAACCTAATCAAAACATTTGCAAGCTCAGTGAACCTTTCAAAGGTATCTGAGTCGAACAGAGTATTATTTTGCTGGCTGCGTTCCCTTCCACGAGAAAATATTGTGCTAGGTTCAGTCAAGAACTAGTGTCTAGTTCCTTGTAACTGTGACCTAGAGTGTGGATCATTGGCTTCAGTTCAGAGAGAAACTATGGTTCGATGAATTTGCGATCTACATACAGTTAAGAACGGTCCTACAGGATGAATGTTACATAAGCCAGCCAGTTCCGAAACAGCTGGAACTGAAAATGCATCCTGATTGAAAAAAAAGTATTCACAGAGCATGACAAAAACAATCAGAAACAAACGACCATCAGTATGGTCTCTACCCTCTACAAAGACAGGTGCGTTATTCTGCCCCAATCATGTTTCATCCAATGCGTCTTCGTTCATGCATCATGTTTCGACTAAAATCAGCTAGAATCGAACTATGTATGATAGTTAGATGTATACCACACACACACACAACTCCATTCAGAATGTCCGCACAGAGACAGGGAGATTTGACAAGAGGTGAACAGAGGTCTTGATAGGCACCATTTGTAGGGAGTTTAGAGGTGAACAGAGGTCTTGATTGGAATCATTTGTGGGGAGTTTACAACATTCGCAGAGACAGGGAGATTTGACAAGAGGTGAACAGAGGTCTTGATAGGCACCATTTGTGGGGATTTTACAACATTCAGTGAATCCTACATCGCGGCATATAAACAAATATAAAAGAGACTGAGATGAACAACAAAGACCAAGTTAAAACAGCGGAGTCTCTCAGTGAGTTTCGGTCTGTTTGAAATACATTTTATCTTCAAAATAAACAAGTTTAATACTGTTTGAGACCGATGAAAGAAATCTTGTATTTCGGCTGTTCAGAAATACGCTCTGAACACCTGGCTGACATCTGCTATGACCGACCCAAATCAGTCGCACTGCACTTCAACCATTCTCAACACAACTTCAAGCATGTCGAAGCCCTGGTGCTTTGGCGATCATAGAGTGACAACTTTGAGCGCGCCATGCAGGAATCCCATCTTATTGCCAGACTGGGGACCCACTGCCCACTTGGCATCAACATCCAAAAATAGCATGTACCTATCCACTCCCACGCAACTGGCCTGCAGTAGTCTCCACAGACACACTACCACACTACTTGTTACTTGTCTCATGTATATGTGACAGCTCTTCTCTCTTGTCTCTTTCTTTTATGATCTTCATTTTGCATATCAATGTATTTTTTTCACTTATCTATTCATTCCCGTTCTCACTCCGATTTTCTTTCAAATATATATACTTCTTTTTACTTTTCTTTCCTTTCCTTGTTTCCTTCCTTTCATTGTTATTAAAATATGATTTTCATATTCAGGGATGCAGGGGGTTATAGACAGAAGTATTTACGCTTTCACAACCAAAATGCGCTCTCGCATAGGCACACGCACTCTGTCACTCACATCGGGCCCGCACAAAGGTGACGGGAAACAAATAACATTTCATAGAAAGTAATCAACTTTTATTTAACTTGACTCCGAACCCCCAGCCGTCACTACACAACACACTTATCTGTATCATACAACAATGTAAACATCATACAGACAATCTCATAAATCGCATCCCCTGTTCTTCAGTTATTCTTACTTAGCCAGGAAAGACAATATTCCACTATCCTGTTTGCACACTTATAAACTTAAGAGCAAATAAAACGTCCATAACTTGCCAGCATTCCTTGGTTGACCGTCAGTTTCTCTCATCCCACTGTGCGACCACGAGCTGAAGCTGCCACACTGTTGTGTCCTCCCGATTGGCCAAATCCCAGTTGGGGGACACTGGCAACGTAGCTCGCGTTGCACCCTCAGACCGAGTCTCCCGGACTCCACTGCACGTCACCCTCTCCACAGAAAGGGCTTCTGTCGGCCTCTCCCACAGGTCTTCTCTGGCTCCAAACACCCCACCATTGTCTGGCAGCTCCCTGTCTAGGCTCCAACAGGCTGACACGTCTTGCTGTCGACCGTCCCCACACGGGAGACAATTCTTCTCGTCGTCGGCTCCGAGGCTACAGCAACCTCCACTGTCTTAGTCCCCACCCAGGAGACACCGAGGTGACAGCAAACCTCTGCTTCTTGCTGTATTTTCTTGAGCCCTCAGCAAGACGGGATGAGTTCACTTTCCCTTAAGTGAATCACACATTTCCTGGTTTTCCAAGCACCTTATATTCGTTCTCAAAGAAAGAGAGGACCCGAATTTAACTGGTTCAACCAATGGAATCACTGGCTCACACCCATCACACGATTTGTACCAATAAATCCCCAAGTTATTTTTATTCCGCCAATGGAATCACTAGTCACCTACACCTACACACACACCACAGCTGCTAGCGCCAACAAAGACTTGGGTACCAAGTGGTTAATGCATAACCTCCCATTCAAACTCATGTTCGATTCCCCGAGCTACCCATTGTACTAACAGCCTGGACTTCTCTACCAGCCAGGACTGATGCTTCAAGTAGTTACTACCTCTATAGACAACAAGGTGCAAACCACTCAATAGGCTGAAGCCTTCCATTCATTCCTCAGAACAAGGACGACTGAATGGTCGCTGTACTCTGCCTGCAGGCTGACGGTCACCTACCCGTGACGGTCACCTGACACGATCGCCTTCCTTTCAGCCCCACTGGAGAACCCAGTGAATAGCCAGCCAGTGGCGGACATTCTCCTTCACCACGGACCGGCAGGTCGGCAACTACTTGTCACTATGCCTCGGACATGCGAAACACTTCCCAGTAATTGTCCCTCCTTCAGTATACGACTTGGGGTATTCCCCACTGGTGATGCCTGAGTTCGCACACTTGAAGAACCCAAGGAACTTGCTCTCAACAACAGCAAAACTACCCTTAATTTGCCTAAATGCTCGAGAACGTTCGGCCGACTCATGACACCCCCGTACCTAAGAATGTTGTTCCAATCAACATTTCTTCCAAGACGAATGTTCTCAAACTGGATAAAACAAACTCAATTGCATGGGTCGATATAACAGTACTACCCCTATGCTTCAAGACATCACTTCCATCAACATCTCTAACATTGATAATGTACCCAATTAAAACTAATAAATCAATCAAATAGTCCACAGATCACTCTTTGGTCAGTCATAAACGACTGTGCACAACATGTAACTCTAAACTGGCTCACATATAATCCAGAACTCCCTCTATAGCGTTAGCTATCAGCATGTCCATACATATTAATTAATCATTCCATCCATTTCTAATAATAGCACAGCCATGATTAACCCAAGATTCAAATTCAGATGTGTGGCCTAGCCTACTTAACATCAAAATCAAATTCAGGCGTGTGGCCCAGCCTACTTAACATCAAAATCAAATTCAGGCGTGTGGCCACAATCTGCTCACATGGTCTCACACACAATATGCAAATCAAACATTTATCCTGATGTCACAAACTAAAGGACATTTTCACACTTTACCGAGCTGTGACAAAACAACATGAGCAAACAGATATCAACCAGAAAAATAATAAATCCTAACACGTGAGCATGTACTGATCCCCGCTCCATAATGGGCAATGAACAAAAGCAACACATACAGGAAAACATATATCAAAAAATGAAAAATAACACATGAACATAGGCTCAACCCCGCCCTGTACTGGGCAATCAAAATCAATAACACAACTGGCCAGCTACATTATTTACACAGTAGCTGTCCGTAACAGATGACTGCTCACACCACCACCACAACAACAGCAGCCCGTAGGCATTGCTCCTACCATTGTTCTACTTCTGTTGTTCACACTACAACAGCAACACCCTGGAGGCATTACTCCAACCCTTGACCTACTCCTGCCCCTCTCAATCTTGACCGCCGTTGTGGCTCGCCAATAGTACCTGGGGCAGATAGTTTGCGCATTCCAGGCTTTACAAGAGAGTCAGCGCACCTTTCACACATTTTTGTCCTTAAAGGAGCGCGTGAAAATCTGCGCGATCCTCTTCTAGCCTGTTCGGCAAAATCTCCTTGGCATTCAGTCCCCTTGGCTTTCATTGCCTCAGGGTCTGTTGTTCGAAGATCACGTGAACTGGCTTGTCGCACACATTCACTGCGACGACGATCATCTCCCCTTACCAAAATGTTAAGAGATGATCCCTCACTCATCTTATCCAAACCGATTTTCTTTTTCTGTGTGGAACGTCCTTGGTTCGAATCCCACTCAGTGCCTATGCCCATTACTTGATGAGCCTTATTTACTTATTGCCTTTCCTGACACTGGATTATATGCTCCTTTGAGCTGACTGTCTTTGGCATTTTCTAACGACAGCTGGTCACCTCGACATTCTTGCCATGCATTATTACTGCCTCCCTGGTTCCAACCCAGCTGCTGGTTTCAGTTACTCTGTGGTCCATCTTGGCCCCGACCCTGTGGTCCGCCACCGTGGCTCCTACATTTCTGACTACCACGGCAATGCCAACAACTTTTTGAACCACCACTATGGCCACCATGGCCTACAGCACTGCCACTACGGCCACCTCCATGGCCCACGGCACCGCTACGACGGCCACCTCCATGGCCTACGGCACCGCCACTACGGCCACCTCCATGGCCTACGGCACCGCCACTACGGCCACCTCCATGGCCTACGGCACCGCCACTACGGCCACCTCCATGGCCTACGGCACCGCCACTACGGCCACCTCCATGGCCCACGGCACCGCTACGACGGCTACCTCCATGGCCTACGCACTGCCACTACAGCCACCTCCATGGCCTACGGCACCGCCACTACGACCTATTTCATGGTCCACTGCACCACCACCACAGCCACCTTCATGGCCTACGCTAGCTCTACTGCTAGCGGCGCCTGTGCACTCCACCTGCTTTCTGTTTACTTTCCAGTAGGAGTTCCTACCCTGCACTGCCCTTGCTTTCCCTACTTGACTGACAGCCTGGTTAGGCTTCGGGAGGATATACCTACCCCCTAACAAAGCTGGATAGGGAAGATTGTTTTGCACTGCTGCAGTGAGAGTACTCCTGACAAACTCTGACTCTACTTTGACACGGGCCAAAGGTAGCCAATTAATTCTTCCATCTGCATATCACACGCAGGTGGTTTCCCCGGTATAGTCTGTCTCTCTCACACAGCCGGGCTCTACCATTGCCGCTAGAGTCAGTCCTGTATCCAACAAGCAGGTCACCAGCTTCCCGTTTACTACTGCCCTAGTAGTTAGTGGTGGCACCCTGCCTTCCTGTTGAATTGTATCAATGGCAACAACGGAATGTATTAAAGTCCGCTACATTCCTTGGCGATATGACCCTCTCGCCCACATTTAAAACATGTGCGTTTCACTCTAACATTCTCTTCAGTCCCACTGTTGCCTTGGGACTTAGAATGCGCTTCTAACTGTGGTTTCGCCTCCTGTTTGTAGGGAGTCGGCGAATCACTCCCCGACTGTGTGGTCTGGGCATTGCGGGACGACTGGTTCGATCCCTTCACCACATTACGCTGATCATGGGCAGATTCATACCTGTCTACAACTTTCACTAACTCCTCTAAACTTCCTACTTCTCTTTCTGCCAAGAATACTGTAAGATCCTTTCGACAAGTGGAGAGAATTTGCTCCTTAACGATCTCCTCCATCAAAGATTCAAAAGTTTGTTCGATGTTTCCTAACCTTATCCATTTATCAAAGAGAGCCCTAAGCCGATAAAGGAACTGTACGTGTGTCTCACCTGATTTACGAACGGTTTCTCTGAACAATTTCTTATACCTATCGGCGGTTACCTGGTACCTCTGAAACAAAGCATCGCGCACCGACTCATAATCCATCTGTTTTTCCGGTGGTAAGCAGAAAAAAGCATCCCTAGCTTTGGGTGTCAGCAGCGCGGACAAATTTGTGGCCCACCGTTCTTCGGGTAAGCCCTGATCTTTGGCAATCCTTTCAAATTGCGAAATGAAATCCTCTAAATGGTCCGGATTATCATCAAACTTTGGCATATTGATCAAGGGACTGACATGTGGTGCAAAGTTCGCTTGAGGTTTTGCGTCCACGTCCCGTTCCTTCTCCAACTTTAATTTTTCTAACTCAAACTGCCTAATCTCCCTTCTTTCTCTTTCCTCTCTTTCCTCTTTCTCCCTTTCTCTTTCTCTCTCTCTTTCCCGTTCTCTTTCTCTCTCTTCTCTTTCCCGTTCTCTTTCTCTCTCCTCTTTTTTCTTTCCTTCTTCCCGTTCCCTTTGTATTTTCTGAGCCTCGATTACACGGGGCCAGTTCTCATCTACATATGCCTTCAGTTCCGGACCCTTTAGTCCTAAAGCTTTTCCTTCCTCTATGAGGTCCATCTTTTTCAGCGGACCCATTGTCTCAGCACCCTCTTCAGTCGACATTTTGAAGCTATGTACCCTCGATCAGCTAGCTAATACAACCACAGTAACAAGCGAGATATCCACACGATCACTTGTGAATGAAGCGATCCACACGATCACTCGTAAATAAAGCGATCAGCTAGTTCTGCTACACACAATCAACCTCAATACCAACCAAGTCAAGTAAGTTCAAACAAAAGGCACAGTCATGAAAAAAAGATCAAAACAGTCAACACATGATTACGTCTTTCCCGGTAAGAGAAAAAAAAATCTGTGTTTCCACAATTATGACAAATTTCAAATCCCTTTGCAATTGAACAAAACCCAGAAATCAAAATCGCTTATGGCTCATTTATGTTCATCCCGGACGACAGTCCCCAATTTGTGACGGGTCTCCGACGCTCCCCCTCGTTATTAAAATATGATTTTCATATTCAGGGATGCAGGGGGTTATAGACAGAAGTATTTACGCTTTCACAACCAAAATGCGCTCTCGCATAGGCACACGCACTCTGTCACTCACATCAGGCCCGCACAAAGGTGACGGGAAACCAATAACATTCCATAGAAAGTAATCAACTTTTATTTAACTTGACTCCGAGCCCCCAGCCGTCACTACACAACACACTTATCTGTATCATACAACAATGTAAACATCATACAGACAATCTCATAAATCGCATCCCCTGTTCTTCAGTTATTCTTACTTAGCCAGGAAAGACAATATTCCACTATCCTGTTTGCACACTTATAAACTTAAGAGCAAATAAAACGTCCATAACTTGCCAGCATTCTTTGGTTGACCGTCAGTTTCTCTCATCCCACTGTGCGACCACGAGCTGAAGCTGCCACACTGTTGTGTCCTCCCGATTGGCCAAATCCCAGTTGGGGGACACTGGCAACGTAGCTCGCGTTGCACCCTCAGACCGAGTCTCCCGGACTCCACTGCACGTCACCCTCTCCACAGAAAGGGCTTCTGTCGGCCTCTCCCACAGGTCTTCTCTGGCTCCAAACACCCCACCGGTGTCTGGCAGCTCCCTGTCTAGGCTCCAACAGGCTGACACGTCTTGCTGTCGACCGTCCCCACACGGGAGACAATTCTTCTCGTCGTCGGCTCCGAGGCTACAGCAACCTCCACTGTCTTACGTCCCCACCCAGGAGACACCGAGGTGACAGCAAACCTCTGCTTCTTGCTGTATTTTCTTGAGCCCTCAGCAAGACGGGATGAGTTCACTTTCCCTTGAGTGAATCACACATTTCCTGGTTTTCCAAGCACCTTATATTCGTTCTCAAAGAAAGAGAGGACCCGAATTTAACTGGTTCAACCAATGGAATCACTGGCACACACCCATCACACGATTTGTACCAATAAATCCCCAAGTTATTTTTATTCCACCAATGGAATCACTAGTCACCTACACCTACACACACAACAGCTGCTAGCGCCAACAAAGACTTGGGTACCAAGTGCTTAATGCCTAACCTCCTATTCAACTCATGTTCGATTCCCCAAGTTACCCATTGTACTAACAGCCTGGACTTCTCTACCAGCCAGGACTGATGCTTCAAGTAGTTACTACCTCTATAGACAACAAGGTGCAAACCACTCAATAGGCCGAAGCCTTCCATTCATTCCTCAGAACAAGGACGACGGAATGGTCGCTGTACTCTGCCTGCAGGCTGACGGTCACCTACCCGTGACGGTCACCTGACACGATCGCCTTCCTTTCAGCCCCACTGGAGAACCCAGTGAATAGCCAGTGCTCAAAGTGGACACTCTCGTCTACCCAGGACCGGCAGGTCGGCATGTTCTTGTTACTACCCCCCCCCCCCCCCCCCCTTAGACATGCGAACCACTCCCCAGTAACTCTCCCTCCTTCAGTATACGACTCGGGGTATTCCCCACTGGTGATGCCTGAGTTCGCACACTTGAAGGATCCAAGGAACTTGCTCTCAACAACAGCAAAACTCCCCTTAATTTGCCTAAATGCTCGAGAACATTCGGCCGACTCATGACACCCCCGTACCTAAGAATGTTGTTCCAGTCAACATTTCCTCCAGGACGAATGTTCTCAAATTGGGTAAAACAAACTCAATTGCATGGGTCGATATAACAGTACTACCCCTATGCTTCAAGACATCACTTCCATCAACATCTCTAACATGGATGATGTACATAATTAAAACCAATAAATCAATCAAATAGTCCATAGATCACTATCTGGTCAGTCATAAACGACTGTGCACAACATTTAACTCTAAACTGGCTCACATATAGTCCAGAACTCCCTCTATAGCGTTAGCTATCAACATGTCCATACATATTAATTAATCATTCCATCCACTTCTAATAATAGCACAGCCATGATTAACCCAAGATTCAAATTCAGGCGTGTGGCCCCACAACATGCTCTCACACCCAATATGCAAATCAACCACTTATCTTGATGTCACAAAATAAGACATTTTCACACTTTACCGATCAGTGAACAAGACAACATAAGCAGATAGATATCAACCAGAAAAATGAAAAATCATAACACGTGAGTATGCATTCAACCCCGCCCCATAATGGGCAATAAACAAAAGCAACATTTACAGATAAACACAAATTTAAAAGAAAACGAGAAATAACCATGAACAAGACTCAACCCCCCCTACAATGGACAATCAAATTCACAAGAAAAACACTTGTTTTCCCCACAACTGCGAAACTCGCCAGCTACACCATTCGCCCATAGCTCTCCGTTGTGGATGATTTCACTCCCCCACCACCACAACAGCAGCCCGTAGGCATTGCTCCTACCATTGTTCTACTTCTGTTGTTCACACTACAACAGCAACACCCTGGAGGCATTACTCCAACCCTTGACCTACTCCTGCCCCTCTCAATCTTGACCGCCGTTTGTGGCTCGCCAGTAGTACCTGGGGCAGATAGTTTGCGCATTCCAGGCTTTACCAGAGAGTCAGCGCACCCTTCACACATTTTAGTCCTTAAAAGGAGCGCGTGAAAATCTGCGCGATCCTCTTCTAGCCTGTTCGGCAAAATCTCCTTGGCATTCAGTCCCCTTGGCTTTCATTGCCTCAGGGTCTGTTGTTCGAAAATCACGTGAACTGGGCTGTCGCACCCATTCACTGCGACGACGATCATCTCCCCTTTCCAAAATGTTAAGAGATGATCCCTCACTCATCTTATCCGAACCGATTTTCTTTTTCTGTGTGGAACTTCCTTGGTTCGAATCACACTCAGTGCCTGTGCCCATTACTTGATGAGCCTTATTTACTTCTCCTTTTTCCAACACTGGCTTGTCTGCTACTATGAGCTGACTATCTTTGGCATTCTCTAACGATAGCTGGTCACCTTGACCTTCTTGCCATGCATTATTACAGCCACCCCGGTTCCAGCCCAGCTGCCGGTTCCAGTTACTCTGTGGTCCCTCTTGGCCCCGACCCTGAGGTCCGCCACCATGGCTCCTACATTTCTGACTGCCACGGCAACGCCAACAATTTTTTGAACCACCACTACGGCCACCATGGTCTAACGGCACCGCCACTACGACCCACCTCCATGGCCTACGGCACCGCCACTACGACCACCTCCATGGCCTACGGCACCGCCACTACGACCACCTCCATGGCCTACGGCACCGCCACTACGACCACCTCCATGGCCTACGGCACCGCCACTACGACCACCTCCATGGCCTACGGCACCGCCACTACGACCACCTCCATGGCCTACGGCACCGACTAGACCTAGGCCTACGCACACCGACTCAGGCCACTTCACCACCACCACCAGCCACCCACCTTCATGGCCTACGCTAGCTCTGCTGCCAGCGGCGCCTGTGCACTTCACCTGCTTTCTGTTTATTTTCCTGTAGGAGTTCCTGCCCTGTACTGCCCTTGCTTTCCCTGCTTCACTGGTAGCCTGGTTAGGCTTCGGGAGGATGTACCTACCCCCTAACAAAGCTGGATAGGGAAGGTTCTTTTGCACTGCTGCAGTGAGAGTACTCCTAACAAACTCTGACTCTACTTTGACATGAGCCAAAGGTAGCTGAGATACTCTTTCGTCTGCGTATCGCACGCAGGTGGTTTTCCCTGTATAGTCTGTGTCTCTCACTAAACTAGGTTCCACCATTGCCGCCAGAGTCAGCCCTGTATCTAACAAGCAGGTCACCAGCTTCCCGTTTACTACTGCCCTAGTAGTTGGTGGTGGTACTCTGCCTTCCTGTTGAATTGTATCAACGGCAACGACTGAATGTATTCGCAGTCCGCTACATTCCTTGGCGATATGACCCTCTCGCCCACACTTAAAACATGTGCGTTTCACCCTAACATTCTCTCGAGTCCCACTGTTGCCACGGGACTTAGAATCCGCTTCTAACTGTGGTCTCGCCTCCTTTTGGCTGGGAGTCGGCGAATCACTCCCTGACTGTGTGGTCTGGGCATTTCGGGACGACTGGTTCGATCCCTTCACCCCATTACGCTGATCATGGGCAGATTCATACCTGTCTGCAACCTTCACTAACTCCTCTAAACTTCCTAATTCTCTTTCTGCCAAGAATACTGTGAGATTCCTCCGACAAGTGGAGAGAATTTGCTCCTTAACGATCTCCTCCCTCAAAGATTCAAAAGTTTGTTCGATGTTTCCTAACCTTATCCATTTGTCAAAAAGAGCCCTAAGCCGATAAAGGAACTGTACGTGCGTCTCACCTGATTTACGAACGGTTTCTCTGAACAATTTCCTATACCTATCGGCGGTTACCTGATACCTCTGAAACAAAGTATCGCGCACCGACTCATAATCTGTCTGTTTTTCCGGTGGTAAGCAGAAAAAAGCATCCCTAGCTTTGGGTGTCAGCAGCGCGGACAAATTTGTGGCCCACCATTCTTCGGGTAAGCCTTGATCTTTGGCAATCCTTTCAAATTGCGAAATGAAGTCTTCTAAATGGTCCGGATTATCATCAAACTTTGGCATATTGATCAAGGGACTGACATGTGGTGCAAAGTTTGCATGAGGTTTTGCGTCCACGTCCCGTTCTTTCTCCAATTTTAATTTTTCTAACTCAAACTGCCTTATCTTCTCTCTTTCTCTTTCCTCTCTTTCCTCTTTCTCCTTTCTCTTTCCCGTTCTCTTTCTCTCTCTTCTCTTTCCCGTTCTCTCTCCTCCTTTTCCCGTTCTCTTTCTCCCTCTCTCTTTCCGTTCTCTTTCTCCTCTCTCTTTCCCGTTCTCTTTCTCTCTCTTCTCTTTCCCGTTCTCTTTCTCTCTCTTCTCTTTCCCGTTCTCTCTCTTCTCTTTCCCGTTCTTTCTCTCTCCTCCTTTTCCCGTTCTCTCTCCTCTTTTTTCTTTCCTTCTTCCCGTTCCCTTTGTGTTTCTGAGCCTCGATTACACGGGGCCAGTTCTCATCTACATATGCCTTCAGTTCCGGACCCTTTAGTCCTAAAGCTTTTCCTTCTTCTATGAGGTCCATCTTTTTCAGCGGACCCATCGTCTCAGCACCCTCTTCAGTCGACATTTTGAAGCTATCTAACCCTCGATCAGCTAGCTAATACAACCACAGTAACAAGCGAGATATCCACACGTTCACTCGTAAATAAAGCGATCAATTAGTTGTGCTACACACAATCAACCTCAATAGCAACCAAATCAAGCAAGTTCAAACAACTGGCACAGTCATGAAAAAAGATCAAAGCAATCAACACATGACTGTCTTTCCCGGTAAGAAAGAAAAAATCTAGGTTTCCACAATTACGACAAATTTCAAATTTCTTTGTAATTTGAACAAAACCCAGAAATTAGAATTACTTATGACTCATTTATGTTTATCCCGGACGAGCCCCCAATTTGTGACGGGTCTCCGACGCTCCCCTCGTTATTAAAATATGATTTTCATATTCAGGGATGCAGGGGGTTATAGACAGAAGTATTTACGCTTTCACAACCAAAATGTGCTCTCGCATAGGCACACGCACTCTGTCACTCACATCGGGCCCGCACAAAGGTGACGGGAAACCAATAACATTTCACAGAAAATAATCAACTTTTATTTAACTTGACTCCGAGCCCCCATCCGTCACTACACAACACACTTATCTGTATCATACAACAATGTAAACATCATACAGACAATTTCATAAATCGCATCCCCTGTTCTTCAGTTATTCTTACTTAGCCAGGAAAGACAATATTCCACTATCCTGTTTGCACGCTTATAAACTTAAGAGCAAATAAAACGTCCATAACTTGCCAGCATTCCTTGGTTGACCGTCAGATTCTCTCATCCCACTGTGCGACTATGAACTGAAGCTGCCACACTGTTGTATCCTCCCGATTGGCCAAATCCCAGTTGGGGGACACTGGCAACGTAGCTTGAGTCGCACCCTCACACCGAGTCTCCCGGACTCCACTGCACTTCGCCCTCTCCACGGAAAGGGCTCCTGTCGGCCTCTCCCACAGGTCTTCTCTGGCTGCAAACACCCCACCGTTGTCTGGCAGCTCCCTGTCTAGGCTCCAACAGGCTGACACGTCTTGCTGTCGACCTCCCCACACGGGAGACAATTCTTCTCGTCGTCGGCTCCGAGGCTACAGCAACCTCCACTGTCTTACGTCCCCACCCAGGAGACAACGAGGCGACAGCAAACCTCTGCTTCACGCTGTATTTTCTTGAGCCCTCAGCAAGACGGGATGAGTTCACTTTCCCTTAAGTGAATCACACACTTCCTGGTTTTCCAAGCACCTTATATTCGTTCTCAAAGAAAGAGAGAACCCGAATTTAGCTGGTTCAACCAATGGAATCACTGGCACACACCCATCACACGATTTGTACCAATAAATCCCCAAGTTATTTTTATTCCGCCAATGGAATCACTAGTCACCTACACATACACACACACCACAGCTGCTAGCGCCAACAAAGACTTGGGTACCAAGTGGTTAATGCATAACCTCCCATTCAAACTCATGTTCGATTCCCCGAGCTACCCATTGTACTAACAGCCTGGACTTCTCTACCAGCCAGGACTGATGCTTCAAGTAGTTACTACCTCTATAGACAACAAGGTGCAAACCACTCAATAGGCCGAAGCCTTCCATTCATTCCTCAGAACAAGGACGACTGAATGGTCGCTGTACTCTGCCTGCAGGCTGACGGTCACCTACCCGTGACGGTCACCTGACACGATCGCCTTCCTTTCAGCCCCACTGGAGAACCCAGTGAATAGCCAGCCAGTGGCGGACATTCTCCTTCACCACGGACCGGCAGGTCGGCAACTACTTGTCACTATGCCTCGGACATGCGAAACACTTCCCAGTAATTGTCCCTCCTTCAGTATACGACTTGGGGTATTCCCCACTGGTGATGCCTGAGTTCGCACACTTGAAGAACCCAAGGAACTTGCTCTCAACAACAGCAAAACTACCCTTAATTTGCCTAAATGCTCGAGAACGTTCGGCCGACTCATGACACCCCCGTACCTAAGAATGTTGTTCCAATCAACATTTCTTCCAAGACGAATGTTCTCAAATTGGATAAAACAAACTCAATTGCATGGGTCGATATAACAGTACTACCCCTATGCTTCAAGACATCACTTCCATCAACATCTCTAACATTGATAATGTACCCAATTAAAACTAATAAATCAATCAAATAGTCCATAGATCACTCTTTGGTCAGTCATAAACGACTGTGCACAACATGTAACTCTAAACTGGCTCACATATAATCCAGAACTCCCTCTATAGCGTTAGCTATCAGCATGTCCATACATATTAATTAATCATTCCATCCATTTCTAATAATAGCACAGCCATGATTAACCCAAGATTCAAATTCAGATGTGTGGCCTAGCCTACTTAACATCAAAATCAAATTCAGGCGTGTGGCCCAGCCTACTTAACATCAAAATCAAATTCAGGCGTGTGGCCACAATCTGCTCACATGGTCTCACACACAATATGCAAATCAAACATTTATCCTGATGTCACAAATTAAAGGACATTTTCACACTTTACCGAGCTGCGACAAAACAACATGAGCAAACAGATATCAACCAGAAAAATCATAACTCATAACACGTAAGCACGTACTGATCCCCGCTCCATAATGGGCAATGAACAAAAGCAACACATACAGGAAAACATATATCAAAAAATGAAAAATAACACATGAACATAGGCTCAACCCCGCCCTATACTGGGCAATCAAAATCAATAACACAACTGGCCAGCTACATTATTTACACAGTAGCTGTCCGTAACAGATGACTGCTCACACCACCACCACAACAACAGCAGCCCGTAGGCATTGCTCCTACCATTGTTCTACTTCTGTTGTTCACACTACAACAGCAACACCCTGGAGGCATTACTCCAACCCTTGACCTACTCCTGCCCCTCTCAATCTTGACCGCCGTTGTGGCTCGCCAATAGTACCTGGGGCAGATAGTTTGCGCATTCCAGGCTTTACAAGAGAGTCAGCGCACCTTTCACACATTTTTGTCCTTAAAGGAGCGCGTGAAAATCTGCGCGATCCTCTTCTAGCCTGTTCGGCAAAATCTCCTTGGCATTCAGTCCCCTTGGCTTTCATTGCCTCAGGGTCTGTTGTTCGAAGATCACGTGAACTGGCTTGTCGCACACATTCACTGCGACGACGATCATCTCCCCTTACCAAAATGTTAAGAGATGATCCCTCACTCATCTTATCCAAACCAATTTTCTTTTTCTGTGTGGAACGTCCTTGGTTCGAATCCCACTCAGTGCCTATGCCCATTACTTGATGAGCCTTATTTACTTATTGCCTTTCCTGACACTGGATTATATGCTCCTTTGAGCTGACTGTCTTTGGCATTTTCTAACGACAGCTGGTCACCTCGACATTCTTGCCATGCATTATTACTGCCTCCCTGGTTCCAACCCAGCTGCTGGTTTCAGTTACTCTGTGGTCCATCTTGGCCCCGACCCTGTGGTCCGCCACCGTGGCTCCTACATTTCTGACTACCACGGCAATGCCAACAACTTTTTGAACCACCACTATTGCCACCATGGCCTACAGCACTGCCACTACGGCCACCTCCATGGCCCACGGCACCGCCACTACGGCCACACTCCATGGCCTACGGCACCGCCACTACGGCCACCTCCATGGCCTACGGCACCGCCACTACGGCCACCTCCATGGCCTACGGCACCGCCACTACGGCCACCTCCATGGCCCACGGCACCGCTACGACGGCTACCTCCATGGCCTACGGCACTGCCACTACAGCCACCTCCATGGCCTACGGCACCACCACTACGACCTATTTCATGGTCCACTGCACCACCACCACAGCCACCTTCATGGCCTACGCTAGCTCTACTGCTAGCGGCGCCTGTGCACTCCACCTGCTGTGTCGGCCGACTCATGACAACCATCAATACGTTATCATTATCAATATAGTAAAGTTATAATCAATTCCATTGTTATCATTAGTAGTAGTTGTAATAGCAGTGATAATTATTATTATTATTAGTATTATTATTATGATGATGATGACGATGATGATTATGTAACTATTTTTTCCTTTTTTTCTATTATTATTGCTATTGTTATTTTTAGAAGTATTGTTCTTGTTGTTCTTGTTGTTTTAACCTGTATTGCCTCCCCTTTCAACTTCTTCCCTCTTCTCTTCGATTGCATTCCGTAATTTTAGTTTTCCACCTCAGCCACATTTCGCACCCTCATGGAAGAGATAAATGATTGTTTGTTCGTCCTTTGTTTCCATTGTTTTGAATGTTATTTGTCCTGCCTGAAGAGGACCCATACGTCAAAACGCGTTGTGTCTTGTTTTAGAATTTGTCTCTTCGGTTGGCGGCTCAGTAATTCCGTTTCTGCCAGTACCATCAAAAGAGTAGGCCTACCACAGTGTAATGGACGAATATTCAAACCGATAAAAGCACTGCACTGAAATTACAGATTTCCCTTTACGTTCAAAACGTAACAATGGGAAAACTAGTCACGTCACGACTTCAGTACTCATACATAAAACTGTGTATTGCGCATGTGCTAAGCCGGTCGTTGCTTTCATTTCAGGGTGGAAAATATAAATTGGATCGCTGCAGAACGTTTCGATGTAATCAGATAACTATTAAAGGTGAAGAGTCATGCAATGTTGTTGTTGTAGACTGTACTAGATTTTCGTCCTTCAACATTGTTTTGTTTGGTAACAGTTATACTTACTCATCGGCTCACCGACTTTCGTTTTCGGTCACCTGTGTTTAGTAATGTCTCATAATTTGGTCACTGCATTGGTCACAACAGTCTGACACCTTTTCAGCACACCATACTTTCTACTAATGATCAAAGTAACATTTTTCATTTAGTTCCACATCATTGCATCTTCCTCTTTGTTGAGTTTTGTCTTTTTTTTCCTTGTGATGATTTCGACAGTCTACAAAAACAAGTACAAAGCCGTGGCATTACGTTGAAGAGTGCACGAGGTAAGAGATTTACTGAATCGGGTAGAAAGAAGCACTTTCTGCAATGTTGCTCACGTGAAAGAAAGTAAGAAAGAAAGAAAGAAAGAGAAGGATCGTTTCCATATTTATGACCGTGGCAATATGTAATGTGTGACGAACCATGCTGAGATGGAAATGATTCCTCCATTGAATGCTTTAATTGAAAAGCCTTTGCAAATCTCGAACAGGATGTTTGAAGCGCTGAGGAGGAAACCAAACCCTTCAGTGGATCTGTGTACCTTGCATAGAAATCAGGATGAGAGGTCGGTCACGGTTTGAATGGAAATTTACGAGCTGATTGGAATGTTTATGAAAAGGCCGGAAACTGGTGAGACCGAGTCAAGGAAGAAAAGGGATGTAGAAAGAACTGAAGAAGCAGTTGACCAAATATTGGCCACATTTTGGAAGCAAGGAATGAGCATGAGATACGGGAAAAGAACATGATCGTTGTCAGTATGAGGACAAGTTCTAAACCAACTGCTGGAGAGGAGAGAGAGAGAGAGAGAGAGAGAAGAGAGAGAGAGAGAGAGAGAGAGAGAGAGAGAGAGAAGATGACTTAGCAGAGATACAGAATTATCGGGGAAGTGATCTGTGACCATGGAGAAGGGGAGAGCAATTGAGTCGATCAGACTAGGAGGTCAAGGGAGAATAGACTAAGGTTGCTCAGATTAACTGTGAGCTCAGAAGAAAAAATATCACCAAAAACTCCGCCATTCTCAATCAGAGTACTGCTAATAGTTTACAAAAATCCGAAGACGATCTGATCACAAAGAAAGAAAAAGGTTTCACGACCTACTTTCTGAAAAAAAAAGAGATCGACAGCCAAGAGATAAGAGGAATTTAGTGATAAAAGAAACTGAAAAATTATTTAAAAACCCAGAAACACTGATGATAAATCAATGCAGGCTAAAGCGCAGTCCAGCTCAACTTCTTCTGGTGGGTGAGACTGACCATGTTAAACAAACACCATGAAGAATCTTGTGAATATATGTAACAGTTTCATTTTTCTAATGGCTGTACAACTTTGCGCAGTCGTGTTGATAGCATATTGAATAAAGCAGTTCAATTCTTGGCACGTGTCAGCGACGAATGACCAGATGTTATATGGATTATAGAGACACTGTCAAAAAATAGCCAAGGACTAGATGATAAATTTAGAAAGAGAAGTGGTCAGTTACCGCCAAGGACACAGACAAATAAAGTACAGGACAAGACGCAATGCATTTCGACCTCTTGGGTCTTCTTAAGGCGAAAACAAATAACATTCAGGACAGTGAAAACGAAGAAAGAGAAACCACTTATCTTCTCATCGGAACACCACCTACTAATCAAATATACGGAATTATACAAAAGGTACATTGATGATGGACTGGGAGCCACATCCATGCCCAAGTAAGATCTCATCAACTTCCTCAACTTTGCACAGACCGTCCATCCATCCATCCGACTAACCTACACCATTTCACAGTCAGTTCCCTTCCTAGACATCACCATCTTACTCGAAGATGGCCTACTTAAAACTTCCATTTTCTACAGACCCACTGATGCACATGCATACTTGACTACACATCCGCCCACCACCCATACACTAAAGACAGCATTCCATACTCACAGTTTCTCCGTCTTCGCAGACTTGGCTCCAGCGAAGGACTTCACTATACAAGCAGCCAACATGTCAGAGTTTTTCACAACCGTGGATACCCTAGTTCCATCATCAATGAAGATCTCAGCCGCACCACAGCCATATCCAGAACATTTGCTCTGGAAACCCAGTATCCAAAAGAGACAGACAGACCCACCGCCTACCTCTTCCTCCCACACACCCTCCCCATCTGTAGGATTCTCAAATCCAATTGGCACATTGTACAAAACCACGAACTTGCCTTCCATACCAGACCCATGATCACGTTCAAGTGTGATAAAAACCTAAAAGATCTCCTTGTGCGGTCCAAATTGAATAGAATCTCCACACTCACACCACCAGGTACTCACCCCTGCTCAAAACCTAACTGCAAAATCTGCCCCCCTCACCAAACTAGACACCATCCTACAAGGCCCCAAAGACTCCTTCACCATTAAACGCACATTCTCCTGTCAGAGCCGCAACATTGTGTACGCCATCCACTGCCAGCTGTGTGGCAAGATCTATATAGGTGAAACATCCCGCACACTTGAGACATACATCTCTGAACACCTGGCTGACATCCGCCACCACCGACCCAAATCCGTTGCCCTACATTTCAACCACCCCCAACACAGCATCAACCATGTGAAAGTCTTGGCACTCTGGCAATCACAGAGTGACAGCTTTGAACGTACAGCACGAGAGACGCATCTCATTGCCAAACTTGGTACGCTACAGTCCCAAAGCATCAACATCCACCAGTAACACAAATATACATACCCACCACTTCAACACCAGTCGGCAACATCTTCCACCAAACACACACACACACACACACACACACACACACACACACACACACACACCACCACCACCACCACCACCACCACCACACCACCACC
>CM065718.1:58948459-58950959 GCA_033310375.1 Conus canariensis | reverse complement strand
CGTTGTCCTGAGTGTTGTTCATCCTGCCTGAGAAAGGCCTCAGAGGTCTTTTTTTTTTGTTTGTTTTTTTGTCTTATGACTCATTTTTTCATGTTTGGTAGAGACAGTGCTTAATTTCTTTTTAAAGATTAAACAAATAATAAGTACATGACAAATAACAAGATAAATAGATAAACAAACGAGAATATTTTTTTAAAATGAAATGAACAGCTATAGAGCTTACAAACTCGACACACTGATGAAGGTAATTCGTCGTAGAAAGCGGTTTCGTATGGCGACATTGATGGTGACGTAGACGGTAGTAGTCCGTTGTCTGAATTCTCGGAATGTGTCACGACACCTGAGATAAATTTGCATGACGACACTTCTTTGTTTGCTACTCGCTAAGGTCAGCATGCCCTAGGTCATCATGATTTAGATTTGTGGAGGTGGGGATAGGAGCGATTTTTGGGAAATCGAGTGGTATCGACCATTGCGCCATATTGAAACTAGCTTTTGGAATTTGAAACTGGAAGGAGATGGCACCGCGGGTGGTGAGGTGACGTGGGGGTGGGTGGGATGGGCGTGGGGTGAGGGTGGGGTGGGGGGGAGGGGTGGGTAGGAGGGGAGGAGGAGGAGGAGGAGGAGGTCAGTGTCCTAGTTTTCAAAAGGGAAACGATGGGCGTTGAAGTTGTCACAGCATCGCTCACTGTTGTTCGTAGTACGGGTTGTACGGGTGGATTGGTTCAAGCGGTTGGGGGAAGGCGTTTGTGGTGGTCTTCAGGTTACGATGTTTGGAGGCTCCGTTGTAGGGTGGGGGATGGGATGACATAACTGACAGACTGTTCAGAGGCAGAACATCTTAGATGTTGGAAATCAGCGGTCCATTACGCACTGACCAAGAGATTCTGTAGATGTAAAACTGAAGAACTTTGGTAAAATGTGGCTTATTATGTGTGCAAGTTTCTACTTACGCATTTTGAATGATATGTGTAAGGCCGACGAGGAAGGTGTTAATGATTTTTCTTTTTGTAGTGCCAAGGGATATGTTTGCTAGTGATTCTGACGACTTCATGTTTATGAACGCATTGAGTCTGACAACATATGCCTGTTGTTCTGACTGTTGATGTCGACAACGAGAGATTTAATCATCCCAATAAGAAATAAAGTAAACAATTTCGTGGAAAAGTTGGTTTGGGATGAAACCTATAACAACAAGTTTGCTAATGTGATGTGCTCCTCTGAGATTCAGGGTCGAAATGGCGATCAGATGTATTGATGTGAATGTAAATGAAGCGCTGTTCAGAGCCAGGGATTCACCCCCTCACCCGCACCCCCTCCCCTCCCCTCCCCCCCCCCCCTCTCCTTTTTCTCTTCCAACTCGCTCCACTGGATACAAACACGACACATTAGTTCCCTCGGCGTTCTTGTCTCTAGCGAGGATGGAGGATGTGTTGTGTCTGTCAACATGCTTACTCTGGGTTGACGGGAATGCCGACTATTTAGCAGTGAACCGTGACCCCTGACTCTCTAAGTGGATCTCTCGGCTGACTGGGAGAAGGGGGTGGGGGGTGGGGTGGGGGAGTGGGGGTGGGAGTGGTGATGGAGATGGAGGTAAGGGGGGGAGGGGGGGGGGGGGACAACAGAGGAGACTTGCAGGGCGACGCGTTACGGACCACACTGAAACCTGAATAGTTCCGCCAAGGACACAGACACATCATAACAGCTGTGCATTCTGATGTGGGCAGCAACACGTCTTGTCGGGCGGACAGCCGTGCAGGAGTTAGGGGAGGCGGGATATTCGTCCGGTAACACCACGTTTCACTTTATCATGTTTCGCCCAATCACGTTTCACATAATCACGGTTCGCTCAATCACGTTCCGCCCAATCACGTTTCATCTAATCACAGTTTGCCCAATCACTTTTCGCCTAATCACGTTTCGCCCAATCACGTTTCGCCTAATCACGTTTCGCCCAATCACGTTTCGCCTAATCACGTTTCGCCCAATCACGTTTCGCCCAATCACGTTTCGCCTAATCACGTTTCGCCCAATCACGTTTCACCTAATCACGTTTCGCCCAATCACGTTTCGCCCAGTTACGTTTCACATAATCGCGTTTTGCCCATTCACGTTTCGCATAACTGTGTTCTGCCCAGTCACGTTTCACCCGTTGCAACTATGACCTAGGAAGGTTCCAGCAACGTACTTATCCTGATCCTGATCCTGATTCTGATCCTATTCACGTTTTGTCCGATTACATTTCGCCCAATCACGTTTTACCTAATCATGTTCCACTCATTCATGTTTTATCCACGGATCTTTAAACCTGTATATCTGTCAAGTTTGTCCCCTTTCTCACACCCCTCAAAAAAAAAAAAAAGGCAAAATTATTAAAAACCATTGGTTGTGCAACATACATTTATTGAAGGTTGTGTGTGCACACGTACAAACACACACACACACACACACACACACACACACACACACACACACACACACACACACACACACACACATG
>CM065718.1:58928459-58940959 GCA_033310375.1 Conus canariensis | reverse complement strand
CACCTTAATTAATTACGTTCAGAATTATTACTTGATTAAGTATGTCCTTAAGTTACTTATTTTGCTTTACGTGAACGATACAACTTTTCTGTCTGACTCGAAGCAAAGCTTGAAGAAAACATTTGATGCTCCTCAGTAATACTGTGATAACTGGAAACTTGACGCTGTTTTGAGTAAAACTGAAATTGTAATGTTTGACGGCTATAGAATCCCAAGAGACATTTTTCATTACCATTATACACAATCGAAAGTCACAAATGCACTGAAGGATTCAGGAGTCCAATTTTGTAAGACCGGAAATTTTTGTGAGGTTAAAAGATCAATCATTATACAGCTGAACAAGTTTTGTTTTCATTATGGCAAACTGTCAGAAAGCAAGAACTACTTATTAGTGGGAGGCCTACAATATTATATCTTTGCAAGATTTCGCGTGTCCTGTTCAGCTTTACTTTATGGATGTGATATTTGGGGTTATGCAGATATCCGTTAACAGCGACATGTTAAATCTATGAAAAGTTTGCTTCAGTTACAAAGAAATACTGTGACTCTTAAAATCTATGATGAAAGTGGGACGCTTCCTTGTTCAGACTTTGTCGATTCAAGAATGACTGGCTTTTGGTATGATTTATAATCTGATTTAAATTTGGTGAAATATTCCACTCAATTGTACAGCATTCTCTACGAAGTGCTCATAAGGGTATTTACTCCTCGCCCTGGAATTGTCGCATAAAAAATCTTATAATTGAATATGGGTTTGATTGTGCATGGGATTCTGAATGGAAAACTTTAACTAATTCACTACAACAAAAGGACCAGAATAAATGACGTAATGGCCTTGAAAACAGCAACAAATGTGTACTTTATAGAAAATTTCAAGGCCTATTTCGGGAAAAAAACAAACAAACAAACAAACAAAAAAACATATTTATATCACAATTACACGATATCTGCGTGTTTGTGTTAAGTAGTTATAGATTCGGATGAAGTTGTCAAAAATTTGAATTCTATCGGAAAAACATAAAATAAAAAATTGAAAGGAAAATACGACATGAAGACTTATGATATGAATGCGTTAGATGATAATATTTAGTTTTGCTTTGAAATGACCGAAAAATTATCCGGTATAGAATCACTTTTTTTTTTTGGGGGGGGGGGGGGGGGGGGGGGGGGGGGGCTCCCAAATTATTTTTGTATAGTCAATGTTTTTTTTTTTCTGTAATATTTTGAGCTCAAACAGGTATGTTTAGCTAAGATTAGCTAAGTATATTAAACCAGGAAATATCATCAAGGCTAATTATGTCCTGTCTATTTACGTTTAAAGTACAATCATCTTGCAGGCTGTTTTATATAAAACTGTCCGTACATGAGCTTGCTTTCTCCCATGCTAAACAAATCATTAAAGGAATAAATATTTTGAACTGTGTGTGTGTGTGTGTGTGTGTGTGTGTGTGTGTGTGTGTGTGTGTGTCAGAGGCGGCGGAAGCTGTCCAGGATTAGGGGGGGCAATGGATATTTCAAATCACTGAACTCCGACAATCACAATATGGCAATGTTCGATAAAAAAAAATTCCAGCATGCAATATTCAGTTCACACACACACACACACACACACGCGCGCGCGCGCGCGCGCGCGCGCGCACACTTGAAATACATTCTGTATAGCTGCAATTAAAACGTTGCAGAAACTGAGACAGAGAGAGAGAGAGAGCGAGAGAAAGGGAGAGAGAGAGAGAGAGAGAGAGAGAGAGAGAGAGGAGAGAGAGAGAGAGAGAGAGTAGGGTGGGGGGGTGGGGGGAGACAACTGTCAGACTTTCTGACTGAATAGCGTAATAACATACCTTCTCTCCATATTCACTGGACATTAGGCACCGTAAAGTGCAGTTACTAAGCCACGATTGTCACAGTCTGTACATTAGCAGTTTACACCAACAGCTGGGAGGTTACACCTTTACACATTTAATTTTCCGAAGTAACTTGACGTCGTTCGTTTCTGCAAACTAACTCGGAAGAAATTTCAGCGAGATTGAGCTGATCAACCTTGTCTTTGAACACATGCATAATGAGACAGTTGTTTAGGCGCTCCTGAGTCAGTGCTTCGGAGGTATGTTTTGACCCGCTTCAAGGCAGAAATACAGCGTTCAGCTGTTGCAGTTGTAACTGGAATGGTCAAGTACAGCCTGATAAGTTTGTCTACCTCACTCAGCATTCTTTTAACAGTGTCAGAAGCTGTCAGTTCTTCTAGCAGTGCATCAAAGATGGACTTCTTGTTGTCCCCCAGAGCATGTGGAAGGATGACCAACTGTGTTTTGAGTCTGTCCATGTCAGTGTCCGCAGCACATTCTTTGATCTCTTGAGGAATTTCTGGATTCTTTCCTGCAGCTCCGTCACCTAAGAGAATTTCAATCTTCCTTGGCAACTTAAGACTTTGTTGGTCAAATCTGCGCTTTATATGCTCTTTGACGTTGTCTATGGCCTCATAGTATTGCTGTCTGTAATAAGCAGAAGGGTCAGAGTAGCTGTGACCCTGGGAGCCCTCATCAAGTCTCCGTGGAGGCTGTCTCTGTCTCGGAATGCGGGGCTCATCACACACGTTTGCAGCCGTGGCTGAGACGTCGGCAAAAAATGTCTGGAAACTTTTATCCTGGCGCATACTTTCAAGCGTTCTCAGACAGATGTTTGCAGCGTTTGTTGCATCCACACAGGACGTTTGTTTCCTTTGAACAGCAGTCGCCAGCTCTTCAGTCACAGCAAAGACATCCTGTGTAAGTGAGAGCCCAAGACAGGTGGAGAACTGCTGCATAAGTGCTGGAAGGCCGGATGGTCTCCTGGCATACTCATCATGTCCTTGTGAGACTAGTTCAAGTGTTTCTTGCAAAGCCTGAGAGTTCTCAATGAGAGAGTCAAAAGCTCTTGTTCGAACAGTCCACCTTGTTAGACACAGTGGTTTAATGGACGGGCTGCACGAAGTTGATGTTTCATGTTGGATTGTTTCAAAAAGGATCTGTCGTTTTGGTGATAATTTGATCAACTGAATGACCTCTGTGGCAAAGTCAAGGGCATCTCTTATTACTTTGACCTTTCTGGAAGCCTCTTGTAACACAAGATTGACTGAGTGTGCCAAACAGTGTACGCACACTGCTGACGGGACCTCATCTTTGAACCGTTTTGCAACTCCTGAAACGTGACCCTGAAAATTACTGGCCCCATCGTAGGCCTGACCCCTACACTTCTGCACTGGCAAGTCCAGCCTGATCAAGCAATCCTTTAGCGCATTAAAAATTGTCTCAGCACAGGTATTGTCGACATGCACCAGTCCCACAGGCTCCTCTATGACTTCAAACTGCTCAGTTACCCATCTTGTGCAAATTACAACCTGCTCCCTGTTTGCAACATCACGGGTTTCGTCAGCTAGTATCGAAAACCAATTCGCTTCTCTGATTTCAAGTGCAACAGATCGCAAGACTTTATGTGCCATAATCCCGAGGATCTCGTTGACAATACTATGTGGCAGACATTTTGAACCTGTGTTTGTTTTTTCCTTGCAGCCCTCTCCAAAGCAGAACTTCAGCAGCTGTTGAAGGTTGCCTTCCTGCTCGTCATGTCCACAAAGAGGCAGACCCTGACGCAGGAGAAACTGAAGGCTCTTTAGTTCGTTCATCAGGCTTTGCGGTGTTTCTTTTGTTCTGTTTCATGCTGAGACGTCACTGGAGCATACACTGACGTTGTAGACTGCCTACAGTTTACGTCATACACGGCTGCTCCATGTGAAGATGATTTTTCGTGGCTTGAGAACTTTTCCAGTGCTTTCTTCCAGTTGTCAAAACCGCTCCATACAAACGCTGCATCAGGTTTGCAGCCTTGATGATTAGCCCTCATGCAGAAGAAACAACATACCTTGTTGTCTGTTGTGCATAGGTGAAGCCAAGGGTATTGCAGGAACCCAGATCTTTGGAAATAGCGGGACCTTCCTGAACTTACCCTGGTCAGTTTGGAGAGGACTGTGTCGCTCTGTGGCTGAAAGCGGTTGACTGCGTCCTTGCAGCGCACAGTAGACTGACATTTTGGTTTTCTTACAGTAGCAGGTCGGTCAGTGTCATCACGAGGAGACTGCGCAGGTCGGTTGGCGTCGTCACGAGGAGACTGCATGATTGATTCACCTTCTGTAGGAGATGAGGAAACACTTTCTTCCTCCTTTTCTTCATCATTTTCACTGTCCTGGTTTGATGAAGTGTTAGGCTCACAAAATGTTCCTCGCCTATTTGCCCTATAGGGACAGGTGGAAGGGATGATTCAGTGTCTCCCGCCAAGATCTTATTCATCAGGTAGCATATCCTGGAGCTCTCTTGCTGACTTGTTACGATGTGTATGTCCCTACCAATCATTCTCGCCATACCTTGCACTACAATAGCATTAGCATATATGCCATTCTTGGCAATGTTGGTCAGGTACTGGTCAGTGATGTGTGGCCAAAGTGGGTCAGCTGCAGAGAGGTTCCCGAGAAATGTGTTGACATCTTTCCTGAGCGAGTTTGACAGGAAGTATGACAAGTATGGCGATCAGGTGATGCACCATCAAACATCTCTCTCTCTCTCTCTCTCTCTCTCTGATTTTTTGGAGGTGCTCAATATTAGGGGGGGGGGGGGGGCAGTATATAAGGCTGCCCCCCCCCCCCAATATTTTTCTGGAGGGGGGCATGGCCCCCCCCCCCCGCCCCCCCTGCTTCCGCCGCCTGTGGTGTGTGTGTGTGTGTGTGTGTGTGTGTGTGTGTGACGCACGCTCACATTCTCTGACGTCATTTGTCACGAGAGCTCTGAACGGTCTATAAACAGAACATGGCAACAATCAGCCCTATGACTAATAATAATTGATGTTTAGATCACAATGTATGCCTTACGGGCTCGTGTGTGTGTGTGTGTGTGTGTGTGTGTGTGTGTGTGAGAGAACTATAAAATAGGCATTCTGGCTCACCCACCTCCGCCAGCTCCAACCGGCTAAAGCCGGTTTCGCTGTTGCTCCGCCGGCTTACCCAGAATGCCTATTTTATAGTTCTCTAATAGTAAACACTTTACAAACAAACATAATGTGTAGGATTATCTGTTTTATAGTTCTCTGTCACTGGACCATTAAGAAGTAAACAAACAAAACAATGGGGACTTGGTTAACCATGCCTTTATTCTTAGGAGGGCTATTTGTCAACCAAGTTGGGATTTCATTCTATTGTGAGGAATGACTGGCTATTGAAAGCTATCTGAATAGGGAGTGTCTGAAAAGGGGTGGGATGTGTGTTCACACAAGCGTAGAATCGTGGCACGTTGTTGAAGATTATTCTAAGCAGCCACCAAGTGCACTTATTAAAAGCTTGATTCAACAAACAAGACAATTGTATAAAGTACACCCGGCGGCCGCCTGAATAGGACGTGACAAAGCATGGAGTAGACTTCAATGAAAGGTAGTCCAACAGTAGAAAACCTTTTCATACGTTTCCAGAAACAAGCCAGCTCCGAAATTCTCAAGAATTCTAGGATTCTAAAAATAGTACCGTTCACGCGTGAACGGTAGGTCTTCTAGACAAGCCAGCTCCGACAGATAGGATTCTAAAAATAGTACCGTTCACGCGTGAACGGTCTCAGCAATCGAGATATCACCCTCAGTTTACGGGAATAGGAAGGTGAGATTCCAATATGTTGTCTCAACCAATCTTCCCATTTTTGTCTTGAGTAATCTAGCAATTCTTGATGAACGGTTTGTGATTCAAGAAGTTCTATCTCTAATTCAGAAGAGATACTGTCTTGCGACATAACACAACACTTTCTAACTGAAAACACGACTGCACTGCACACCCGCAAATGACAAGACAGCTAGGTTCAGTTGCTAACAACACAAGTGCTGGGCGGAAATGTCGTCACTGTTACTAATCAGCTGATTCTATCTAGTCTTGTGATTGGGGGAAGGTAAGAAACATGTTTTGATATGTTTGGAAATTTAGCCGCCTAAATTTATACAATGACGTCTAACACCTGCACTAAACGACGCCGGTGGGGAATTTAGCCGTCTAAATTTATACAATGCTGCGTGGCGGCCTACAGTAAACGACGCCCTTACTCCGTTATGTGTAACTCGACACGAACCCGGAAACAGTGCGACGCTTCGACTCGGCAATTGTGCAGTTGAGTAAGCCGTGGCTAGACATGTCTGACCTAGATACTACATAAAGGCAGAAGGGAGTTGTCTCCCCGGAAAAGAATGTAACAATTAATTGTGAAAAAAAATCGTCATTAAGTCGTTCTAGGTTCTTATTCAAGTCGGCATCACGTTCTTATTCAAGTTCTTATTTAAGTTCTTAACAAGTTTTTATTCAAGTTCTTATTTAAGTTCTTAACAAGTCAACATCAAGTTCTTAACAAGTCATCATCAAGTTCTTAACAAGTTCTTATTCAAGTACTTATTCAAGTTCTTAACAAGTCGTCATCAAGTCGTCATTAAGTTCTTATCAAGTCGTCATTAAGTTTTTATCAAGTCGTCATCAAGTTCTTATCAAGTTCTTATTTAAGTTTTTATCAAGTCGTCATCAAGTCGTTATCAAGTTCTTATTCAAGTCACTTATAATTATTTATTAAGTTCTTGAAATATTACTGCATATCAAATGGATCAAAATGATCTTTTGTTGTTGGCGGTTCTGGTATTCTTTTTTGTTCAGATTTTGTATTTAGTGGCTGTGATTTTTTGGGCTGCTTTGGTTTTTGCTGTCTTTCTTTATATGTTTTATAAACGTAATAACCACCCCCACCAACAGCAATGACGCCAAAAATGCTAACTCTTTTAATCCAAATAATCCATGATGATGTTGCGGGACTTGAAACAACTTGTTCTTGTTGTGGCTCTGGCACAACTGGTGTTTTTTCATTATGAGTTATATTCTGTGATTGCAACATTAATTTTTTTTGTTTGTTCCACTCTGCTAATTTTTTTCCTGCTGCAACACGCCCAGGATGAGGAGGCTTTTTACTGGTCACTTTCTCCATCAATGTTTTCTGATTCTGCTGATTTTCTGGCTCGGTCATTTTGAAGGGAAACAAAATCTATATGATTAAAAGTAATTAATCCCATGATTAATGGCGATAACAATGTTCCAAATCTGTAATATAGATCACATCCTAGAGACTCTAATGACTTTGTTAAAACTGGATCCTGTGTTAAATCATACATAAAATCTTGTTCAGAATCAATGGGAGCAAATCTACTAACTAGTTTAGTGTACAAACTAAGAACCGTTTGCCCAACACTTTTTACCATTCTTGACCCCAGTTGCGCTTCATACCTGTTGTGATACTTTACAATGTCTTGCGTCGACATTTGTTGAATCTGTTCTATGCTGAATTCATTTCCAAGGTACTGTTTTGTTTTTCCACATGCTGCTAAAGAATACAGCCTTTCCTTTTGGCGCATAATAGCTTGGTCATCAACTTGATCATTTGTAAGTTCAGGAAGTAAATCATCACAGTTCATGTTTTATTAATGAATAAATATTATTTTATTTTTAAAAATGAGCGCCGAAAAAACTATTACTAACCTTGTATACCATTCTGCTGTTATTGGAGGCCTAAGTGTAGGATACACAATGCTTGGTAAAAGCTTGTTAAGAATAAAACCAGCAGATCTTGGCAAACTAGACTTTGAAGACTCAGCAAAGCTGATTGCTGTTATTACAGCTTCATTTGCTACGAAAGATTTTCTAGTTAAGCAAGGAATAATTCCAGACAGTATCAATATGTAAAATTAAAAAAATACATTTATAAAAATGGCTTCACTCGTAATGATGATTGGTGGCGCTGTGGTTAATGCGCTTGCTTTTAGCGGAAGTAATTACGCATTTAGTAAACTACGGGATGACGGCGAGAGAAAAAGACATAACAAAGCTATGGAGCAACTAGCCGCAGCACAAGCTGCGTATGAAAAGCAGAGAATTGAGCAGTTAGATTTTATTAACGATGAACTGAAAAAACAGGGACATGCAGCTTACACATTTAAAGATGTTGATCAAGCAATAAAAGAATATTATCTTGTAACAGGCAAGCCAATCGAGACATTGCCTCCACCAAAATTCAGCGATTTTTATCAACCATCAGAAAAACAAAAGATGCAAGAAATATTGTTTATTGCCTTTGGCATGACCGTTGTGTATTTTGTTGCACATAATATTGGCTGAATAAAAAATGAACAAAATCTATTATTCACCAAAAGGATATTGGAAGGGAATAACAGCAATTAAAAAGCTTAGCCAAGCAGCGGGAGTCAGTGAACAAACAGCAAAAGAATGGTTATCTAAACAAGCGATTTGGCAAATTTATTTACCAGCGCCTAAACGAATACAAAGACCACACTTTGTCAACACAATACCGAACGACACCCATCAAATGGACCTTCTATATTTACCCATGATACGATTAGACGAAAAAGATTTAAGTACGCACTTACAGTCATTGACATAGCTTCAAGATACAAAGATGCGGAACCATTAACACAAAAGAGTGCTTCTGCTGTTGCTGTCGCTATACAACTGATATATCAACGAGGACCCTTAACTTATCCTCGCATGATTCAAGTCGATGATGGAAAAGAATTTAAAGGACAAGTGAATCAATTATTGTTAAAACATAGAGTTACCATTAAAAGAGGCATTCCAGGAGTTCACAGATCACAGGGTTTGGTTGAAAACTTTAACAAACAGTTATCTGAAAGACTTTTCTCCTACCAGTATCACAGAGAGCTGATTGACAATTCTCGCAACACAGAATGGGTTAGAAGACTGCCCTCAGTTCTACGTGCAATGAATAATGAAGAATTTAAAGGTCTAAAACCAGTACAAGCAATCAGAAAACAAACAATAAATGTTGTTGAAGGAGAGTCTTCATCAAGCAAACTATTACCATTTGGTTTGAAAGTGAGATACCTTTATTCGCCGGGAGAAGCAGAAGGGGACACTCGCATCAGGGCAACAGATCCAGTTTGGAGTGTTGATCCATATGAGATAAAAAAAATTGTGAAAATGAATCCGCCTGTGTATTATTTACGAGAAACTGACACAACAAAACGACCAGCCCCCCGAAGATCTTTTGTGAAGGAAGAACTGCAGATAATCCCGCCAGACACAGTTCCAGTCGCTTAGTTAATTTAGGCAAATACATTTGAGTTTAAAATGGAAGCTCAAAAGAAAAAAGAGTTTTCAAAATTAATACGTCAATTATCTGCTTATAATATTATTATCAAAAAAATATTTAAGAACATTGACAATCTTATGCTAAAACAGCCAGACAATCGCTTACTACCCCAATCCCTAGATTCTGATATTTTGATATGGAAAAATCAAAATCTTGAAATGATAAAAAAAATTGAAGCACATTTAGCAGTAATGAATGAGAATAATAATGATTTGGCTATACTGGATAATGATATAGTTGAGCTTCTGATAACACTTGACCAAACAGAAACTCCATGAAGACATATGATTATACTATTCTCCAATGCCCGATTGCATATGAAAACTCTGGATTAACAAACACACGTTTTGTGTTTGTTCTATCTAATGACTTCTTTGTTACAACAGTTGTGTTGATCTCATGTAGATTAGATCGTAGTTTTACGTTGTCATGATGAAAAGTCTTATTGTCAAACAATGCTTTTTTATAGTTGTCATGGGTTATGCTTGATTGCACAACACTACGAGATATTCCCTTTGCTTTTTTAACAACTTTTTTTTGGCTTGAAAGACTGTACATTTTCGACCTCAAACCAACAAACTCCTTGATCACCTCTCCAGATAATTCATCCTTCATCTTACCTAAAACCTTCTTGTTAATATCTGAATGCAAAGGCGAATCTTTAGGGTAATCAGATGTGTCGTACCATCCCGCATGCCCTTTAGCTACTTCTAATTCCATGTCTTTATAGATATCTTCAGTAGGGATATCTATAACAAAGGAATCTGTATCTGTGTACAGAACTCTGGACTCTGGATACAAGGGTTTAAAGTAGTCGTAAAGAAATTCTAACATCAAAAGCTTCGACAGCTCTAAAACAGTAAACCCAATAAAAACGGGCTTATCCAATTTGACTTTCTTTTTTTTCATCATTATGCCAAAAAGCTGATCATGAAATCTTCTGAAGTCCTGATAATTAGGTTTTGAAGTCAACTTAATTGCAACGTTTTCTCTGGTGACCAATCTAACATCTTTACGCTTGTGCGGATTTTCCATAGTCTTTCCAAAACAGCTGTTGTTCATCAACTTGAAAAAGTCTTTTTCTGAAGCATCTGCGGATTTAGTTCTGAGATCAGTGTTCTTCATTATGTATGGTTTCATGAACTGTTCTTGATCAAAAGCAATTATACGATGAACAGCTGTCAACTTCAAACCATGTCTTAAATAAACTTGTAGAAGCCTGTAATGACAGACATAATTTTTTTTGTCACGAAGATTAGGCACAAGTTTAGGTGGTTCTGTCATTGACACTTTTAGACTTTCTGCCGCTAATGGATAGTCATTATGGTAATCATGAAGTTCATGAGGATATTCTAAATCAACTTCTAGAATGAGACCTCTTTTACGATCAGCTTCTAGAGTAGGTAGCCATTTTAAAAACTTTTGAATGTCTTTGAGTCCTGTGTACATTTTAAAGTTACGTAATGGAAGTGATTGCGCCATTGCCCATCCATACAGATTGTTTGCATCTAAATACATAAGATAGTTAGACCTTTTACTTGGATCATAGTCGTCCAAGTATTTGTTGTTTGCTTTACAGTAATGGTGCGACGCCATACTGATTCCCCCACGCAATCCGTTTTCAATCATCTGAAGCATTGGCAGGTCAGACAATAAATCAATTTGTACTCCAGTAAATTTTAAGAAAGCGTCCCAGCTCATCCCGGGCGCAGAAATGTAATGCGCAGGATCCAGGCTGTAATGTTTCATGCAGGTCTTCCTATAATTTTCAAAGACGTCCGCCAACAAACAGGTATCCGCCATTAAATAGGAATCATGATAGTCTCCCATCGTTTTACACTCTAACTTCTGCCACGCATCTTGAGCATAAGAATAATCAGAATCACTGATGTCCTTTCCTCTAAGACTAGAAAAGAACGCGCCTTTAGGCGGAAGTGTATCTTCGTCAAACCTTTCCCAACTGTTCATGTACTCATAAGGGTAAACGCCCTTTCTAACAAGAGTTGGGTCAAAATATTCTTCTGTTATTGGGCAGGACTTTAAGGACATAGCCAGTGACTCTAATGAACCCATCATGTGTTGCATAGAGTCGTAGAAAGACATGTTATTTAAAGTGAAACACATGTACTTTTCTGATGACTGTGCAATGCATGACACCCTGAAGTCGCTGGTTACTGCTTGCATTATAAGGTGAGAGTCGTAACCTCGCAAGTTGTGAAAGAATATAGGCAGCTTCCATGTCTTTGGTTCAAACTTTAGTTGAAGATTGCATTTGTTATGTGCTGCTCCTCTAAACTTTCCACTAATGTGATCATGGTCTCTTACTGTTGGATTCTCTGCGGTGGCAACCAAGGCCGCCCCACAAATCCAACAGTGAGTGGCTGAGTCATACTGTTGTTGGTCTTCAGGCGTCATTATGATTTCAGATAAGTTTAGATTATTAGAACAGGCATTACGCACTTGCTGCATGCGTTTTAAGAAGTATTTTGCAGCATTTGGTCCTCTGTATAATTCTGGCTTTGAATGGGCGCCATCCGACCTAACAATGATGAAGGCAAATGAGCAAATCTGATGATTACTCATTAAGACTGTTTTAGGAAGTTTCTGTGGGGTTGGTCCTTCATAAGGAACAATGAGTGATTCGAAGTCTGCGTAAACAACATATGGACTAGTTTGCAACCGTTTCCAGTTCTTAAAACTAACTTTACTGCCTTCTCCGGGCGTAATTAGTTCTGTATCACAGTCAACTGGACTAAGACAATGTTTTACATGTTCACTCGCTGCTTGAACAGATGGAATTCTTGTTAAACATTTTCTACAGAATTCTTGTTTGCTATGTTGTTTTGTAGTATGCACTAGTAATCTACTCATTGTGCGTATTAGAGTGTAGTGCAACCCATTAAGGCTTTGCATTAGGAGTAAGTCTACATGACTCCTGGTTGGTTCGCCTATTGTTGGACTGTTCTTTGACACTCTAATTGGCAGAAGGTTGGTTTCTTCAGACCATGCGTATACGTTAACAGTTATTGGTGGATTCTGTTCTTCAAACTGATCAATTTTGTCTACAGCCATAGGAAAGGTGAGTCCATCAAAGTTAAGATCATTGACCCAAGGTTGATAGTTAGATACTCTCTCTGCATTTTTGGCAACGTGATGCAGCCTAGCAAGAACGCACCACATAAAACATTTGTCGTCTGAATTCTTTAAGTTCAAAACTGCTTTCTTTGCAACTAATGTTGGAGGCAGTGGAATGTAAGACTTGCCTACAATCGGCTCATACTT
>CM065718.1:58922178-58928359 GCA_033310375.1 Conus canariensis | reverse complement strand
AACCCCAAAGGAAAACCCCCCCCCCCCCCCCTTTCCCCCTTTTTAAACCCCCCAAAAACCCCCCTTTTCCCTAAACCCCCCCCCCCCCCCCAAAAAAAAAAAAAACCCCCCCCCCCCAAAAGGGGCCCCCCCCCCAAAAAAAAAACCCCTTTAAAATACCCCCCATTTTTTAAAACCCCCAAACCCCAAAAAAAAAAATTTTTTTTAAAAAAAAAAATTTTTTAAAACTTTTTGGACCCCAAAAACCCCCCCAAACCCCCCCCCCCCCAAAAAAAAGGGGAATTTTTCCCCCCCCCCCAAAAAACCCCCCTTTTTTTTCCCCCCAAAACCCCAAAAAAAAAAAAACCCCCCAAACCCCCCAAAAAACCCAAAAAAAACCCCCCCCCAAAAAAACCCCCCCCCCCCCCTTTTTAAACCCCTTTTAAAAAACCCCCCCCAAAATTTTTGGGGGTTTTTCCCCCCCCCAAAAAAAAAACCCCCACCGGGGGGGAAAATTAAAAAAAAAACCCCCAAAAAACCAAAACCCCCCCCCCCCCCCCTTTTTGAACCCCCCCCCCCCCCCCCTTTTTTTTTTTCCCCCCAAAAAAAAAAAAAAAAAAAAAAAATTTCCCCCCCTTTTTTAAATTTAAAAAAAAAATTTTTTTTTTTGGGGGGGGGGGGGGGGGGGGGGGGGGGGGAAAATTTTTTTGGGGTTTATTTTTGGGGGGGAAAAAAATTTTTTTTTTTTAAAAAAAGGGGGGTTTTTTTAAAAACCCAAAGGCCCAAAACCCCCGGAAAAAAAACCAAAAAAAAAATTTTTTTTTTAAAAAAAATTTTGGGGGTTTTTTTTTAAAACCGGGGGTTTTTAAAATTTTTTTTTTTTTAAAACCACTAAACCAAAAAAAAAAAAACCCCCAAAAAAGGGGGCCCCCCCCTTTTTTTAAAAAAAAACCCCCCTTTTTTCCCACAAACCCCCCCCCCCGGGAAAAAAAAAAAAAAAATTTTTTTTTTTTTTTTTCCCCCCTTTTTTTTTTTTTTTTTTTTTTTTAAAAATTTTTTTTTTCCTTTTTTGGGTTTTGGAAAAATCTACTGTTGGACTTCTAGACCTCCCGCCTCCAAACAATTTTCTTATTTCATCAAAATGATGATAAGGTTTAAGCCCGCTACCGTAGACTTGGTTAGGACTACCCTCAATTGAACATTGTACTTTCGTTATTTTAGGATTAATAATTTTTCACTTTGTCTTTTGAATGGTTCTTCATCTTCACACAGCAATAAAATACCTTTAAGGGATCTTGCTGCGGCGCTAAAACTAAAGTTCCATATTGTGTCTGCCCTGCTTTTAGGATATTTTGAATGATGAATCACTCTTTCGTAATATATTGCTAATTTTGACTGATATTGTTGCTCAATCAGCCTTGCTAAGTTAGGGTTGCTAACAATGTCAAACTCTAACGAGATGTCGAAAATGCTGTACTTGGAATCAGTGTCTGTAGATTTAATGACACGTTTGTATTCATTAAAAGTTAGTTCATATGACAATCTGTCTTTTAATGCTCCTTGAAAGTATGGCGCATACGCTTTTAACAACTCAAAATCTAAGGGTATGGAAAAGCGATTTCCATAAGCAAAACTTACAGCTTCATACTTGTTGCCGGCTTTAGCGTCTTCGGCGTCTATTCTGTGTTTTAGTGCTTCGTTATTTTCGATTCCTTGAAACGCAAGATCGGCCCTTTCATTATCGGTTAGCCATAAATCAGAATAGATTAGAAATATGTCTGCATTGTGTAAAGAAAATATTTCTTGCCCCTCAAGTTTTATAGAAATTTTCTTAACGATTGCCCGTCCCAGATTCTGAACTACTGTCCTATTTACGTCTGTTGCTGATTCGAGTTCTATTTTGAAAGTAAGACGTGCAGATCCCGGCACAATTACTTCATCTGCTCCTAGGTCTGGAAATTTAACAGTAAGAATTTGATCTGAATCAATAGTAGATGGATTATTTGGAACAATAATATTCTGTTTATTTCCCTTCACGCCAAAGGGCTCTTTCAGTCTTCTATGCGGGTCAAGAATCGAACCATATGCTTGTGACATTTTTTTTATAAAACAAAATAAAAAGTTAATTATTTAAAAACATGGCAGAAGAAGATTATGATGTTTTTGATCCTGGAGACGACATGAGTGAAATGACGCCTTTGACACATCCATTACAATCATTGCGGCGTGAATTAACAGAAAGTAAGGTCAAATCATTTTATCAAAGTTTAGGCCAAGAACCTCCTGATTTTATAGACCCTAATGATTTTGAAACAAAAGATGGCCATTTGATTTTTTAAAAACGAGCAAGGACAACCTGTACAGCTTACAACTAAACCAGACCCATCAAAGTTTTTAGCAAAGACTACAATTAGACAAAGGCTCAGTGTGAGCGATCAAAATCGCCTTGGCATTGCTAAACCGCGAAGATTAGACAGTGAGGCAGTTGCTAAACTTCAAAACACACTACAAGAACTCCCAACAGATAACCAAATACAAAACATGGAACTTAAAGATTTAAGCCCAACAGCAGACGAAATAATAGAAACCAGTTTTTCAGAAGAAACAGTATTAAAAACTATGCACGATCCGCCGCTACCTATGAGAGAAATAACGGCCCTTGATCATGCTTTGAAAAGCATCAGAGGCGAATTAACAAACAATTTAGCAAAACTGGGTGAACTAGATGAGCATATAAAAAGAGAAAAAGAAAAACTAGTTGAGGCTGATGACCACAACTTAGGACCTGGTGTTAAAGAAAGAATAACACAAAGACTAAAAGATCTTGAACAAGAGAGATCAGCAAGACTAGAAGTGTTGTCTACTAACCGAGAACAATTACGAACTCAAGTGAGCAGAATAAGAGAAACTATCCAAAGAATTTTATATGAAGACACAACGTTAGCAGAACGAATAAGAACACTGTTTAGAGAGCAAGGTGTCACATTAGCAAGTGTTATAACAGCCTTAGGATTTGCAATAAGTACACTGGTGTTGGCTATTACAGGCGGTGGCGGTGGAGGAGCAGTGCCACCAGGACCACCATCAGATAAATCATGGGTAAAAAAAACAACTTGATCATCTTGCAAGTTTATTAAAAAAATTAGCCAGTAAGGCAATAGACTCTTTGCCTGGTATAATAGGAGGGATCGTTAGCTGGCTTTTGTCTGCCGCAAGTAAAGTAGTTGGCTTTATGGCCGAGCACTTATGGGCATTAGTTGTCTTAATAGTTGGGTTACTCTTTAGTAAGATAAAGACCAAGTAATCCTAGGGCAGTTAATCCAATAACAAGTGCCGTCTTTTCATATTCATGGTCATTATTTTTGGGGGGGATTGAATGGGGGGGTTTGGGGGGCTCGGGGATTGGTGGGGCTTCTTTTTTTATTGCTATTGCTGGCTTAGAATTTATGTCGTTTTTTCCGACCTTCTCTTCTTTACCAGCCACAAGGATTTCATTATTATAGTTTATTATTGTTCCTATCTGGAGTCTGAGGTCAGAAGGTAGCATGTATAAACCAGTGCCAACAGCAAAGTCTACTTTCGATCTTGCGTATTGCAAAACATTTTGGTACCTTTTAATACTTGAAGGCAAATCAATTGCAGAATTAATAGAATCCTCTAAATTTGCTAAATATTGTTTTTGGGCGTCAAAGCCAGTAGAAGGATCAATTATGTTTGATCTCGTTTGTGCTTGCGAACCTAGCAAACACCAAACATAAGTACGAATAGAGTCGTTTATTCGTTCTATTCCCGCTTTTGTTAGGCCCTTAGAGGTATCCAAAATAAATGTTGTCCATGCTGTTTTATGCTCTTGCTCTATGGACCCGAGGTGAACAGTTGTGCCTGAAGAGAAAGATGTGTAAGGAGGATTCCAATCATAGTTATACTTTCTGTGCACGCCCCAAAAATAAAGGGTGCCTAAACCATGATTAAGATCCAACTTTTGTCTAAAGTCTGTCTTTGGGTCAATATCAAATTCGTTACAGATCCTTTCAAAAGCCTTGTAATCTATTCTGTTGCTGAATGGATTAAACGTTTTGTCATTTGGTAATGGCGCTTGCAGTTCAGACAAAATACGTCTGAAGGTGTAATAAAAATGAAATCTATACACTGACCTCACCAAAGGATCAGGATGATTTAAATGATCAGCATACGACACTCCACACCCAGTTGATGCACAAAACACAGCAAAGTTTAACTGGTTCTGATAAAACTGCATCGGATGACTGAACCACACTTTCGGGATGTAGTCGTTTTTGATAGGAGGGTTAAGATAACGATCCAATGGAGTACTAACCTTTACTTGAAAGGCGTCAGTCTGAGTCACAGAAATGTCGAGGGTATCAGTTGTTATATCTTTAGGACTGTAGTGCGGCCCAACAGAATATTTTGCATTAGTATATTTGAAAGCACTCATTTTTAAATTTGTTTTAAAAATGTTTGTAACAATAACAACTCAAGGCAGTCCTTCGTTTTTAGAGTATGCTATTGATAATAAATGCGGAACCCGAAGGGTTGCACTCCATGAAATTTTTTACAAAGTCGTATGGTTTAATATAAGTCAATCCAAGAAGAATAATGTAATTCAAAAACTTGACCTTGGTGGAGACATAATTAGCCAGTTAACCATACCTGATGGTTATTACGGGTTTTGCTCGCTAAAAGAAGCAATGAGTAACTTCGACATTACTCTCAAACTTAACAATGCAAATTTGAAAATAATGTTGACATTCAAACCTGAAAAAGAAGTAGGAGGTTACCTTTTTGATGTAGAGCTAGCTAAAATGTTAGGCTTTGCAACTGGCAATCATGGCTTTCATGCCTTTCATAGATTTATAGTTACACCAGACAAAACTACTTATGAGGGAGAATATCCGCTCGATCTTGCATTACATTCATTACTCTATGTTCATTTGGACGAGCTGAGCACTGATGAAAACTTATATGATGGAAGGCCCTCAACTGTTTTAAGAGCTCTTCCATCAGGGAAAGCTGCATATTGCGATTATGAAATTATACAATTCCCTAATTTACAGTTTAAAAGATTAGCTTGTGGGAGGGTCAGATCATTTAATATAAAGATCACAGATAAAACAGGGAAAGTCGTGAAATGTGATAACCTGCACATTGTTTTAGAAATAAAATAATACGTTGTTTTAAAAAATGTCACGTGGACCAGACGATTCGGGGGTTACATTAGCGCCTGAGAGGTGTGTAACTTTAGAATTAAAAGACCTTGCAGACGTTGAGGACTTTGAACAAAACGGTGAGATAGGCACTTTATATGGTTTTGAGTACACTAAAGATGGTTATTATAAGCGCAAAGAGGTTGACGACAACAAAAGGTTTCCTAAACTAGAACAACTACGCAATCTAGAAGCAAATAATACAGGTCAGTATGAATATAAAATAGTTCGAAAAACTGACAACAAATGGCACTTAGAACCATATTTAGAATGGGTCATAAAATTTGAATTCTTAAGCCCATTTACATTTTTCGACCGCCAAAAAAGTTTCAGAAAAGCATTAAACTCTGGCCCTTTACATGTAAGTCTTATGCCAGAGGACAACAGTCGGAAAGAGATCGAAATAAAGCCGTTTGGGGACAAACAGTACATCCTCCACAGAAGAGAATCGGTTTTAAAGAAAGCTTCTACAAAATTACAGTTCATTCCACGCACAAAATTAGGAGACACGTTCACAATGATATTTAAAATTTCTGTCTTAAAAGATGAGGCAAGAAATGGAGCTGTGGGTGTCAGTGACAACCTTATGGAAGGAATTCTTATTAGCTGGCAAAACTTAGACGTTGACAAACTTAAAGTTACTGTCGTCGTTCTTTACAATGGCGAGGATATTAAGGTCATAACAACAAGCAACAAAATTGATATTAGTTTAAATAGAAACAATCTTACAGAACTGAACTGGATTAATCTTACACATTTGGGCCTTATAGGGTTTTATTATACTGAACAAGTTTTGACAGAGAGTATGATAAAAACAATAACTGGTGTAAATTAAATTCTGTTTTAAAACTATGGAGCAAACAACTTTGGTGCCAATGTTAAACTTTATGACAAAAACCCCTCATTGTTCATTGATTTGTGGACAGACTGGTTGTGGAAAAACAATATTTGTCCTCGACCTATTACAAACAGTTTAT
>CM065718.1:58899678-58914678 GCA_033310375.1 Conus canariensis | reverse complement strand
CGGATCGGAGACCTGGAGAACCATGAAGACCACCATGCACAAAGTGCAGACCTTCATTAACAGCTGCCTGCGAAAGATCCTCCACATCCACTGGCCAGAGGCAATCAGCAACAAAGAGCTGTGGGAAAAAAGTAACCAACTGCCAGTAGAGCAAGACATCCGCAAAAGAAGATGGCGGTGGATAGGACACACACCCTCCGAAAGCCCCCGGACAACACCACCAGAAAAGCTCTGAATGACCTGGAATCCTCAAGGCCAAAGGAAGCGAGGAAGACCAAGAAACACCTGGAGGCGGGACCTGGAGGCGGACACCAGGCAGATGGGCTACAGCTGGGGCGAAATAGAGAAGATTGCCCAGGACCGTGGTCATTGGCAGGCAGCTGTTGACGGCCTGTGCTCTGGCAAGAACAATGGGACTAAGTAAGTAAAGTATGTAACTGGGCCTATGATAGATCTTGCTGTACTTAATTCCATTATGACAAACAAACAAATAAACAAACCGTTATCCCCATGACCGATACGGGGCAGGGACACCACCACAGACGTATGGACGATGTTGTTCCTAGGTGTTTTATCCGTGCAGTTTTAGTGCACGATGGGGAACGCGTGACGGTGCCCACCTCCTCTCCAAGTCCCCCGAACCCTACAGCTTTGTGTCGTGTAACATCACAGCTTTGTGTCGTGGGACACAACTTTGTGTCGTGGGACATCACAGGTTTGTGTCGTGGGACATCACAGCTTTGTGTCATGGGACAACACAACTTTGTGTCGTGGGACATCACAGGTTTGCGTCATGGGATATGACAACTTTGTGTCATGGGACATCACAACTTTGTGTCGTGGGACATCACAAGTTTGCGTCATGGGATATGACAACTTTGTGTCGTGCAACATCACAATTTTATGTCATGGGACAACATAGCTTTGTGTTGTGCGACATCACAGCTATATGTCGTGAGATATGACAGGTTTGTGTAGTGTAACATCACAACTTTATGTCGTTGAACATGACAGCTTTGTGTTGTGTAGCATTACAATTTTGTGTCATGGGATATGACAGCTTTATATCAAGTGACATCACAGGTTTCTGGTATGTATCACAGCTTACTGTCGTGGGATATCATAGCTTCGTGTTATGTCACATTACTACTTTGAGTCGTTTTACATCACAACTTTGTGGCCTGAAACATAACAATTTTGTCTTGCGGAACAGTAGAATTTTGTGGTTACAGCTTCAGGTCGTGTAACATCACAACGTTTGTGTCGTGTGATACCACAGCTTTGTGTCTTGTGACATCACAACTTTGTATCGTGTAACATCACGAATGTGTGTGTGTGTGTTTTGATATCATAGTTTTGTGTCGTGTAACATTACAAACTGATGTCGTGTAACATCACAGCATTATGTTGTGCAACGTCACAACTTTGTGTGGCGTAACATTAAAAATACGTTTCGTCTAACACTACAACTTTGTGTCGTGTGACATCACAACTGTTATGTTGTGTATCATTACCTATGATGTCGTCTGCCACTTCAAATTTGTGTTGTGTGACATCACAACTTTGTGTCAGTTGACATCACAATTTTGTGTTGTGTGACATTACGCATTAGTGTCGTCTAATTCTGCGATTTTGTGTCGTGTAGCATGACCAGGTTGTGTCGCGTAACGTCGCACATTAGCATTGTCTAACACTACAACTTTGTGCCGTGTGACATCACAACTTTTGTGTCGTGTGACACCACAACTTTGTGCCGTGTGACATCACAACTTTTGTGTCGTGTGACATCACAACTTTTGTGTCGTGTAACCTCCCGGTTCTGTGCCGTGTAACGTTACAGCTTTGTGTGGAGTAACATTAAAACTTTGAGTCGAACAACATCACGACTTTGTTTCGGATAACGTTACAACTTTGCGTCGGATAAAACTCACAACTTTTCCTCATGTAATCTAACACCTTTGTTGTCGTGTGATTGGACAATTTGGTGTTGCGCAAGTTTGCAACTTTGTGTGGTGCACTTTGACAACTTTGAGTGGTGCACTTTGACAACTTTGTGTGGTGCACTTTGACAACTTTCAGTGTGCTGTACTTTGACAACTTTGAGTGGTGCACTTTGACAACTTTGAGTGGTGCACTTTGACAACTTTGAGTGATGCACTTTGACAACTTTGTGTGGTGCACTTTGACAACTATGTGTGGTGCACTTTGACAACTTTGAGTGGTGCACTTAGACAACTTTGTTTGGTGCACTTTGACAACTTTGAGTGGTGCACTTTGACAACTTTGAGTGGTGCACTTTGACAACTTTGAGCGGTGCACTTTGACAACTTTGAGCGGTGCACTTTGACAACTTTGAGCGGTGCACTTTGACAACTTTGAGTGGTGCACTTTGACAGTTTTAAGTGGTGCACTTTGACAACTTTGAGTGGTGCACTTTGACAACTTTCTGTCGTGTAATCTCAGAATGAAGGTCGGATAACCTTACAATTTTTTTTTTAAATCACAGGGCATATTTAAATGTTCAATATTTTTTCCCTTACCGGCACACAAATGTTGATACAAAGGTGGCTCAGTGGACACGCGCATTCGTATACAAAGCAAGGGAATTCAGGGTTTATGGATCGAGTCCTGTACAGATTACGATGTTTATTATTTGCCTCTTTTTTTCTTTTTTTTTTTTTTTCTTTTTTTTTAAAACTAGACTTTAAAGGTGGGGGTCCGGAAGCTAGTATTTTTTTTCCAATGACACGAGACCCCGCAATTTTGGAAGCAGCATCCACACGTAAAAGACTCCTCGGCACCCAACCCCGGCTAAATTCTACCTGACAATCCATTTGCATAGTAACAAATATATATGCAGGCAGGAAAGTAGAAAAATAAAACAAAGCTTTGTGCCGTTGTACGTTTGGCTACGTACCCTTTACTGGCAAGAAGTAGGGGTGAGGACGGGAGAGGGGAGCTAGGGGTTGGGAGGGTAGGAGGAACGGAGGGGGGAAGCCAAAATATCACAAGTAGACGTCTGCTCTGATGATCGAGTTGTACAGCACAGGTCAACACAATCATACACCATCATACATTATTCACCGCCAACTTGTCGCACGTCACGGTTGACATGTTCGTGTCAGCGGTACACTACCGTGTGTGTGTGTGTGTGTGTGTGTGTGTGTGTGTGTGTGTGTGTGTGTGGTGTGTGTGCGTGTGTGTGTGTGTGTGTGTGTGTGTGTGTGTGCGTACGTGCGTGCGTGCGTGCGTGCTGCGTGTGTGTGTGTGTGTGTGTGTGTGGTGTGTGTGTGTGTGTGTGTGTGTGTGTGTGTTCTTAATCCACCAGCCCCCTCACGGCTCATCGTCTTTCTTTTGTTACCTCCTCCGCTTCTCCCCCACCCTACCCCTCCACACACACACACACACACACACACACACACACACACACACACACACACACACACACACACACTCGCGCGCAGACACACACACACACACACACACACACACACACACCCGATAATAATAGCAACGCAAACAAAGTTAGGTGGGTACCCAAGGTCTGACCAGCGCTTTACGCTAATACCCAGGTCAGAGCTCTGTTCAGTCCCAAGTCCTCTCATCTCAGTCATTAATTCATTTATTCATCAACTGTAAATCGGGTGACCCAAGTCCTCTCATCTCAGTCATTAATTCATTTATTCATCAACTGTAAATCGGGTGACCCAAGTCCTCTCATCTCAGTCATTAATTCATTTATTCATCAACTGTAAATCGGGTGGTGTCACTGCGTTAGGACTGGTTCATATACGCTACACCACATCCGCTATGTTTCGAGACCATACGCACTGCAGCAACGATACAACACATATCATTATTTATACTATACTACTACTACTACTGCCGCCGCTGCTGCTGCTATTGACAACTACTACTACTACTGCTGCTGCTGCTACTGCCGCTGCTGCTGCTGCTGCTATTGATAATGGATATTTATTGCGCTTAATCTATGAAGAGCCCAAGCTCTTACAAAATTCACAGTATATGTGTGTACACGCGCACGCGCGCGCGCGCACACACACACACACAACACAACACACACACACACACACACACAAACACATGCATGCATGCATGTCACCTTATGCACAAACACACGAACTTTCGCACGCCTCCCCTCCCCCATCCAAACACACACACACACACACACACACACACACACACACACACACACACACACACACACACACACACGCTAAATAAATGAGAAACGAAAATAATACAAATAACATTTGAATGACATAAAAATCATGAAGGAAACTTAACAGGGAAACATTTAACATTTATAAGTAAAACAATACAATCAGGAATTGTAATAATAAAACAAATTACATCTTAACTGTACTGAAAATTGAAAATCTCTCTCTCTCTCTCTCTCTCTCTCTCTCTCTCTCTCTCTCTCTCTCTCTCTCTCTCTCTCTCTCTCTCTCTCAGACCACCACCACAGCCGGAGATCAGAAAGATACGATGGAGCTTGGTCATTCAGAGACTTTTAAAACAGAATAAGGATTATTTTCAAAGCGAGGAGACTGAAGGCGGAAATTGAAGCAAATTTTAAAAAGAAAAGTTACTAGTTCCGCAGGACAATCTAGATAGATTACAGGACAAAAAACACAGTGTTTGTCCTGTAATCTGTATGTCTTCATTGTCCCGCGTAACCAGTAACTTTTGATTTAAAATTTTGAATAAGGACAGTTCCTCATCAAGAAGAGAATTACAGTCATCTAGCCGTGAAAGAACGAAAAGCATAGATTACAGTTTTCGTCGCATCCTCTGAAAGAAGATCCGAACTGAACTAAGGCAGCGGATTTCAAAGTAGCACACATACACAATTGACGGAAACTTTCTCTCCATTGAGAAATCACGTATCAATACCCTGCCAGTTGTAACATAGTTTCTTCATCGTTTGAGGTCGTCAATACACACAATTTGAAAAAAAAGGAATTGTAGAGTACGTACATTGTCTGGAATAATGCTTACAGGAACAGGTTTGTTCTTTTCTTTTCTTTTACGTCTTCGTTCATTACTACATGACTACGCCAGTCGCCCTCACAGGTGCAGCGTCTTCTGCGAATCTTCTGACTTGCCTGGTCTGACACCCCTCCTCACATTACTGGCCGAACAAGAGGGGAGAAGTGTGTGTGTGTGTGTGTGTGTGTGTGTGTGTGTGTGTGTGTGTGTGTGTGTGTGTGTGTGTGTGTGTTTCTTGGCTGAAAATCCGAGATTTATTAGAGGTGACAGTTTTACGAGTGCAACCGTTTTTATCTCGCTGTTTAGCTAGCCCTCTTCCGTCTACGGGGACAATGTCCAAACATGTGTGCAAGTGTTTGCTTTTATATCATCCATCACACTTGCACACTAGGACTCCTTCTTCTTCGAATGGTGGAATGGGGTTTGATAAGCGTGCAAGATTTGTTGTATGCATGACTCATGCACAGGACCTTGGTTTAAAAGCCTCATGCACAGGACCTTGGTTTAAAAGCCTCATGCACAGGACCTTGGTTTAAAAGCCCCATGCACAGGACCTTGGTTTAAAAGCCTCATGCACAGGACCTTGGTTTAAAAGCCTCATGCACAGGACCTTGGTTTAAAAGCCTCATGCACAGGACCTTGGTTTAAAAGCCTCATGCACAGGACCTTGGTTTAAAAGCCTCATGCGCAGGACCTTGGTTTAAAAGCCTCATGCACAGGACCTTGGTTTAAAAGCCTCATGCACAGGACCTTGGTTCAAAAGCCTCATGCGCAGGACCTTGGTTCAAAAGCCTCATGCGCAGGACCTTGATTCAAAAGCCTCATGCGCAGGACATTGGTTTAAAAGCCTCATGCACAGGACCTTGGTTTAAAAGCCTCATGCGCAGGACCTTGGTTTAAAAGCCTCATGCGCAGGACCTTGGTTTAAAAGCCTCATGCACAGGACCTTGGTTTAAAAGCCTCATGCACAGGACCTTGGTTTAAAAGCCTCATGCACAGGACCTTGGTTTAAAAGCCTCATGAACAGGACCTTGGGTTAAAAGCCTCATGCGAAGGACACAGAGGAGACTGGAGTTTCCGCAGAGAACATGTCTTCCAACCACAGTGTCTGTAGTGATGATCGAACTCAACATTCGGGAATTAGAATCTGATGCCCAGTCCACAAAGCCAACCAGGCCCATACTGGATGAGGTGACCTCCGGCAGTTGTTGGGGGGGGGGGGGGCTTTAAAGCAGGGGTCTGTTTCACTTCCTCCTGGGCATATCCGTTAAGAACGAGCACCACCATATGGAGGAGAAAAGGATTTATTATGGAGCGAAACTGCCGGATGGAGAGGTTTGGGCACCAGGTGGGTCTTGTGTCTCTGTGTCAGCCGTTGATGTTTATCAGAAGCCTCTCTCCTTAGACCAGCTGCCTGCCGTGGCGCGGTCTTACAGGCAAGAGTCTAGCCACCTGTGTGAATGACTGCTTTCCACATGTCATGTCTATCCACATTCTGATGATGGTCACTGAAAGACAAGACCAGAACGCTTGTTGTGTGGGCTCTTTTTCTTTTACACAGACTGCCGACCGAGGCGGGCGAGTTTTATTGACCCTAATTTGAAATGGGAGTTTTTCCTCCCCCCCCCCCCCCCCAACCAAGAGGATAAGTATCTGACCTGGTCCTCCCACTAGTCGTCTTTGTACCAGTCCCATTTGCTCGCACAGGTCACTTTCCCCTTCTGGGCACTACAGTAATCGCGCATGGCGAAGGATTGGTTCAACTACTCTCTCCACGCCATCTTGCGCCGAACTGGATGAAGATAAGTGATTGCTCGTTCATTTTCGTTGTCCTGACTGTTGTCAGTCTTGCCGGAAGAAGACCTAAGAGGATGAAACGCGTCGTGTTTTGTCTTGTGATTTGTTTGTCTACGTTTTTTGGCGGAGCCTTAAAAATACTTTTCAAAATTTGTCCTCTCAATGTCAGCTTCTTGTCCGATGTGTTGAGTTCGGCCTGCTTGCATGCAGTTTTTGCCCCCCTCGTGAACCACCAAGTGTACGTGGTTTCAAATCTGATTGTTTGACACAATCAGTGACAAAGTACGGACACCATAGTCAGCCAAAAGGCGAATTGTGATGCCTCGTGAACCACCAAGTGTATGTGGCTTCAAATTTGACTTTTTGACACCGTCAGCGGCAAAGTATGGACACCATGGTCAGTCAAAAGGCGAATTGTTAAGCCTTGTGAACCACCAAGTGTACGTGGCTTCAAATTTGACTTTTTGACACCGTCAGCGGCAAAGTATGGACACCATGGTCAGCCAAAAGGCGAACTGTGATGCTGGACGATGGAGAGGTTCGAATTCGCGACGTCTGCCTGCGAAATGAGCGCTCTACCACTGAGCACAAGAGTCTGTATGTCTGCCTACATCGCCTGCAGTCACGACACTGTCGGCTGAAGAATGAGTTGAAGTTGTCAATGTTCAAGTAAGGTAAAGTTGCTTATAGCCCAGCCGACCTCAAGGGGCCATATCAGGACTGTCACCGCGTTGAAGTCAACTCACAGGTCAAAAAGTTCATTCACTCAATCCTTTAACATACACCTTCTAAGGAATTTTTTTAAAAAAAATCTTTCTTCTGTAAAATCTCAGATCAGACGTAAAACCTTAATCTCTTTTAGAAATGAAAAGATCACTGTCATCAGGTGAGACATCTTTGAACAAGGTGTTCAAGGAGTCTGCTCTCGATGTTGTGGAGGACCAGCAACTGAAGAATGAGACTGTAGGCTACTACATCATCACACTGGGGGACTAGAGCAGATCCTGGTTGTGACTGCCGCTTCTCTAATATTCCCTTGAAAAAAAAAATCTGCATTCTATCGCTTGCATGAAAACAAGACGGGCATTCTAAAGAAGGCAGACTCCCGCAAAGTTCGAACGAATTTTGAATCTGCACTTTGAGTCAGGTCATGGAGTAAAGGATGTAATAACTGATAATCAAGTCAAGTCAAGCCAAGTGAAAATCATCTTTATTGAGGGTTGAAGAATAAGCTGTCAAGGGTTTTTTTTCTAAATTTTTTTTTTAACATCCTTTTTACATAAGGGCTGAGAGACTAACTTACCATGTACTTAAGATAAAAGTAGGCCATTGAAATGACCAAATGTCAATGTACATGCCATTACAAATGCCAATATTCCATGAAAATATATGACGTGAAAGACAGTCCTTACTTAGTACCACTAAATTCACAACGTTCATGTTTAGCAGAAAAGTAGCGATAGTCTTGCTGGACCGATCCTTGGATCAGCTGTTTGATCCGGATCGACGCAACAGATCCGTCCTGGACCACGGTCTAATTCTGCTCCAAGTTTCGGTTAAACGGCTGTAACACGCCAGAGTCACGCTACACAGGGAGAACTGTCACAGTCAGTGTGGCGTTTAGCAATCCACGCTTTGAAAACTGCTGTTGTGACCATATCGTGACTGTTTCTTTTTCTCCTTCAAGTGATTGGTGGGGAAGGTATCCTCTCTAACTGACGGTAACTCCAACACTGGATTAGGGGTCGGGCAAGAGTTTGAAAAAAAAAGAAAAAAAAAAAAAAAAAAAAAAGAGAAAAGAAAGAAAAAAACGCGAAAGAAAGAAAAAATGTCTAACTGTACCCCCCCCCCCCCCCCCCCCCCCCCCCCAAAGCTGAATACATCACATTTGTCTCGTTGTGTAGTGTTCCATATGTGTGTGTATGTGCGTGCGAATCTTCATTATCATTATGTTCACGCACTCTCTTATGCCGGTTGCAAATACGGGAATACAGCAGAGTTTCAATTTCAGTTTCAGTTTCGATTTGTCTCTACCCCGGCCAGAAGCAGTAGTGTAATACCAGGACTGTTACTGTGCCAGAATCGATTCCATTTAAACGTGCATGTACAGCATATTCCAGTCACGTTAAAACATGGCTTTAAGCTGGCTCCGTTTCCACAAAATCTTAGATCAAATGGGAAAAAAAAAATCTGCCTTGCTTTGACACTATAAAATCATGATTAGTAGAACATGTCCGAACAAGGTTATAGTTGTTGCAAAGTAAGACGACTGCGGGTGGAAAACTTAAAAAAAAAAAAAAACAAAAAAAAACACCCACAAGATCGCCATTCCACTCTTCAAATTTTCAGCCACGTGGCCTTTTTCAAGAGAAAAAAACAACAAGATGCGAAGCATATAAACGTACTCCCAGTTTTCCAAACCGCTTATAAATCGGCCAAGTGCTTTGTGAGATAAGAAAAAAAGGCAAAATAACGGTTTAACGGTTATTTAACCGATGTACACTTTTGAAACTGGTATTTTAGTCCTCACTGGGCTAAAGCCTGTGTACATACCAAATTTCATTCAAATCGGCCAATATGTCAAGAATAACGGTTTTTAACGGTCAGATTTTGAAACACTACATGCAAGTGCCATTTGTGTGTGATAACCTTTCTATATACAAAATTTCATTAAAACCCACCAATATAAAAAAAAAAAAAAATAACGGCAAAATAACGGTTTAACGGTTATATAACCGATATACACTTTTGAAACCGGTATTTTAGTCGTCACTGGGCTAAAGCCTGTACATATCAAATTTCATCCAAATCGGACAATATGTCAAGAATAACGGTTTTTAACGGTCAAATTTTGAAACACTATATAGAAGTGCCATTTGTGTGTGATAACCTTTCTATATACCAAATTTCATTAAAATCCACCTATATATAAGAAATAACGGCAGAATAACGGTTTTTAACGGTTGTTTAATCCATTTTCAGCATTACATCACTAACACATGGACAGAGGCTCCGATTTGTCACAAGATCATCCAAACCGCTTATAAATTGGCCAAGTACTTTCTGAGATATTCCATAAAGAAGAAAAACCGTTACAGGCCGTTACAGCCGTTAGTAACGGCTATAGCGGTAAACGAAAACATCGGGCATCATCCGTGGCCCATAATGAACATACCTACAAATTTTCACAAAGATCGGCCCAGTAGTTTTTGTCTGGAGCGAGTGGAACACATTTTGACCACGGACACACACAGACACACGGACACACAGACAGCATTTCTTCGTTCCCATTCTAAAGTACTCCCCGTTGTATAAGAACTGGGAGTACAAAAACAACTACGTAATGTCCATCTTTAGCAACTGGACAGAGCAAACTGTATTGTTTTCTTCCCTTTGGAGGACTATTGCTTTTGTTTCTTATTAAAAAAAAAAAAGTTCGAAAAATATAGAGTCTGCTGTAAAGTGCTTATGTCTAATGTCATGTATATTCCAATACACTCTAAGAACATGTCTCACCATGCATGGCTTAGTATGTAGCACGTACTACGCGACCTCTTCGTCTCTTCAAAGGTGCAGACTACGTGAAAGGAGCGGTCTGTGCTTGGAACAGTAACATTCGTTTTCCCTCGGCTGCTGATGGTAGATAGCCTATGACTCCGGAAGGGGGATAACCGTGTTTGTGTGTTTCCGTTAGCCTATCTTGCCATAGGTGTTTGACATGGGCCAGCTGTAGGTGTGTTTCAGATCTGCGGGCTGCACGACGCCTAAACAGGATACATGTCATTGAAAGGATTGACGCAACAAGGCTGGCACGCAATGCGCGGATGTTTAGAGATACGTCACTGAAAGGATTGACGCAACAAGGCTGGCACGCAATGCGCGGATGTTTAGAGATACGTCACTGAAAGGATTGACGCAACAAGGCTGGCACGCAATGCGCGGATGTTTAGAGATACGTCACTGAAAGGATTGACGCAACAAGGCTGGCACGCAATGCGCGGATGTTTAGAGATACGTCACTGAAAGGATTGACGCAACAAGGCTGGCACGCAATGCGCGGATGTTTAGAGATACGTCACTGAAAGGATTGACGCAACAAGGCTGGCACGCAATGCGCGGATGTTTAGAGATACGTCACTGAAAGGATTGACGCAACAAGGCTGGCACGCAATGCGCGGATGTTTAGAGATACGTCACTGAAAGGATTGACGCAACAAGGCTGGCACGCAATGCGCGGATGTTTAGAGATACGTCACTGAAAGGATTGACGCAACAAGGCTGGCACAGAATGAACGGATGTTTAGAGATGTGGGCGTGAAGTATTAGATTAGTTAGTTACGTTCAGGTTTTAAAGTCTAAACACCGAAAGGTGGTTCAGTACATGATGAAGTGAGGGAGACCTATCTTGCACTTCGCTGATATCGCCAGAACGACAACATAGTGAGGCAGGAAAAAGGCCAATTTTCATTTTTGGGGATCCAGTGGGTTTTGAACTAAGTGCGAACTGGGTGCGTTACCACTGAGCCCACCGGGCTGTGCTCCGCCCGTCTGCCTGAAAGCACGTGACTGAGAGATTCGTCGTGGATGATGTGGCTGCACACCAAAAATGAATGCGCCAAATCCTTGCTTAAAGAATCGAGTAGTTTTATAGAATGGCGCAATTAGATTGTTTTTGAGAATCTTTAATGTGTCTGAAAGTTGGTTCTCTTCGTTTTTTTTTCATATGGCCGTCAAGGTACAAGCCGGGTGGTTTCAAGCAAACAGATTAAACTCAAAGGAATGAGACTATTTGGGAGCTTCGAGCTGGCGCAAAGATAGGGTCATAGGTGAACGCAAAGGCCTGCAATATGACGCCAACTAAGGGGAGGGTCATGCATTTGAAGCTTGTTTGTGACTTGACTGGTGAAAATCCCCCTCAAAACAAGGGGAATAATTGTCAAGGGGTTTAGATCAATTATCAGTTTAACATTAAATGATGGCTCAAATCTATGGTAGGCCTCAAAACGCTTGCATGGATTACGCAGTGTTTCAGTGCATATTTCTAATTGTGGCGTGTGGCCTGTCGATGAAGAAGTGCAATATATATATATATATATATATATATATATATATATATACAGAGAGAGAGAAAGAGAGAGAGAGAGAGAGAGAGAGAAGAGAGAGAGAGAGAGAGAGAGAGAGAGATTCTTCAAGGTTTTTTTTTTCGTTTTCTATTTTTCTTTCAGGAAAACCACACCCAAGGGACACTACTTCAAAGTGATTTCTCCAATTTGTTTAAAAGAAAAAAGAAAAAAAAAAGAGAGATTCTAATTACCTCTGTTTCTCCCTCTCTCTGCACCTCTTTGTTGTACCCATCACAGCGTTCTCTGAAGGGCCTTGCGTCGTCAGCGCGAACGGACAGCGAGCGTTTGAAGCTGGAAGAGAGTGTGAGCTACGTGAGTTGGAGTAGCCTAGTGGTGTCTGTGTACGCTGTCCGGACAGTGGTGTGTGTACGGCATACGCCACTGGCACTGCGGTAATTTCCAAACGAGGCGACTGAGGGCAGAAAATGAAGCAAATTTTAAAAGGAGGAGCATTAGTTCCGCCAGACAATACAGAGCACATGACAAAACACAATGCATTTCGACCTCTTGGGTCTTCTTCAGCAAAAACAACAACAACAACAACAACAACAACAACAACAACAATAAACAAACAACATTTAGGAAAATGAAAACGAAGAACGAGCAACCACTTATCTTCTCATATTCGGCGCAAAATTCGGCGCCGGCACCCAAATAGCGCCGAACGTGAGAAGACATGAGATTAAAATGCATTGTGTTTTGTCCTGTAATCTGTTGGTCTGTATTGTCTGGCGAAACTATTACAGTAATTGTCAAAGCGTTAGTGCTGAACGCCATACGGACTATGATACTGTGTGTGTGAATGCTTGTGCGCGCGTGCGCGTGCACGCATGTGTCTATGTGTGTGTGTGTGTGTGTGTGTGTGTGTGTGTGTGTGTGTGTGTGTGTGTGTGTTCTGCGCAGCGTGACTCTGGCGTATAACACAAGAAACAGGCAACGGCACATTTTAAAGGTAGTTATTATGACTCCACCGAACAACGTGGACAAACGAATCACAAGACAAAGCACGACGCGTTTCGACCTCTTAGGTCTTCTTCAGGCAAGGTATACAACACTTATGACTACGAAAACGAAGAACGAGCAATGACTTCTCTTTGTCGAATTCGGCGCAAGATGGGCGTTGAATGATTCAACAGATAAGTGCTCGCTCGTTCTTCATTTTCATCGTCCTGAGTGTTGTTTGTCTTGTCTGAAGAAGACCTAAGAGGTCGAAACGCGTCGTGTTTTGTCTTGTGATTCGTTTGCTTCACGTTGTTCGCTAGAGTCATGATAATTACTTTTAGAAGTTGTTCAGATCTCCTTCTGCAGTCACCTCACTTTGCGGGTAGCTGAAGTTTTACATGGCGGAGAACCAGAGTGACTGGAGCCAACGGCGTACGTCTGACTGGGCGAAGTGGGTTTTTGCTCCATCACTGACAGAGCCACGAGAGCCAGCGCTGAATGAGTGTTAAGTGATATCTGAAGACAGACAGGCTCTTCTTCTTCTTCTTCTTCTTCTTCTTCTGCGTACGCAGGCTGATACTTCTGCGGACACCCCCTGTATATGGAGTGGAGTTTTGTGTGTATGACCGTTTTTTTTTTATCCCGCTATTAAGGCAGCCATACTCCAGCTTCGGGGAAAGGCAGGCTGTTCGAAACTTGTAGTAGTAGTTGTACTTTCATGTTACGTCATTCCACAAAATTGTGTGATATTAGAGAGAGAGAGAGAGAGAGAGAGAGAGAGAGAGAGAGAGAGTACTCACATGCGTGAGAGTGTGCTCACGTGAGTGCACGCGTTTGTGCGTGCGTATGTGCGTGTATGTGTTTGCAGGTGTGTAGGCCTACATATAATCACGGTAAGACCGCCAATATCACATTAAAGTTCGAAACTTGTAGGCCTATGGTCTGGCTTGTAAGCTTAAAACGTGTCGTTCGCCACATGATACGGATGAGCTAATCACTAACGAAGCGTGCCGCCTGGATTGCTCGAGCGAAGTTGCTTCAAGGGAAAGGTATGGGAAAAGAGGAGTCGCCATTTTACAGACAGTATATTCATATGTGTCGCTGTTTGTTCATCTAACTTCTTCTTCTTCTTCTTCCTAAACAGCTGGTTCACTCAAAAATGAGTAGGTCACCAGCGCGCATGTTAAAAAAAGAAAATGCGACTCAGCCTGTTGGCCCCTGGAACAAAATTTGGCAACAAGGGGTCGAACATGATATTTAAAAGGTTAAAAGCAATGGCCAGGTTAAGGCCTGGGTAACCATAAAATATATGGGGAAGTTAAAATAGAAAAGTCAATATGCAGATCTCAAGATTGTCTTATCAACTTGATTTTTAAAAGAGACTGCATTTGTGGCAATCTTGATGGCACCTGGCAGTGAGTTCCACAGCCGTACAGAACTAGGATAAAATGAATGTAAGTGGCTGTCAATATTTGATGCAGGTATGGTATAACACTGACCGCCACACCTGGTGCTACTTTTATTAAATACTAGTTGTTCCATTGGGATATCAATTAGTTTAGCTCTGCCTTTGAAGAAGGTATCAAGTTTTAATAAAGACTCTTCTCTCTGCTAAGGGTTTCCATTCTAATTTCCTCATGTTCTTCCTAGTATTCCCTTTCTCTCTGATATGGTTCCCTGTTACGAACCGTGCTGCTCTCTTCTGAATCTTTTCGAGGTTATCAATGTCCTTTAGATGGTAAGGATCCCAGACTGAGCAACCATATTCCAGTACTGGTCTAACCAGTGTTTTGTAGCAGTCGTCCTTAACCTTTTGTTGGCAGCCGTTGATGTTCCTGTAGAAGAAAGCTAAGATGTTGTTTGCTTTCACGCGCCACATGCACGTCATGGGTTTGTAAGACAACGCCATCAGATGTTTCGTTCCCGTTCAGGGGCACGTTGGTTGGTCGGTTGCGCTCTCACACTCTGTGTCGGCCGCTCATTTCAGTGTTCAGTCCAAGGCCTTAAATCAAAAACGGTCGCTGATTATCTACCGTCAGAGTGCGTGAGTTATCTGCTCGGATTACCGCCTGCTGCTGTTTGTGGTCACGGGGGGGGGGGGGGGGGGGGGGGGGGGGGGAGGGCA
>CM065718.1:58889678-58894678 GCA_033310375.1 Conus canariensis | reverse complement strand
GAGAACGAAACAAAGAAGAAAGAACAAACGGACGATGGAACGATTGAAACAAAGGATAAATGAATGAAACGATTGAAAGAAAGAAAGAAAGAAGAAAGGAAAGGAAAAAGGGATAACAAAAGAAAAAAGGAAAAAGAAATCGATAAGCAGAACGAAAGAAAAAAAGAGAGACAAACAAACAAACAAAAAAAAAAAAAAAAAAAAAACCTGAAAGAAAAGGAAAAAGAAAACAGAAAAAAGACCGAAAGAAAAGAAAATTAAAAGAACAAAGGAAAGAAAGGAAGATGAAAAAAAAAAAAAAAAGACGAGGAAAGGATAAGACAAAGGGAAGTCAGAAAAAAAACGAAAGAAAGAAAGAATGAATAAAAGAAGGACAGAAAGAGGAGACAGACAGACAGACAGAAAGAATTCACACACACACACACACACACACACACACACACACACACACACACACACACACACACACACACACACATTAAAAAAAAGAAGAAAGAGAACAAATATGAAAAAAAAAAAAGAAAGAACGAAAAATATGAAAAAAAGGAAAGAAGAACAAACAAAAGAAACAAAGAATGGATGAATGAATGAAATCGCGAAAAGAAAGAAAGAGAGAGAAAGAAAAAGTGGGGGGAAACGAACGAACGAACGAAAGAGAGAAAGAAAGAAATAGTATTGATCAATCAACATAGCGAAATAACCGCAAGACAGAAAAAAAAGACAAAAACAAAAGAAAAAGAAAAAACAAAAGAAAAAAAAAAAGGGAAAAATAACAGTAGTCCCGCTTATACTGTTACTAGTACCACTGCTGCTACTACTACTAGTACTACTACTGCTGCTGCTGCTGCAACTGCTGACTCTGCTTCTGCTGCTACTGCCGTTTCTTTCTGTTGTTGTTGTTGTTGTTGTTGTTGCTGCTGCTGCTCTCCTACTACCACCACCACCACTACTACTACTACTGCTGCTGCTGCTGCTGCTGCTGCTGCTGACTCTGCTTCTGCTGTTACTGCCGTTTCTTTCTGTTGTTGTTGTTGTGTTGTTGTTGTGCTGTGCTGCTGCTCTCCTACTACTACTACTACTACTACTACTACTACTACTACTACTACTACTACTACTACTACGATGATTGCGGCCGCGTACTTTGTCAATGGCCAGACTCCCTTCACACTGAGCAGTGGAACATAATGGGCTGTATCCTGCGATAGTAAGCACACAGGAAGGCCAGACACAACACGAGTGGCTCCTGATGTGACATGGCCCGTGACACACTTAGGTGATGTGACATGACATGTGACAAGAGACAAGAGTCTCGTGACCTTTCAGCACAACGGGTCCTGTGTTCCCATTAAAAACGGAGCCGTCGGATTCTGTTTCGTGGACTTCCGCTCAGCGGTCACACTTTTCCACAATGGTACAGATTGTAAATTTGTACGCCCAGTCATTCCGCCCGATGATTTACCTCTTAAAGCATACATACATACAGACAGACAGACAGGCAGACAGACAGACACGCGCGCGCGCGCGCGCTCACCACACACACACACACACACACACACACACACACACACACACACACACACACACACACACACACACACACACACACACGTGTCATGTTAAGTGCGTCTGCGGTGAGGAAATAACACCTGTCCATGTTATTCTACACTGTCAGCATTTGAAATCATTTTTACCCACTTCGATCTGTGATTCAACGGTTTCAGATTCATCTTTTAAGAATATTTTATTGAACGATTTGCTTATGCTGGATGTTGTTAAAGGCTTAAAACGGAGCCCAGTTGGCTCATTGATTTAATGTTTACAAATGTTTGGAGTATGTTATTGTTGTTAAGATTTCATTTTTGAAGGGAAGTGGTAGGGAGGTTCAGAGATAGGAAGACGGGAGTCTTTTTTTTTTTTTTTTTTCGTCTAATATCACAGCATTGTGAAAAGACGTTAAAGAGAAGAACGAACACACACACACACACACACACACACACACACACACACACACCACACACACACACACAACAACACACACACACTCCCGCACGCATACAGAAAGACACACGCACGCACGCCACACACACACACACACACACACACACACACACACACACACACACACACACACACACACACCTTGCAGTCATCACATCACATCATAACACACACGCATACACAGCACCCTACACCATGGCTTTCTGCAATGCTAATTGGCAAATATTGGTATTTGTAACTGATATCAGTGATTTACTCTGTAGCCATTTTCACATGCTGCCAAACAAACATCCACCGTTACGGAAAAACCGAAGATTTATTTGTAACAAGGTCGCATTGTCAAGGTCGTGACTATCGTCATATTTACGGTGTGTAAGTCTACTTGGCAAAGCCGTCACCTCCTTAGAAATTACTCGACCTTATAAAAAGAGGTGCCACAGCGTGAAAACCGAACGTCTGCTAATTGCTTCGCACGGTCATCCGTTCGCAATGTTTGCAAAACTGCACCAGTTATTTGCAAAAACTTTCGCGAAATTTTCAATTAAGGGCCAACGTATAATGCTGGGGGGGAGGGGGGGGGGGGGGTACACTATTCCGTTGCAAATTGATCTGATTCAAAATTTTGCAAATTTGAAATCGAGCGACCACGTTTTACGACATATGTGAAAGAGGACAGAACGTTTGTAAATCCGCGTTGTTTTTACGTGTCGCAATGCAGTTTCAGCCTTTTATTTATTTATTTATTTATTTATTTATTTTGTTCAGTTTTCCCAGCATGGAAAGCGAAACCAATTTCAAACGTGAAATAAGAAGAACTCAGAAGAAGGACAGTGTCAGAGACGATCAGCGGTCGAAGACAAGTTTAGACTCAATGTTAGTGATCGCTCTGTGTGTGTGTGTGTGTGTGTGTGGTGTGTGTGTGATAGTGCTGCGTCTTGAACGAGTCGGCTGCTTCAGACGTTCGATTTTGTTCCGGACCATGATTATTTTCATTAAAAAGAAAAGAAATACTGTGCCGCCAAACGAAATGAATACGGACAATATGTTAAAAGAGTGTGTTAGTGCGCACGCCATGTTAAGAAAAAAAAAATTGTCTTTGGTTTCGTTTTGTGCCACCTGGGCTTACGGTAAAGCTTTCCGGTCTGAAGGCAAGTCTCTGGCTGGTGCCATAGCCCTGGGAGCAAGCTGTTGAACATGGCAGCAGGCACAATGTGTTGAGCCTGAGGGGCCCTGTTATTCGCCACCTCTTCATGTATAGGCTCCACAGCTCACGTCTGCAGGCACGAACACAACACGTGTCGACCTCAAGCAGGCATGGATGCAATTAGTCTCCTCCCCCCCCCCCCCTCCTTCCTTTCTCTACCCCCTGAACCCCCCCCCCCCCCGCCCCCTCCCTCAACGAACCCTTGTGCCCCACCCCCAGATCCTCTCTTCCCTTCCAGCCCAACTTTCAAAATGAAATTCTGCTTTCACGCGGACTTGAACTTCAGCAACATGTTTAGGACCAGTACGAAAATCAAGTCTCATGTTGTAACATTATTTTTCAAAGTAGCTTTTCTTGCGTGCGTTACGCCTCGAACGCTGGTGAATGGATAGCAGCCCTGGTGACGTCTCCCTGCCAATTGCTTTGGCATTACGAGACGAAACCTCAGTTTCCGGAACTGAACAACTGGTCAAAGTCCACTCACACTGTGGGTCTTATTTTTGATGAAGTTTGTATAACACAATGTAAATGCTGTGGTATTTGCGTGTTTGTTCACAAACCTCGGATGGTAACTTTGCGTTTCTTTTCTGGCTGTTCCATGTGTTTTGGGTGGAGTTTTCGTTTGAATCAAACAGTGGTGTTTGACATCACTCTCTTCTTCTTTCTGCGTGAACAATTTGACTTTCTGTGTGGGCATTAACTGATCAAGAATTAAGTACATAAGTGAGTGGGTAAGTAAGCAAAAGCATAATGCAAACAAGTGAAACAATAAATAAGTCAAACGATGTTAGTTAGTAACACAAGTCGAAAAGAGGTGGCCTCTCAATACGGGAGACAACTTTGGTGGCACGAGTACAAGAAAGAAGGGGTGCGTTACTTCCCCTGACCGCCACGGGGTTGGGACAGAAATTAATTTGGGTTTTTAGGTCAGCTGAGCAGAGGGTTCTTTCGGGTCGGCAGAAATGTTGAGAATATCATCCTCAAAGGAAAAAAAAAGGTGTAGCTTTTATGCCCCAAGGCCTTGACAGCTTTGATATATGAGTGCGACAAGTGTGGGGGGAAAAACAGAGCCTCGTCACCACATTTTGCGCCCTGGACAGAGAGAGAGAGAGAGAGAGAGAGATGAGAGAGAGAGAGGAGAGAGAGAGAGAGAGAGAGAGAGAGAGAGAGAATCACTTTGACGTATGACCCTTTAGGACGATATTCACCTTGTTTTGTGGAATATAGCCTGGATTATGGATGAAATAGGTGGAGAGAGAGAGAGAGAGAGAGAGAGAGAGAGAGAGAGAGAGAGGACAGACAGACAGACAGACAGACAGACAGACAGAGAGAATCACTTTGACCTATGACCCTTTAGGACAATATTCACCTTGTTTTGTGGAATGTAGCCTGGATTATGGATGAAAAAGGTGGAGAGAGAGAGAGAGAGAGAGAGAGAGAGAGAGAGGAGAGAGAGAGAGAGAGAGAGAGAGAGAGGACCATAAACTGGAATATGGATGGAAAAGGTGAATCTGAGTATGAGTATGTTCCCTGCCTCATTTCATTTTCAATCTCGTTTCGATTAAATTGAGGTTATTTGTATTTGTTTCTGTTTGTCTTTATGTTTGTCTTTTGATCTCCCTTGCATCCTTGGGTGGATCCTCAAGCGAAGGCTCAAAGATTGTCCCCTACATTTTATACTGTCTGCATAATGTCTTTAGTTTTTCAGCAACTTTTTCCCGCCCTAGACTTTCGTTTGGTTTCATTTACTATCCTTCGCTGGCTGCTTTGGGGGTGCTGTTGGATTCTTTTTTGCACC
>CM065718.1:58877178-58882178 GCA_033310375.1 Conus canariensis | reverse complement strand
AATCTGACCCGACCTCAATCTGACCCGACCTTAACCTGACCTAGCCGTACGGTCTCCAGAGCCATGTTCACCTGACCACACTGACCTGATCTGACCTGACCCGACCTCAGCCTGACCTGATTTGATCCGACCTCACCTGACCTAATCCAACTGCACATCTCCAGAGCCATGTTCACCAGCGAGGTCTGCATGGAGAGCGAGCAGCGGGCCGTCACACTGCAGGAAGTGACGGGGGAGACGCTGCGCGAGCTGGTGACCTACATGTACCAGGGTCACGTGACGGTGACGCACGAGACGGTGGAGTCGCTGATGACGGCGGCCAGCATGCTGCAGCTGGACTGCCTGGTGGAGTATCTGGAGCAGCACATGGTCAAGGCGCTCTCTGTGGACAACTGCGTGGAGGTCTGGCAAGTCTGGAGTGGAGGCTCTCTTCTCCTCTGTCTGTCTGTCGGTGTGTTTGTCTGAGTCTCTGTGTGTCTATGTGTGTGTGTGTGTGTGTGTGTGTGTGTGTGTGTGTGTGTGTGTGTGTGTATGTGTGGATGTTTGTCTCTGTCTGTCTGTCTCTCTGTCTTCGTCTCTTTGTTTCTGTCTCTGTCTCTGTCAGTCAGTCTCTGTCTCTTTGTCTCTGTCACTGTCTCTGTCTGTCTGTCTCTCTCCTGTCTGTCTGTCTGTCTCTCTGTCTCTGTCTGTCTGTCTCTATCTGTCTGTCTGTCTGTCTCTGTCTGTCTCTCTGCCCTGGAGCAGCACATGGCCAAGGCGCTCTGTGTGGACAACTGTGTGGAGGTCTGGCAAGGGGGTTGAGGCTCCCCTCGTCTCTGTCTGTCTGTCGGTGTGTTGATGTTTATCTCTCTGTCTGTCTGTCTGTCTCTGTCTCTGTCTGTCTGCATGCCTGTCTGTCTCTCTCTGTTTGTCTCTGTCTGTCTCTCTGTCTGTCTCTCTGTCTGTCAGTCTCTCTGTCTGTCAGTCTCTCTGTTTCTCTGTCTGTCTGCCTCTGTCTCTGTCTGTCTGTCTGCCCTGGAGCAGCACATGGTCAAGGTGTTCTCTGTAGACAACTGTGTGGAGGTCTGGCAAGGAGGTTGAGGCTCTCCTCGTCTCTGTCTGTCGGTGTGTTGTTTCTCTCTCTCTCTCTCTCTCTCTCTCTCTCTCTCTCTCTTGGCGATGTTCTCTCTCTCTCTCTCTCTCTCTCTCTCTCTCTCTCTCTCTCTCTCTCTCTCTGCTTTGGAGCTGCACATGGCCTCTGTGGATATCTGCGTGGAGGTCTAGCAAGGGAGTTGAGGCTCCCTTCTCCTCGTCTCTGTTTGTCGGTGTGCTTGCCCGTATGTCCGTGTCTATACCTGTTTGTCTGTCTGTCTGTGTACCCGTGGGTTTGCCGGTTATTTTTTTTTCTGTCCCATCTTCTGTGCCACCTCAGCGGCATTGCACCCACGCCGCTCATTCCGACACCCCGTCCACAGCCACAACCCGACCCGGCCCGCCGCAGCCTCGGCACGGGCAATCCACAGGGAGCAGTCAATATCAAATCGTCATGAGGCTACCCACCGGAGGAGACACCGCGCTGCTGCTGCCAGATCACTTCGGTGGTGCTCAGTGGCGCCTGTCCAAATCCTACACACGCGGAACACCACCTACTAAGCCCCCCTACTGACGACAATAATAGCTTAATCACGGAACCGGCGTGAGTGAGCTCTCCCTCCGGAGGGTGCCACCACGTCCGTCCAACGACCCCCATGGGTTTGCCGGGGGCTCTTTTAGAACAAAATAGCTCCCCTGCCTTCTGGAAGTTCTGTGTTTGTAATTTCCCCATTTCTGTTACTCTCTTTGACTTTCCTTTCCTATTTGTATTTTCTTTATCGTCGTCTGATATTTCTACCTATGTGGACGATTCTCCTGTCTATGTCCATGGAACGTTTTTGTTTCGTTTTTTTTTTTTTTTTTTTTTTTGGTTGTTGTTGTAAACAGTTTTTTTTCTTTTTTTCTGGGAGCAATTTGAGACATTCCACCTTTTTTTGTTGTTGTAATAGGGTGATTACGTAATAGAAAATTTTTACACATTGTCCAGAACAGAGTCTAGCTGTCCATTCTGCAATATGTATTTGCTCATAAAGCCCTTTTTAATGGATATTTTTGGTGACATTAAACTTTTTTTTTTTTCTCCTCATTACTCTTTTCCCCCACTTTTTCATGATCGTTTTTTGAACTTTGGAAGTGGTAAATCAGGGGAATGTCTGACGCTCGCAGAAAAGCCTGATTTAAATTGCCGTTGGGTGTCAACAGTTTAGCTATCGTGTCATTCACTGCTTTTAGTTTTTGTGCGTCTTTCTTAGGGTACAATTTTTTTCGATGATCTGAATTGTTTATGGTGTGACTTTTCTTTTCTTTTTTCTTTTCTCGTTTTTTTCCCCTTTTTTTCTTTCTTTCTTTCTTTCTTCTTCTCTTCTTCTTCTTTTTTTTTTTTGCCCGTGTGAGTTTGATCACGGTTTCCGTGATCCGTTGGACTGTAAAGATGAGCACTTAAAACGTGGTGTGTGTGTGTGTGTGTGTGTGTGTGTGTGTGTGTGTGTGTGTGTGTGTGTGCGTGCGTGCGTGCGTGCGTGCGTGCGTGTGTTGCCTCACCAATGTTTCTCTCTCTCTTGTCTTTCTTTCTCTGTCTGTCTGACTGTCTGTTTTTCTGTCTCTGTCTCTCTCTGTTTGTCTGCCTGCCTGTCTGCCTGCCTGCTTGTATGTGTATCTATCTGTCTGTCTGTCTGTCTGTCTGTCTGTCCGTCCGTCCGTCCGTCCGTCCGTCCGTCCGTCCGTCCGTCTGTCTGTCTGTCTGTCTGTCTGTCTGTCTGTCTGTCTGTCTGTCTGTCTGTCTGTCTCTCTCTCTCTCTCTCTCTCTCTCTCTCTCTCTCTCTCTCTCTCTCTCTCTCTCTCTCTCCCAGAGGCTTTCCTTTTCGTTGTCAAGTAATCTGTCAGATATGACACGATGATGACGACAAGATGATTATATTATGTGCTTTATCATGACAACAACGATGAGCTGTTTTGTTCCACGTAAGAGAGAAAGCAGTAGAACAAAACAGGAAAGAAAGTAAATAAGAATTGAGGAGGTCTGGTTAAATTTACAAATGAACAAAGAAAATAATAAAAGAAAGAGAGAGAAAAAAAAAAGGGGGGGGGGGGGGGGGGGAAGGAAAGAGGAAAAAAAAGTATGAATACTTGGAGGTCGATTAATGTTTCTAACTGCAAGAAGTAGAGAACATTTGAAGAAATCAGAAAGAGAAAAAGGAAGAAAGGCCAATGAAGCAAAAGAAAGAAAATGGCGAAAATGTTGAAATAGAAAAGAAGAAAGAAATGAGAGGTATGGATAAAAAGGACCCAAGGAAAGAAGAGACAATCAGAAAAAAAAAGAACGAAGGAAAGAAAAAGAAGAGGACATCAGGAAAAAGAAAAAGGAAAGTGAAAACAAAGAGAGAAAAGTTATGAAAAAAAATAGAAGCGAAAAAGAATGAAGATAAAAATGATGAAAAAGAAAACAAAGATAAAAAAAAAGAAGAGAAAAGGAAAACAAAAAAAAAGGACAAAAAGGGAAAGAAATGAATATCGAAAAAGAAAAGAGAAAGAAAGAAAGAAAGACGTGAAGAAAGAAAATACAAAATTACAGACGAAAAAGTCATTAAAAAAAAAAAGATAAAGGGAAAAAGAGAACAGAGACAAGAAGACAAAGACAAGGATTGAACGAGAAGACAAGAAACAGAAATGAAAAAACAAGCAAACAAACAAAGAAGGCCTAGTCAGATCATCCCCTAAATCCACAACCTTCGCGCCCATCTCCTCCAGGTCCTAGCCTACGCCGACTTCCACAACCTGAGCACCCTGAGGCAAGCCGTCAAGTTCTTCGTGATGGACCACTTCTCCGAGCTGCTGGACTCCAACAGCCTGCTCCTGCTGCCCTACAACGTCTTCCAGGAGCTGGTGCAGGCCGACGAGCTGAACGTGGACGAGGAGGAGGCGGTGTACGAAGCCGTCATGCTCTGGGTCCAGCACGACATCGAAGAGCGGCACCGCCACTTCACCAAGCTCTTCCAGCTCGTCCGTCTGTCGCTGCTGTCCAAAGAGTTCATCGAGTCGGACGTGCTCAGGAACCCTCTCGTGGCGCGAGACCCTTACTGCCGAGGCCTGGTGACCATCTCCAACCTGTACAGGATCCGTCAGGGGATGGACCAGGCGGAGGAGGACGGGGAAGACGAGCTGGAGGTGAACATCAAACGCCGCCACGGGATGTTCAACAAGGTCCTGCTCATCTTCTCCGGGGGAGCCGGCAGCGAGAGCGAGAGGTCCTTCACGGCGTTTGATCCGGAGACCCAGAAGAACTACCTGTCCATCAGGCATCACCCGACGTTCGACTTCAAGTACAAGATCGACCACTACCGCCTGGCGGTGACTGAGGAGGGGCGAATTTTCTTTGTGGGAGGGATCTTCTTTGACCACTACCACTTCGATGAGCATGGGGAGGCCATGGATAAGGTGTTACGCTACGATCAGAGGGAGGGCCAGTGGAAGATGTGTGCTTCCATGAACTCTGCCAGGTATTGGTGATTGTGTCTGTCTGTCTGTCTGCTTTCTTCTTATTGTACAGTATTTATCATATTGAGCTGAACTTTGTGTTATCGTGTTGTATTGATTGTATTGTATTGTATTTTATGTTTATTGCATTGTCTTGTATTCATTGTGCTGTGTTGTTGTGTTTTACTGGTTTAGATTGTATTGTGTTGCACTATGACGTCTTGTATGATTCGTAAAATGCTGTTGTAGAGTCTGACTAAACGAATGTCTGTATGTCTGTCTTTTTTCTTTTCCAACTCTTTTCCTTCTCCCTCCCTCCCTTCCTCTTTCCCCATGTCTCTCTCCCTCTCCCCCTCTCTCCTCCTTCCCTCCATTCTCTCTCTCTGTGTCTCTCTGTCTGTTTGTCTCTGTCTCTCTCACTCTCGTCTTTCTTTCCCTCCTGTTTCCCCTCCCCT
>CM065718.1:58864678-58874678 GCA_033310375.1 Conus canariensis | reverse complement strand
AACTGTGTTCACCGATACCAAAAGCAGAAGTTTCACATGTACATCCACTCACTCACACGCACGTTCCCACCGTTCCTCTCCCTGCTCTGGCTCTCCTCCTCTCTCCCACTTCACCCCGTCTTCTGAGAGAGAGAGAGAGAGAGAGAGAGAGAGAGAGTGACGAGGCTAAACAAACCATTTTAACAAATATGTCACAAAATTATTCAGACACATAGGGAACAGAAAGAAACTTACAGTTAGAACCACGCACTTTCATACAAATCTAACACAGTAGTGAATATCATCACTAAAAGATCAGTTTGTGGCGACGGGAAAGCAGAATAATTTTCTCCAAAAAGGTTTACTAACAATGTTCATAGATGACAATGCTTTGTGCACCATACACCACTGAGTCCTTCAAACTAAGTCTGGTTTTTTTTTCTTTGTTGTATTTACAAAACTCATTCTTTGCGGCTGATTTTGATCTCCTCTTCTGGTCAGGTCTTGGCGATGTCCGTCTGGGTGACCAATGAAATCATCTACCCATTAACAGAGGTTTTTTTTTTTTTTTTTTTTTTTTTCGAGGAGCACTGTGTGTGCCTGTGAAACTTTGTCTGGTAGGCAGTAAAAATTGATTGCAACAGTTGGTTCGTTTCTTGGAGTACCGTCTTTACGACGAGGTATTCATTATCACCTGAATTTCCAGTGTCTTGTACACGGATGGTGATCCTAGTGAGAGTGTCACCATGCCCAGCAACTGTCGTGCTCTCTTGCTGTTCAAACCGGTGCAACAGCCCGTTCTTACTCCCCTCTGGAACTTACCCCGGGGTAAGTCTGGGCTAGCCTGCTTTTACCCCCGGGGGTCATTCTAGGACTAGCTAGAACTTACCCCCCCTAGATGGAACTTACCCCCCCCCCCCCGGGGGTTTAGAGTCTCTTGAGTACCTGTGTACCTTAGCTTGTACAATGCAGATGACTAGTGGTCAGTGCCACTGACCACTGGTCATTATGACGTAAATCGGAGATTTTAACTATTTAACAGCTAATTAGTGTTTCCCGAGTGCTTGTGTACCTTGTACAATGTAGATTACTTGTAGTCAGTGCCACTGACTACTGGTCATTATGACGTAAATCGGAGATTTTAACTATTTCACAGCTAATTATAGTCTCCCGAGTACCTGTGTACCTTGTACAATGCAGACGACTGGTGGTCAGTGCCACTGACCATTGGTCACTATGACGTAAATCAGATATTTCGACTATATTACAGTTAATCAGTGTCTCATGGGTGTTTGTATACCTTGTGCAATGCAGACAACCAGTGGTCAGTGTCACTGACCATTGGTCACTTTAATGTATATCAGAGATTTTAACTATTTTTACAGCTAATTAGTGTCTCCTGAGTGCCTGTGTACCTTGTAGAATGTAGAGACTGGGGGGGGGGGGGGTCAGTCAACTAGGGGGGGTGGGGTGGGGGGGGGGGGGTAAGTCGCTGTTGTGACCGGGGTAGCAGCTAGCCCAACTTACCGGGGTAGTCGGTGGGGTGGGGGGGGGAGATGGGCTGTGACCGCAGCGTGATCTTGAGATGAGCTGTAGTTCCTGGAATGTCCGGTAGGACGTCAGCCAGAGAGTCGCTTAGCATACCCGAGCTAGACTCGGGTCAATACCAGAGGGGGGAGGAGGGGTAGAGAATAGAGGCTGTACACCGGCAACGGACGGCATTTGAGAGAGATGTATGTTCACATTAGAAATGTTATGCAGGTAGGACGTCAGCCAATATGGCTCCGTTCTTATGATACAGAGTAGGTGCACAAGAGAGGAGAGAGAGGAGAGAGAAGTAGAGAGAAGGAGTAGACTGAGAGAAGTTCTCGTCCACTGTTAGTAACGATGCTAGATATTGCGGATACTTCGTCTTCAATACTGTGTCTGCTGTTCAAGTATTAATGACGAAGGTGTTACTACCCTCTGTCTTCTTCTCGTCCGTTGTCTGTCTGTCTGTCTTAAAACTTTCTCTCTCTCTCTTAGAAGATCCCTCTCTCTCTCTCTCTCTCTTCCTCTCTCTCTCTCTCCTCCTCTCTCTCTCTCTACCCCCCTCTCTTCCCCTCTCTTTCTCTCCCTCCCTACCCCCTCTCTCTCCTCCCTCCCCCATCTTTCTCTGTCCCTCCTTCCCTGTCTCTTTCTTAGGTAAATGAAGGCTAACTATCGTGGATGACTTTGCTTCAGGACTGCATCTACCTGTTCGGAGGTATTGACGACGAAGGGTGTTACCTGGACACGGTCATCTGTTACCATACCAACCGGGACACGTGGAGTCTGCTGAACACCCAGATGTCGGCTCCCAGAGCGGAATGCTCGGCCTTCACCTTCGACGACAAGATGTACGTGCTGGGAGGCATCAATCAGGTACAGTGGACTTCATGTGGTCTGGCATTGAGTGAGCCAGTCACGCAGAATATCAGAGGTTCATGTTCGGAGGATGCTAGTTGGAACTCGGAACTCTTAGTTTACAAGTCACGCGGTCAGAGGCACAAATCGGACTGCGTCTTTCAATGGCGTTTTGCCATAAAGGTATGTTTATCGAATTTTGTCATTTAAGTATGATTGGAAGAACGAGACAGTTATATAGGGAACTTCAAAATACACTGATACCCTGAAAATACCAGTCTCTAGACGGCAATGTTTGATTTATATGATTTATTTCAGACTGGGAGAAAATTCCTTGAAAATGCCAGTCTCCAATGGCAATTTTCAATCCATGTGATTTATTTCATATTTCGAGAAAATTGCAGTTTGAAATGATTAAATCTAGAAAACTTGGTGGGAAAAGTGTATATACTGCGCTTTTATTTCCAGATTCTTTTTTGATTGTTCAATTTGGAATGCATGCTTTGAATATCAGTGCAAACGTTTATATCGAGAATTCATTTACCTTCAGTACTTTAACTTGGCGATGAGTGTTCAACATGAAGTTGTTCGTAATGAATCAGCCCACTTTGTTTCACTTGTTTCTTCCACACCCCAAACAGGGGCAAAAGGATTGAATCTTCTGAATCGTGAATGTTTAAATGGACAAGAACGTCCACAAATTTTAAAAAAAGGAATGAGTGTTGAATAAACAAAACAAAAACAAAAACAAAACTGCAAGCCTTTTTTCAAGTCAAGGGAAACCACTCCTGTAGTATGTGATTACACTTCGAAGCCATTAGTCACACTTTCGTGATAATACTGTGTTGAAAGGATGATCAAATCGAAATCAGACTGGAGACCGTGAAAGAGTATATTTCTTTCCCCTCCATGACTTGGAACTCACGTTTGTGTGTATGTCTTTCTAAGGGGCTGGATAGAGCTGAAAGTAAGGCTGTAGGTCTGAGGTGACTTAGATCTGACAAATCCTTTCACTATGGAAGGGAAATCAGTGGCATTTTCTAAAGCTTGGCGGAAATGTTGTAAGCTTGAATATAATGTTACCTATTTGTGCTAGAGACTGAGCAAAACCAGGCAGAGCCAAAGCGAGTGGAATGGGTGGTATGCTTTGAGGACGTAAGAGAGAGAGAGAGAGAGAGAGAGAGAGAGAGAGAGAGAGAGAGAGAGAGAGAGAGAGGACAGAGACAGAGACAGAGAGCGACAGAGACAGAGACAGAGAGCGACAGAGACAGGGACAGAGACAGAAAGAAATGGCATTATCCTGCTAATCTCACCCACCCACCCCCTCCCTCCCCCATCTCTCTCCTCTCACCCCCCCCCCCATCTCCCCACCCTCCCCCTCCCACCCAGGTAGGAAACGTGGTGTCCGTGGAAGTCTACAACCCAGAAACCAGCAAATGGCACCTCGGCGAAGACTTCCCGGACGACCGGAAGTTCACCTCCGTGGCGCAGATCGGCAGCGACCTCTACGTGTGCGGCGGCGTGCGTCAGACCTTTCGCCGCTCCGGCAGCGGCCTGGGTCGCCGGGCGCCGACCATCGAGTCCAAGGACCTGTACCGCTACGACCTGCGGAGTCACACGTGGAGTCACGTGACCCGCATGGTGGCGCTGGGCTGCAACGTCACGTGCGCGGCCGCCATGTTGAACGTCAAACAGCTGCAGGAGATGGGAACTGGGGCCTCCTCCTCCTCCTCCTCCTTCTCGGGTGGAGGACAATGACAGGCAGGGCAGAGGGATGTGTTGTGTTGGGGGTTGTGTTATGTGGCACTGAATTACTTTTTTTTTTCATTTTTTTCATTTGCAAAGTGAGGGGACTTTAGGTGGAGATCTAAACACATTTTCAAAGTAATTATTATGACTCCACCGAGCAACGTGGACAAACGAATCACGAGACAAAACACGAGGCGTTTCGACCTCATAGTCTTCATCAGGTGAGAGAAACAACACTCGGGACAACGAAAATGGAGAACGGGCAATCACTTCTCTTTGGGCCCATCTTGCGTCGAGTTCGACAAAGAGAAGTGATTGCTCGCTTCTTCATTTTCGTGGTCCCGAGTGTTGTTTATCTTGCCTGAAGAAGACCTGCGAGGTCGAAACGCGTGGTGTTATATCTTGTGATTCGTTTGTCCACGTTGTTCGTTGGAGTCATAATGATTAGTGATTTTTTTTTCGATCTTTTTAGCTCTGCCAAGATCTTTGTTTCCACCCCCCCCAAACCCCCCCCCTCCCCCTTGCACCTCCATTGCATTGTTTGTTTATTTGTCAGCAGTAATATACTATGCGAGGAAAGACCTAAACCATTGTTTTGTCAAAAGGTGAATAGTAGCTCAAGAATGAAGGTATTTAATTTGGGTATGGATCCGTGGTGGCTATGCGGATCAGAGAGAGGATGATCCATTCGTTAAGATTATTTTACCCCCCCCTCCCTCCTCCCCCCCCCCCCCCCCCCCCCCCCCCCCCCCCCCCCCCCCGCCCAATATGAACATAGTTCAGTAACTGTTCACAGATGAACCACTGTCTATGAAGTCATATATTTTCATGGAATATTGAAACTTTCCAAAGATATGAACGTTTACATTTCGGGTTTTTGTTTGTTTGTTTGTTTATTATCCTGTTACGAAAAAACTTCATGGGTTTCACTTCAGTTCGGACCTATTGTTATTTCCCCTGACGCACCATGAACACTGTGACATTGCTGAAGATGGGCAGAGCTATTAGCTCCCCCGATTGCCTTTCGAGGTTTGTTTATTTATTTATTTATTCATGTATTTTTTTCATTTGTTTACTTATTTGTTTATTTGTGTGTTTATTTATTTTATTTTATTTTATTTTGCATTGTTTTATTTGATGCCTCGTCTTCCATGCTCCCTCAGTGATGTTCCTCCCACGCAGGTCATTCCAGAGCCTCCATCCATAGCTGCACCCAGGTCGTCCTGTTGCAGCCCCACAGCCGGTGGTCTGCAAAAAACTTATCAGTGTTAAGTCGTCATCAGGCAGCTCACCAGAGCAGGCGCTGCACTGTTGCCGAGTCACCTCGATAGTGTTCCGAAGAACCCGTTTCAGTCCAGAATACGCCAGATGCCACCGACTAAGCTTAAACCTGAAGACACTGATGCCAAGTGGTCGAGCCAGCGTGAGTGAGTTTCCCCGTCGGAAGAGCGCCACCACATCCATCCACCCATGGCCTGTTTGAAGGACCACTGAATTGGACTTTTTTTTTTTTTTTTTTTTTTTTTTTTTAGTGATCAGTTAGGATGAGGCTGAAGAAGATGATACATTAAAGGAACCTTCTGGTCAGAGACTGCATGACCAACCTGTACTCTATGCACCTTTTCGTACTGTATCCTGGAGTCTACGAGGCCCGGGGAATACAGACATCTGTCGTGTTGACTGGGACATTTTTAGCAACCCTCTCAGACAAGAATCCATGAAGTGGACAGAACTCAACTGAGTGTGGTTCAGACTAAAATATCCCACCAAGCCCTTAGTACACTTAGCTCCAGGTAATAGCCGACCGGGTCCGTAATATCCCACAGGCAAAAGTGTCTGTTGAGACTCGACATCACGACCTTCCAGTTGACAATTCAACGACGCTAACCACTGAACCTTAACTGCACTTGATTTCATCGTGTTGGTTTTGACTGTGTTAATTTGACTGTGTTAAACTGGGGTGCAATTTCGCAAATCACTTTAACACACTGCACTGTGCGGTTGATGTGTGTGCTGCACTTCACTTTGTTGTACTGGCCGGGTGGTCTACATTATTCTTGTGAAGCAAGTAGGAGACACGCTCACCCCAAACGCTGAGGAACTGGGGTCTGGACTGGAAAGAAAGGCCGGGGAGTGAAAATGATGGCGGCCAGCACATAACGTGCAGATTATTTTTACTTCACAAAAAAAGTACAAAAATTGCTGTGTTTTATTGATGCGGTTGGTTTTCTCACTCTGTCTCTGTCTGTCTGTCTGTCTGTCCGCCTGTCTTTAACATATAAGAGGGACTCAGTGTGCAGATTCGCAGACATTTTTGCTGGAAAGCGATCGACAGTAATGATTCCTTCCATTTTGGACGGAACCAAAGGAGAGTAACGATCCGTTACCATTTGCCAGGAAACCAAGGGATAATATTGATTCGTTAACGTTTTGGACGAAAACCAAGGTGCAGTTTTGATTCAATACCATTTGGCATGAAACCAATGGACAGTTAAGATTCGCAGACATTTTACAGGAAAGCTGTGGATGCTCATGATTTCTTCCATTTTTGACGCAGCTAAGGGACAGAACAGTTTCAGTCTTGGAGGAAACCGAAGGACAGTAGTGGTTCGTCACTATTCTGGAAGAGTACCAAGGAACAGTACTGATTCTTTATTATTTTGAAAGGTAATGATTCGTGGTTATTTTGGAGGAAACCAATGGATAGTAATAATTCTTCCCCATTTTGAAAGAAGTAACGATTCGTTACCATATTGAAGGAAACCAATAGATAATGATGACTGGTTACCATTTTGAAAGAAAGCAATGGATGATGATTTTGTTTTGTTTTTACTATTTTGAAGGGAACCAGCGAGCATTAAGTGGAAACCAACGGACAGTTATGATTCCATCACGTATATTTTGGAGGAAATTAACGGGCATGATGATTCGTAAAAATGCTTGAGGAAAGCAGTGAATAGCAATGAATCGTTACTATTCTGGAGGAAACGAATGATCAGTAATGATTAGTCAGCATTTTGGAGGAAAACAATGGAAAACAATGAATCGTTACTATTCTGGAGGAAACGAATGATCAATAATGATTAGTCAGCATTTTGGAGGAAAACAATGGAAAACAATGAATCGTTGACATTTGGAGGAAAGAAATGGACAGTACTGAATCGTAACCATTTCAGAGCAAAGCAGAAGACAATAATGATTCATTGAATTTTTGAGAGGAAACCAGTGGACAATGATTCGTCAACGTTTTGAAGGAAACCAATACATAAGCCATTCAGGTTTGTAGCCCTACCGACTTTGGAGTTCATTTGAGCCTTCTTTTTGTTTGCAGATAAAAAAAAGAATTTGATGCATTTAAATTGAAGGAAATGTGCGCTGGCTGCTTCTAGAGTGCGATTTAGTTTTAGCTGTACGTTAGACACGAAACCTTTTATTCACCGTTATGTGAAGTCGAGAACATTCTTCAGCCGGAAAAAGACACTGACATACTTCTGTGCCTTGAGAAAATTAATTGCAAATATTGATTTGATTTATCTGTCTCTGTCTCTGTCTCTCTCTCTCTCTCTGTGCGTTCACGTGTGTATGCATTCAAGGGGCATTTTTTTTATGCGAGTGAACTATTGACATGCATGTTTGTGCTTGTGCTTCTATACGTGTGATAATCAACCTAGGGAGAAGAACAGAAAAAGTATCTGTGTGGTTTACCAAATCGGGCGGGGGGGGGGGGGGGGGGGGGGGGGGGGAGGAAACGAAGAAAGAAAAGAAAGTGTGGCTGATTCCATCAAGAGAATTGTACCTTTTACCCCAAGATTTTATCAAATGCCCTCGATCTCCTTCTGCAGATTGCATCAAGGTTTTTCATTTTGGGGTAAAAAAAACAACAACAACAACAACAACAGAAAATTCTGCTTCGATTTCTGGTTTAGTTTTCCTTTTCTTTCCTTATTTGAAAAAAAGAACAGAAAAAAAAAATCTCCAACTCTAGGCTCAGCGCCAAACTACCAGGCACACATTGTCGAACGGACACCATGGAGCAGGAAGGGGAAGAGACGAGGGGGGGGGGGGGGGGAGGGAGGGGAAGGGGTTGGGTTGGGAGCGGAGAGGGTAAGAAGGGTGTCGGAGGAACGCTCGAAATCTAAAATCGACCCTTCCCACTCTCCCGCCCGCCAACGTCTCTTCAGGGATTGAAATGGGAGCTGAATCACCGGCTTACGAGGCAGGGGGGGGGGGGGGGGGGTGGAGGGAGGCGAAGCGGAGGAGGGAGACGGTGCGGGGAGGGGGGGGGGAGGGGGTAGGGATTCTTCCCGCCGGGTCTCAGCTGTGCCACTTCCCATGATGAAGAGAGAGCCGGACGCTTTGACAACCTGCCCAGCGCAGACTGACAGACAGATCAGGGGAAAGAATCCCTTTCGGCCTCCCTCGTCGCCGCTACAGTTCCGTCGCTTGTGCCGGCGAAGTGAAAGTGCAATGTGTGGGAGGTCAGAGGTGTTCCTCCTCTCACACCATTATTTGCTGCCCTGGGTAGACTTGGCATAGGAAGAAATTGCCCAGGTTTAGTATGGTTATGGTCTGTTCGACTTCACAGAGCCTTTGAGAAAAAAATGCTGTCCTTAAGAAAACAAAAGAATAAAATTGGAAATGAAATGAGGCAGGGAACAGCAAACGATAAACAGTAAACAAGTGTGGTATTTTTTGCTCCCACAAGAAAACCTAACACAGAGTAACTTTTATTCAAGACTGGCACAGCCTTTTAAACTTGAATAAAGTCAGACAAATACGTAGACGAACAATCTAATAGTGGGGGAAAAAAAACAAGCACAGGCCAACAACTGAACTGTCTTCATAGTAATGACTTGGCAAAGATTTGGACTTAAGGGGGGGGGGGGGGGGGGGGGGGAACATGAAATTAAAAAAATGTTACAGTTATGAAAACTCTTCACTAGCTGCATAAGGAAACCATTGCAATCCCTTTTGAAGGCAGATATATTCGTATTGCCTGCTCCAAGGCCTTTCGTCCGCTGGGTTGGAACTCATCAGGGAGACACGGCTGGTTGTGTCTGCACTCCTGGCGTCAAATAGAGACACACCACAGTCCATAATACTGTGGTGTTCTCACCCCCAAGGGTGCAAAAAAGAATCCAATAGCACCCCCAAAGCAGCCAGCGAAGAGTAGTAAATGAAACCAAACAAAAGTGTGGGGAGGAAAACAGTTGCTGAAAAACTAAAGACATTATGCAAATAGTATAAAATGTAGGGGACAATCTTTGAGCCTACGCTTGAGGATCCACCCAAAGACGCAAGGGAGATCAAAAGACAAACACACAGACGGACAGAAACAAATACAAATAACCTCAATTTAATCAAAACAAAATCGGAAATGAAATGAGGCAGGGAACAGCAAACGATAAACAGTAAACAAGTGTGGTATTTTTTGCTCCCATAAAAAAACCTAATACAGAGTAACTTTTATTCAAGACTGGCACAGCCTTTTAAACTTGAATAAAGTCAGACAAATACATAGACGAACAATAGTGGGGGAAAAAAACAAGCGCAGGCCAACAACTGAACTGTCTTCATAGTAATGACTTGGCAAAGATTTGGACTTAAGGAGAGGGGGGGGGGGGGGGAGTTTGAAGATGGAGAAACTGGGAACATGAAATTAAGAAAATATGTTACAGATATGAAAACTCATCACTAGCTGCATAAGGAAACCATCGCAATCCCTTTTGAAGGCAGATATATTTGTATTGCCTGCTCCGAGGCCTTTCGTCCGCTGGGTCGGAACTCATCAGGGAGACACGGCTGGTTGTGTCTGCACTCCTGGCGTCAAATAGAGACACACCACAGTCCATAATACTGTGGTGTTCTCACCACCAAGGGTGCAAAA
>CM065718.1:58819678-58859678 GCA_033310375.1 Conus canariensis | reverse complement strand
CTGCCTGCCAGTCTGTCACTTGTCTCTTTCTCTGTCTGTCTGTCTCTGTCTGTATGTATGTCTGTCTGTCACACACACACACACACACACACACACACACACACACACACACACACACACACACGTACAAATGTGCGCGCACACTCACACACACACACACACACACACACACACACACACACACACACACACACACACACACACAACATAGAAATACACGCACACATGCAAATACGCCTCTCTATACGTATACGAGTATACTACATTACATTACAATATCAAATAATCACAAAATTGAAAAACAAATTACAGTAACAGGCCAATAGGACTATTCAATATACTTCGTCCAATGCCATACACTTTAAGTGATTGATTATATCATACAGAGTCAGCAGATAATCTAAAATGTACTGCTTGTCAAAATACAACATATTTAGAATCTGGCAATCAAAAAGACTGTGGAATGGAAAGAAAACCACCACACACACACTGAACATTCTTAGAATATTTTACTTTCCAAGCATCGAGCCTCATATTATGTAATAAAATAACAATATGCCTTGGTCCAGAAAAAAAGGTTTTAAAACGACCAGTTTCAGTCTCAAATATGATACTCTTTCAGTTGCATTGCACATTTCTTTCACTGACAATGGAACTGATAATGAGGTAGTATCACTTACATTTCGGGCACCCAGTTTTGCGATTTTATCTGCCAATTCGTTTATACTTATTCCACAATGAGAGGGAACCCAACAAAACTTGACACAAGAACCTTTCATTACTAGACAATTAATAAGATACTTTATCTCAAAGATGATCTCATTTCGTTTTTTGTTTGAATCACTCCTGGTTGGATTTAATACTGATTTTGAATCAACACAAAATAACATGTTGAAAATAACCATGTCTTATACTGATAATATGCTGAAATGCCATGACTAATGCAATCAATTCGGCTGTAAATATTGAATAGCCCTTTCCCAAGCAGTACGACTTTTGTACTTTAAAATTAGGTCTTAAAAAACCCGCATTGCACTGCCATCCTCACTAACTGAACCATGAAGACTCATGTTAGGCTGAGACTGAAATCTTAATTTCTGCAGACGTACATCATAAGAATCAACATGAACACGTTCTGGATCTGGGATGAAAGACATCTGACTTCTTTTTCAGAAGAAGTCTGTTTTATCATTATTTTCTGTAAGTTTATCTATTGCCATCCCTTTTTTTCCCCAGAGATGCAGATCTGAATGAGTAGAGTGCCAGAATGTACCTGTGCTAGGTGGGAAGAGCTGTCATTGGGAAAAAACAGACTGGTCAAAGGTTAAGAATGAGTTATGGATGAGAGCGAATTTATGTAAAGCACAAAGAGGATGGAACCAAGGACAGAGCCCCTAGGAACACCATAAGAAACTTATACAAGGTGAAATTGAAATTTGCCTGGATTCTATCACAGTGATATGACTGAAACCACAACAGAGCAATGCCAGGTATACTTGTGCCAAACTTGAGTCTTTTCAGTAAAATAGCGTAATCAACGGTATCAAATGCTGCAGACAGGTCAAGGAGAGTCAGCACAGAGACATCAATATTATCAAGTATGTAGAACACCTTAAGTAATCTGAAAAAACTCTGCTCTGATTCAAATGATTAGTCACCGATGAAATACGATGCCGAAGCTTTGAAGCTGAGCCAAGCTAGCAAAGGCCAATACATTGTCATGCACAAAGTGGAGGAAAGCGACTTTTAAAATCAGTGACCATTAATGAAGACCATAGAACCCTTTACGCTCACGGAGTTTTAAAGCCATTATTGAGGTTGACGTGAAATGGATCTCTGGAGAAGCATTAAGGAAAACAAAAAAGGAGCAGTGACAATCTTTTCCACTGGCTCTTTACTTGGAACATTTTCAGGTTATGCACTAAGTGGGAAAAAAAGAAAGGGAGGGAGGGAGTGTTGGGGAGGGGTGGGGGGTGGGGGTGGAGAAGGTGGAGGGGGCAGTCCTAATGCAGTGGGACAAACAAAGCATTTCTATAAACTATCCTAGGCTGATAAAGCGTACCCTCAAAAATGACCCAGGATAGGAATGGCACTGATTGAAAAAAGAAAAAGAAGCTATTTTTTTGGTGGTGACCGAAGGGTATACGGATTTACTTCCCTTGCGTCAACGAAACGAAGCGTGCGGGTTTAACTCCCTTTGCCAGAAGTGAATTGAGAGGGCTGGAAAAGGGAAGGAAATGCGGCCAGACGAAAAGCACAGGGGACAGAAGGCGGGCGGGGCTGAGGAGCTTGGCTCCAGCGTTAAGAGGTAAGTGATGAGAACGGTGTGTGATGAATGGGGGCCGGGACAGACCGGAAAATGCGGCGAGAGACTCGGGGGGAAAATGGCGGCAGGAAGCAGAAAGCTGTACTGGGCGGCTTTTCAAGGTTCTTTTGATAGTGTTTCTCCAATTAAAGTCTCTGTCTGTCTGTCTGCCTGCCTGTCTGTCCGTCATTGTTCTCCTTCTCTGTCGGTTTGTCTGTCTGTCTGTCACACACACACACACACACACACACACACACACACACACACACACACACACACACACACACGCACGCACGCACGCACGCACATACATGTAGGTCAGAAATCAGCAATGAAACTGCCTACTGTCCATTTAATATGGCTATGGGGTTATGAGCTGCATTTCTTCTGTTGCTATACGGTTCTGAGAGATTCACGAAGAGTGAAATCGGTTCAGCCGAATCAGTACCAGGTTCCATGCAATTTTAGATTGTTTGCTCAGTTGACAAAGCATGGTTCTGCCATAAACAATGGGCTGGAATAGCTCAGTTGGTAAAGCACCTGGATCGTATCGTGGTCCTGGTAGCCATAGAGTCGAGGGTTTGAATTTCCCTCGGGTCGTTTCATACAGGGGGAGTTCCTTTCAGAGTCCTTCAAATTAGGCTTAAAGCCTTAACTTGTCTGGGTTTTTCCAAACTCTTGAGACAGGCTTAGTGTCGGTGAGGAAAAACCAACTGAACACAGGGAAAGTCCCTTTGACAGCGGGAAAAGGCTGCACCCGGGATCCTCTTCAGAGGGCCCGTCAGACCGTGTGGTAACAGAGTCTCTGAATCCAGAGTTGTACTGGTTTCGCCTGTCAGCGAAACGGCAACGAGTTGGGCTATGTGATGTACGCCGCAGTTTGCGTGATGGTGGGATCAGCGGTGGTCACAAAATACTGGCTGGTTCACCCACTGGATCGCTTCCATGGAGGTTCTGTGGTGTCGCGTCCAGTGGCCATCATAAAATGAAGTCTGCAGGGAGCAGTTGTGTCCTTTGACGTCTTAATGAAATGCCATAGGCATGCCTGCATACTATGCAGCACTTGAGGACAATGTTTCTCTGGGTCTCACTGGCATTTTCGTATGAATCTTTTTCTGGTCTTTTTCGTGTCTGCCTTTTTAATGGACCTGAAGAAAGGCACAGTTTGTTGACGGTGAAGAAAGATCCCCCAATGACAGGAAAAGTCCGGTTGACAACAGGACAGACTGCCGCCTTGGATCCTCTTCAGAAGGCACATACAACTGTATGGCGAAAGCGTGGCAGTGTCTGGAGTTGTACCGGTGTCACCTGTCAGCGAAACAGCAACGAGTAGGCCTACGAGATGCTCGCAGCAGTTTGCTTGATGGCGGTCTGCAATCAAGAAACACGGGTTAGTGCATCCATTGGGAAACGTCCATGCAGATTCTGTTCTGTCGCCTCTCGTGGCTGTCACGTAACGGCATCTGTCAGGGAACAGTTATGTTCCTTGACTTCTTGATGGAATGTCCTCCACATGCCTGCACACTACGTCAACACAGCGCAAGTTTCCCACAGTGGTGGTTTGGCAGTTGTAGACAGTATTTCCTTGGCATCCTCGTGTGTTCTGTAAAATGTTTTGATTCTGACTCCATTTCACGAAAATTATTTCCAGTAACACTATAAACAGAGGTTCCGTATATGCACGCATGCATAGCTCAGACAAAACCCTATCACCTGCTTTCAGAAGTTAAAGCCAGTTTTGCAGTTGGTGTGGATGACACGTATACATATAACACGTATCCTCCGTTAAACATCGTGGGAATAAGTGAGTGATACTAGACCAAAGAAAAAGGAAAACAGGCGCTTAAAAGGTCGCCAGTTGTAACTTTGCAGGATTTGTGTTTTGGTTTCTATGATATAGAAGTATGTGTTGAATTTATTTGATTTGTACAAGCCATTGGATTCTTTTGGTGTGTCTAGTTCTCTGTAATTTTTTTTTCGTAAGGGGCATAGGCTTTTATCTAAAAACAACAACAACAACAACAACAAGCAAACAAATAAATGAACAAACTCCAGTCTGGGGTCTCTGATATGGGCGAGAGTTTAATCTAAAAAAAAAAAAAAAGAAAAGAAAAGCAAACTCCAGTCTGGGGTCTCTGATATGGGCGAGAGTTTAATCTAAAAAAAAAAAAAAAGAAAAGAAAAGCAAACTCCAGTTTGGGGTCTCTGACAGGGGCGAGAGTATAATCTAAAAAGAAAAAAGAAAAGATAAGAAAAGCAAACTCCAGTTTGGGGTCTCTTATATGGGCGAGTTTAATCTAAAAGAAAAAAAATAATAAAAAAAGAAAAGAAAAGCAAACTCCAGTTTGGGGTCTCTCATGTGGACGAGAAGACGCCATAGAGCGTACCAGTACTAAACATACTTTTTATTCAGTATTGGGAGGTGTGCAGAACACACTCACACACGAGCACACACACACACGCGCGCGCGCGCGCGCACGCGCACACACACATGCGTCTATCTATCTACCTACCTACCTATCTGTCTAACTAATCTATCCATCTACCTATCTATCTATCCATCCATCCGTCTGTTTTGCCCACACACAGTCTCTCTCTCTCTCTCTCTCTCTCTCTCTCTCTCTCACACACACACACACACACACGCACACACACACACACACACACACACACACACACACACACACATAATAACAGTGCGAACGAAGATCTGGTAGGATTAGCAATCGCCCCGGCTTAAATGGCAGTTGCGATTTGCACTTGCGGAAAACATCATTGGCAACTAACTGCTCTGGCACAATTTTAAATTATACCGGTACAGATAAGAATAGCGAACTGCACTGGGACGATTGCTAATCGCACGGAAGAACTTGAGGAGGAAGCGGTCCAAGCGGAACCAGTCATACCTGTTGAAAACGAAACTGTTCACTGTGGGCTCTATCATCATGTTGAGTAATGTCACTTTTATTTTTGATAGGATATCAGTGCAGGAAACGGTTTTATGACAGATTAAAAACGATAAAAGGAGGAGTATAAGGCAATATAAAATCAGCAACCAAATAAAACAACAACACACACACACACCCACGCACGCACGCACACCCACGCACACACAAGCACGCACGCACACACACACATATGCGCACGCGCACGCATGCAATAACTTGTGACTGGTACGTTCTAAAAGCCTAAAGGATAATTGCAGTTGTCCCATTAACAACAAAAAAGTGCATGCAACTTCTTTTACACACACACACACACACATACACACACACAAACGCACGCACGCTAGCTCGCGCACAGAGAGAGAGAGAGAGAGAGAGAGAGAGAGAGAGAGAGAGAGAGAGAGAGAGAGAGAGAGAGATTCTCACTGTTTTACAGACACGAGCTGAAAAACACCAGTCGTGTTTTTTTTTTTCCTTTTCTTTCTTTAAATCCAAACAAGTTAAACAAACCACCTGCGAATCCAAACTTCCATTTCTCTTGAATGATATGAGAGAAAGCACTATTACGCTTCAAATGTACGCATGGAATCAAATTTGTCTCTATTCTGTAAACAGAAGGTTAACGACTAAAGAACGAACAATTAGGCGTATTATTGTATGGCAAGAAACGTGCGAAATGTCATAGAACGTATGTTTACAGATTTAAATTTGCTTCCAACACGAATCCTCCAGCTCCTCCCCCCCCCACACACAGACACACGCATACTCGCGCACGCACGCACACTCGCGCACGCACGCACGCACGCACACACACATACACACAAGCGCGCGCGCGCGCGCACGTGCGCACGCACAGACTGAAATTTTGATAACAAGATCTTCCAGAAACACTTAAACTGGAACTTAAAAAAAAAGTTCATATGCATACAATATCAGAGATGCACACATCTGGCATTCACTTTCAGTAGAGGCAATAAAAGTACAAACATTCGCTTTATCAAAAAAAAAAAAAAAAAAAAAGACATCGTCGGTACAGAAGTCAACACTTATTTCCACACATTCATGAAGAAACATTCATATGAACTCTACAACTTTGATGCACTTGCTGAAAAAGTAATTGGCAGTGTAGTATTCGACGAAGCCTACACCGGCTATGAGGGCTTTAGCCACATTGTCGTGGGCTTAGGACTATTCCGAACCCTTCCTGCTACTACTGTGAGCATGATTACTACTACGTCAACGACTTAAACTGCTGCTGCTACTACTATTGCAATGACGACGACGACGAGGACGACGACAACGACGGCGTTGTCATGGTATTCTCGGTTGTTGTTTTTTTTAAAATGTTTTTACAGCAGAGGCTCTCATCACTCTCAGAGAGAGAGAGAGAGAGAGAGAGAGAGAGAGAGAGAGAGAGAGAGAGAGAGAGAGGAGAGAGAGAGTGAGAGAGAAGCAATATCATCATCTAGAAAGCCTGTACATCACTTAATGTGATAACGAAAAACTACCGACATCCCTGACAAGGGAGATACCCAGGCCGTGATAAGAACGCCAGCCGTGCCAATCGATTTGTCAGTCGCAATTTCAAGACAAACAAACGAACAAACCCACAACCTGTCAATGAACAACAAAAAAAATGAATGGAAAAAAAAAAACCCACTTGCAAATGTCATACTAGCAAGAACAAATGAAGAATGGACAGCTAGTGCCCCTGTTCCAGCAATTAAACTCTCACTGCCCAGTCGCCAGAGTACGAAAAGCCCTCTCTCTTAATTCCCTTCGCACGCACCCGTCACTCCCAAGCCTGGGGAAAAGAAAACCTAGCACGAGATAAATTGTAACAAGAGTAAAAGCTGTCTGGATCAAATGTAGGTGAATGGACCACAACGGTAACTGACACACACACACGCACACACACACGCACACACGCACACACACACACACACACAAAGAAAGAAAGAGAAAAAAAAACGAGTGGACGGCAGAATGTAAAAGATTTCGTTAAAAAGATGAAAGTTAAAGAAAAGAGGAAACATGGGCCGTAGAAGTTCCGGAAGACAGCGATATAATAATAATAATAATAATAATGAATACTTATATAGCGCTTATTCTCGGCTAGAGACCAAGCTCTAAGCGCTTTACAATCCACACTCGTTTACACAACGGGCTGCCTACCTGGGGTAGTGCCGACTGAAGAGCTGCCAGCTGGCGCTTCATTCAGTCGTTTCCCGTGTCATCCAATCAATATCGTCCAATATCGTTCACTCAATATCCTTGCTTCCTCCATTCTTTCAATTTCTCACGCAGGGTGCATGCTATGTGTAACGTGTCATCCATACCAACGGCCAAACTGGCCTTCTCTTCCGAAAGTTGGTGATGGGATTTTACGTGTGTGCAAGATGTTATGCGTGCGTTCACACACGGAACCTCGGTTTATAGTCTCATTCGAAGGACTGTATGGGGAATGGAGTCAGAACCAATGTTAACTCCGAGGGAAAAATCCCCCTGTACCGAAATTCGAACCCTTATCGCTTATACTGAACGACCACCCAACATGTCTGCAGAAAAGAGTTAGGGTTGAGATGCAGGGTGGTCTTGGGTTATAGAATTTTACGCTGGGCGGTGTCATTATTCCCACCCCCCCCCCCCCCCCCCTTTCCGGTGCACTTCAGCCGGGGATCTGGGTGCTTCTCATTCGGATGGGCGGAAGCCGGAACAGTTCAGCTGGTAGAGCGCCAGACTTTGTGATCATGATGATCCTTGCCTTGCGGGTTCGAATCTCCACCGGGCCTTTTCGGAATACAGAGGGATTTTTTCCCACGGAAATAAACGCCGATTCTCACTCCATTTCCCGAAAAATCCTTGGAATGAGAATGTCAACCAAGATTCCGTGAGTGAAAGCACGCGCAACATCTAACACACGCGTAATATCACTATCACCAACTTTCGGAAGAGAACGCCAGTTTGGCTACTGGTATGGACGGCACGCATACACATAGTCCGCATCCACTGTGAAAAATGGAAAGAATGAGTGTTACACAGATCGAGTGACTGATACCTGACTTCAAGACACGGGAAACAACTGAACATAGCGCCAGCAGGCAGCTCTTCAGTCGGCTCCACCCAGGTGGGCAGCTTGTGTATGCAAGAGCGTGGACTGTAAAGCGGTTAATGCATGGTCTCTAACAGAGGATAGTCGCTGTATAAGTAAATGATATAATGAAAATGAAAAGGTTAACTGAAGTTCTGCATGCAGCACACATTTAGTGCTCGTAGAAGACTCCACAGCCTCTGGTAATAGTCTGCCGGAAAATCCACTGAGGGCAGGTGAACACACACGCACGCACGCACACACACACACACACACACACACACACACACACACACACACACACACACACACACAGGTAAGAAAAGCAGATGGCGCTGTCCTTTGGCGACACACTCTCCGGGAGAAAGGAGCCTGAAGTGTACACAGAATAACTTATGGTGACGTTGAATCTCTACAACATAGTACAATAAGACACAAACATACCTACCCTTCATCGATATTTCTATTTACAAGTTTAGCCGCAGCAAGACATTATAAAATCCATCTGGTCCACGTGGTCCGAACGCAAGGCAAATATGGCATCATTTTCATTCGACACGTTTGGGATACACATCTTAGCATATTGTCGTGCTGTAGTCGTGTGCGTGTGTAACTAGACGATTAAACAATCTTTCAAACTCATTCATAAAAGCATCAGTATTGCGTTCAACGATCAAGTGTTGGAAAAGGGGGAGGGGAAGGAAGGGGAAGGGGATGAGGGATGGAGGGTGTGGGCGGGGGCATTAGTGTGTGTGTGTGTGTGTGTGTGTGTGTGTGTGTGTGTGTGTGTGTGTGTGTGTGTGTGCGCGCGTGCGTGCGTAAGTGTGCGTGTGTGTAACTAAACACAGAAACAATCTTTCAAACTCATTTATGAAAACATAATTGTATTCAATGATCTGGTGTTGGGATAGGAGGAAGAAGGGAGTGGGAGGGGATTTTGAGGGGATGGGGGTAGGGCGCATTATTGCACTGACATACAAACGTGTCTTCTTTTCATATACGGCATTTTCTGTATGAGAACAGTAAAAAAAATGGAATCACAACGTATATTTTGTGACAAACAAGCATATGTGTCGAAACTATGGACTGGTGTTCCCCTGTGGAGTAACCGTGAAAATAAGGGCCTGATACACGTCATCCACTGGGTAACGAGTCTATGAGCGTCATTTTGTCATTGCAGAACAAAACGCCAACCGAGGAAGCGTCTGCATACCTGGACCTGAAGGTGACAGGAAGAGCAGTCACCAGTCCAACATACCTGGACCTGAAGGTGACAGGAAGAGCGGTCACCAGTCCAACATACCTGGACCTGAAGGTGACAGGAAGAGCAGTCACCAGTCCCACATACCTGGACCTGAAGGTGACAGGAAGAGCAGTCACCAGTCCCACATACCTGGACCTGAAGGTGACAGGAAACGCAGTCACCAGTCCAACATTCCTGGACCTGAAGGTGACAGGAAGAGCAGTCACCAGTCCAACATACCTGAACCTGAAGGTGACAGGAAGAGCAGTCACCAGTCCCACATACCTGGACCTGAAGGTGACAGGAAGAGCAGTCACCAGTCCAACATACCTGGACCTGAAGGTGACAGGAAGAGCAGTCACCAGTCCCACATACCTGGACCTGAAGGTGACAGGAAGAGCAGTCACCAGTCCCACATACCTGGACCTGAAGGTGACAGGAAGAGCAGTCACCAGTCCCACATACCTGGACCTGAAGGTGACAGGAAGAGCAGTCACCAGTCCAACATACCTGGCCATCATTCCGACATCGACATTGCGTAGGCTGCAGGAAAAAAGGTGGCAAATGTAGATAACTGGACACACGTATCAACTAACATCAACAGGGGACGTAATAAACACAGAAGCTTTCAGTGCATCACGCGTGTGTATGTGTGTGTGTGTGTGTGTGTGTGTGTGTGTGTGTGTGTGTGTGTGTGTGTACATGTGGGCGCGCGTGCGTGCGTGCGTGTTTTTGTGTTTGTGTGTGTGTATGCGTGTGTGTGTGTGTGTGTGTGTGTGTGTGTGTGTGTGTGTGTGTGTGCAAGACCGAAGCTTTCAGTGTATCACACGTGTGTGTGTGTGTGTGTGTGTGTGTGTGTGTGTGTGTGTGTGTGTGTGTGTGTGTGTGTGTGCGTGCGCGTGTGTGCGTGCGTGCATACGTGCGGTATAGCGTGTGGTGCATGTGCGTGTTCCTATCATTGGAATGACCTGTGTGTCTCAGGTGTTGTGACTGAGTAGAAGATGGATGGGTGGGGATGAAATGGAGTCTTGGGGGCGAAGTGGGTGGACGAGGTTCTTGATTACATCTAGTCAGTGTGGTGTTTTGGTGTTTGCACAGTGTTCCCGTTTGATGACGAGCTCGGCCCGGGTTTTATCGAGGGTGCACGGGCGGCACTTAGCGCCCTGAAGCACAGCACTACGCGGAGTCTTCCACAGCGGAACAATACGGCGGTCTATGACGAGACCTTTGAACTCGGGCTCTCTTTGTGCACTTCACGGCACTGCGTCAACTTTACGACTCCTTCGGGAGTGGATTTCCTCCGAGCTTTCCACGCGTCGTAATGTTATTTCTCTGCATAACGAAACTGAAATTCAAACCATAAGGCGGCTCCTTGGGAGAAGAATCGTTCGCAGAATTCAGCTGAGCTGCGACGACAGCGAATATTCCGTGACGGGAACCGGCCCACTGAATGATGTAAAGTTCACAGCATGATTTTCATGACTGCAGGTGGAACTTTTGAAGGAGAGAGAGAGAGAGAGAGAGAGAGAGAGAGAGAGAGAAAAGAAAATTTTCTTGAAATAATGGGCCACCAAATAAACGTGATTAAGACCAAAATAAGATGGAGACTGCTAAACCTGGCCAAAGTCCGAGCCTTGACCTACTGGTCTTCTTCAGGCAGGGAAAACAAAAACAAACAAAAATGAAAAACAAAAACAAACAAACAAAAAAAAACCCCACTAAAAACAAAAACAAAAGCCAGTGACTCCCTCCCTACCGAGAGAAAAAAAACCCAATGAAAAGAAGTAAATAATGCAGGGGGAAAAAGAGGCTCAATATTTCAGTGTTCCGTTTCGTTCAGCTGGCGGCCCAGTGTTCTGATGTTCATTTTCGATGCTAGGAACGTTTTTATTCTCAGCTAATTGATAGCAATTGTTCAGTTTTTGCAGGAAAGGGCAGTACCAGCCAACACATGAATGGGTTTGGAGACAAAAAGTTGTGAAGACGTAAAATGTATATGACAACAGTATACCTGCCAACACATGAATGGGTTTGGAAACAAAACGTTATAAAGACGTAAAATATATATGACGGCAGTATCCACAAGCACATGAATGGGTTTGAAGACAAAAAAATTATAAACACGTAAAATATATATGACGGCAGTACCTGCCAACACATGAATCGGTTTGAAGACGAAAAGTTATACAGACGTAAAATATATGACGACAGTACATGCGAACACATGAATGGGTTTGAAGACGAAAAGTTATGTTTGTAAAATATGTATGACGGCAGTACCTGCCGACACATGAATGGATTTGGAGACGAAAAGTTATAAGATGTAAAATATATGACGGCAGTACCTGCCAACACATGAATGGGTTTGGAGACGAAAAGTTTTACATATTCTGTGTGTGTGTGTGTGTGTGTGTGTGTGTGTGTGTGTGTGTGTGTGTGTGTGTGTGTGTGTTTGCTTTCTTCGTTTCTCAAGCATGCATGAAGAAAAAGCTATGAAGAGTCCGATTAAGATGTGAAATTTAGTGTCTGGATCATTCTTCCTTTCTAACCCTTCAGCTGCATTTTGTCTGAAACAAATGGGTCCATTCTGACATGACTTTAAGTTTTGTACGAGACATCAAGTCAATGCATGGTTTTAACTGTGAGCCGAACACGGAGTCCACAGCAGGGCGGGGAAACTGACAGGGATAGCACCTCTCCTGGTGACCTTTTGTTGAAGGTCTAGGTCATAGTGGGGGGCAAACATTCTGCATTTTACTTACATTACAAGAACCACCCACAACAGTCCAGGGCATGCAAACCAATCGCTGTATCTCTCTCTCGTATTCTTTCTGTTCATCTGTCATTCTCTTTTCCATCTCTTCGCTTTTTTTTTCTTCTTTTTCTTCTCTCTCTCTCTCTCTCTCTTTGTCCAAATCCGTTTTTCATCATAAACCACCGAAAACAACTCTTCATGACCTCACAATTCAAGCCCATGATAACCAAACGAAGGACAGAAGCCGGAAATGGGAACTGGAGGGTCTACAGGTCAAGGACGTCGAGTCTCATTAACACCATATATGGAGTGCGGCGGTGGTGGCACCTGGATGAGCAGCCAGGTGTAGAGGGGTCGCTTCTCGTGCCGAACTAAGGTGTAGTTCAACGTGCTCAAGCCATCGGTTTTCTGACGTTGGCGTATGGATTTCCTCAGAGTGTTCCTGGTGAGACCGCGTAAAAGACAATAAGAACCATACGTGGGAACGCTGCTACAACTTGCAGTGTACATGCATCTCTCTCTCTCTCTCTCTCTCTCTCTCTCTCTCTCTCTCTCTCTCTTTCTCTTCTGTGTGTGTGTGTTCCAAATTCTGTATGTACTTTCTCATATTCATTTCATAGTCTGTTTTTATACCTGCTAATTGTTGTCTATTATAGTACATTTTCATTTGCCCCCATCCCACCCCACCCCATCCCTCTTCTTCCCCTTCATTGTTTTTTCTTTCATTTGTCTTTTCTTTTCATCTGATGTTCCATTATGATTGCATGGCCGTTTTTTTTTTCTCTCCTTTCCTTCGTGTTTTTGTTTGTTTTAATACATTTTTTAAATTTCACTGCATGTTGTAGTTCTTACTCAGGGCAAGAACTGGATGTAAAAAAAGCGCGTCAGTGCTTATCTATTATCCTCGTAAATAAAGAATGTTCTCTTCTCTTCTCTCTCTCTCTCTCTCTCTCTGTTAACAGAGGGAAGACAGTGGGTTTGTGACAGGTAATACCCACCCCCCACCCCCAAAACAGAAACCAGTGGGGCATTGTGAAGATTACGGGTGAGCAGAAACCCAATAGGTCGGTTTCAAAATGGAGGTTTTCGGCAGCGAGTCATTTCAAACTACAACGTTAGCAGAAACTCAATAACTCGTTTCCACCCGTAAGGATATGCAGGAAGGTAATTCAAAATAAAAACGTTAAAATACTAGTCATTCTCAAAATCAAGGTCAGCAAAGAAGATCAGATTAACTAGGAAAGGGTTAGCAGATGGACTATTTTTAAGATAAAGGGTTAGCCGAAAATCAGCGTGTGCTTTTCCAAATTAACGGGTTACAAAAACAAACGAACAATACAAAACAAAACAAACAAACAAAAAAACAAACGGAATATTTTCGAAATTATGCCACTATGGAAAATCAATCGGTCGTTTTCAAGATCAAGAGCAGGACGAAAACCAAGGGGTCATTTTCAAAATCTAAGGGATAGCAGAACACCGATGGATCGTTTTCAAAATTTGAGGGACAGCGGAAGCTCACGACGGGTCATTTTCAAAATAATTATCAAGGAACTTCAGAACAATCAATGGCTCATTTTCAAAATCAAAAGGCACTGTGAGGGGTGGGTCGGCTGGGCGGCAATGATTAGAACTTGAATCTTGTACAAAACAGCGCTATGCAGCATAACTCCGTTCAGAACCACACCAAGGCAACTGATGGTGACTGGAGACAACAGATCCGTACGTACCACCGTGTGTTGGGCTGCTCTTTCTTATGATCCAGTCTGTAGTATCGACCGATGGGCATCGCGTAACGAGCAATGCGCAGCCTCCGGCCAATGAGACTGGAACATGCAACAAAAGAAATGGACATAAATCAGAGAAAACCAAGCAAAAATAATAAACCTATAACCCACGCAAGGAAATGAAAAATAAAATCCTACGATAAAGTGAGGAAAGAATAGAACAATATCATACTGAATCGCTGAGAAGAAAAAAAAAGGAAATTAGCAAAGTAGATACACCTTGTAAGCCTGTAGAAAAATGTAGCTGGAGTTATCCTGTTAACACAGCTCTGTCCTAAGCATCGTCAGCCTTGATGCCAGAAGTTCTAGAACCATGCTGCGCAAATCGTTTTCAGATATTCAGTTCTGTGCTCATGTTACTCTTCTCCTTCTCCTTCGTTCCCTGTGCTGGCTCTCTCCTGAAATGATTCACTGCAAGTAGTCTCTTCGCTTACCCCCATTCGGTTTACTTATTGACCTCGTTTCATCATCTCTCCTCTAAACTTCACAGTTCGTGCACGAACACGCCTCTTCATCATCTCCGTTCTTTTGCCTGTACCTGTGTCTACAGGATCCTCCCCCCCCTCCCCCCGACACACACACATTACCCCCCCCCCCCTACACACACACACACAACTCTTCATCATCTCCGTTCTTTTGCCTGTACCTGTGTCTACAGGATCCTTCCCATCCCCCCCCCCCCCCCCCGACACACACATACCCCCCCCCCCCCCACTTCACCATCTCCGTTCTTTTGCCTGTACCTGCGTCTACAGGATCCTTCCCATCCCCCCTCCGCCCCCCCCCCCCCCCCCCGACACACACACATTACCCCCACACACAAACACACACAACTCTTCATCATCTCCGTTCTTCTGCCTTTACCTGCGTCTGCAGGATCCGTCCCCCTCCCCTACCCCCAACACACACACACACACACACACACACCACACACACACACACACACACACAAACACACACCTTCTCCCTCCTTTTTCAAGGACAAAATGGCATGATAAATCTTCTTTCTCTTTGTCAGGTTCCCTCAATCTCCAACCAGCTTCTTTATCTTTATTCGTCACACGAACTCCAGCACAAGCTTTAAAAACCTAAAAATCATTGTTTTTTTTTAAGGAAGTGTTCTGTTTCCCCCTCCCCCGCCCCCAGCCCCTTCCATAAAAGTCATAACGTTTTGGGGGGTTAAATTTTATTTCATTCGTTATCTCTGTCATTGTAATGAAGTGTGTGTGTGTTGTGTGTGTGTGTGTGTGTGTGTGTGTGTTGTCTGCGCGCGCGTGTCCGTGCGTGTGCGTGCGCACGTGTGAGTGTGTGTTTATCTGTGATTCTGTGTGTGTGCGCGTGTGTATGTGCCTGCTTGTGTGTGTGTGTGTGTGTGTGTGTGTGGTGTGTGTGTGTGTGTGTGTGCGCGCGCGCGCGCGCGCGCGTGTGTGTGTGTGTGCGTGCGCGTTTGCGTGCGTGCGTGTGCGCGCTAGCACAGAGTGCGTGCTTTTAGGAACAGGTTGTTGCTGATTCCACCATGTTTTGCTCTGTGTGTGTGTGCGCGCGTTTATAATTATTTATCTATCTGTGTGTGTGTGTGTGTGTGTGTGTGTGTGTGTGTGTGTGTGTGTGTGTGTGTGCATCTAGGAATGAAGGGCTGGGGATGAAATGTTATGTTTTGGTTGGCATCGCGCATGTTACCACCCTGACTCTTCCTCCATGACTCCCCCCCCCCCTTCCCCCACCCACAAGCACACAACTCATCCACAAGCACCAACCACCTCTTTCTCTCTCTCTCTAGTATCTCCCCCCACCCACCCCCTTCACTCTCTCCAATACTAACCGTAAAGCCAGATCATCATCCTCCAGACCCCAGCCGTAGTAGGAGACGGAAAAGCCGTTGACCCGTTCCATGTGAGCCTTTCGCAGAGCGATAGCTCCACCGAACGACAAAGGGTATGGCAGTCTGCAAACAGTCATGATGCATACCTATGATGCCATGCCGAAACAGGACGCTCGTGACGTCAAGCTGACAACGGCCATGACGTCAGGACGAAATGAACAAACGGAACGGGCCATGACACTTTGTGATGTCGGTTTGAGACGAGTAATCGAAGACTCATGACGCTAGACTTAAGCCGACCGAGATATCCGAGCCGTCAGGCTAAAAAGGCCATGACGTCAGACTGAAATTGGCCACGACATCCGTGACGTCAATCTGAAACGAGGTACTCATGACGGCAGACTGAAAACAGGCCAATGACATACACGACGTCGCTGTAAACCCGTGAGGTAATTCAGGCACGCTTGATGATCATAATTGTGACAGAAAAGCACCACAATCATTGTGTAGGTTAACACCACAATCATTGTGTAGGTTAGCACCACAATCATTGTGTAGGTTAACATTACTTTGTAGGCCAACCTGGCCGTTTCCGACTTTTCCAGTGCACATGCCCAGGAATTTGCAATGATTGTGTTCACAAAGCATGATTACTACTTTCGTGGTGATTAAGCTTATGGTGCCATATTAAGCTGACTGATGATTTTATGTGGGTAAAGTCCTGTCTCAGATTAATGACGTCATGTGTGGAATGTCCTGTCTCAGACCGGCTATGAATGAACATTCCTATTCCAGACTGAACTTCTAACAGTACTCTTCTAACGATTTGTTCCAGTCCGATGTTGTCGGTCATACAAAATCTATTCTATGCCCTCTTGCGCGTGGCGTACCCCAGGGCACTGCGTTCGGGCTTATTTTTTTAGGTACTGTGATCTTCACGAATATGCCAACATTGATGAGTCTGTAAAAAGAGCTTTGCAGCTGTAATTCATTGACAGCATCGGACTGAAACACAGCCTGTCATTTATATGGTCAGTGAGCTTAGTTGTCTGGAACAGAATGCTGCAGTCTTAACGAGCACACACACATCAGTCCAAACTAGAACCAGCAAGTTCAAAAGTCCGTAAGAAGATAAGTTTGAAACAGAACCTTACAACCATAACGTCAGTAAGAGGATCAGTCGGAAACAGAACTCTGCAGTCATAACGTCAATAAGAACATCAATTTGAAACGGAGGTTTGCAGTCATTAAGTCAGGAGGAACATCCCTTTGAAACATCACTGCAGTCACAACGTCAGTAAGAACGTCAGTCAGAAACAGAACTTTGTGGTCATAACGTCAGGAGGAACATCCCTTTGAAACAGAACTTTGCAGCTATAACGCCAGTAAGAACACCAGTTTGAAACAGAACTTTGTGGTCATAACGTCAGGCGGAACACCACTTTGAAGCAAAACTTTGCAGTCATAACGTCAGTCTGAAACAGAACTTTGTGGTCATAACGTCAGGAGGAAAATCACTTTGAAACAGAACTTTGCAGTCATAACGCCTGTAAGAACGTCAGTTTGAAACAGAACTCTGCAGTCAGAACTTCAGCAAGTACATCAGTCTGAGGGAGAACCGCTGAAGTTAAAACTTCAGCGTCTCAATCAATCTGAAACGAAAATAAATAGTCACGACCCAAGAGAGAATACTAAAACCTCTAAACCTCTCTTTCTCTCTTTTTTGTATCCTACCTTTACAATGTCATTTTCTTCTTTTCTGTGTCCACCTTCGTCCCTCTTTTCTTTCCCTCTCATCATTTTCTTTCTCATTTTTTTTCTGTCCTGTCTTCTGTGCCACCTCAGTGGCAGTGCACCCATGCCGCTCATTCCGACTTCCCTTCTACAGCCGCTGCCCGGCCCGTCCCGCAGCAGCCCCGGCACCGGCAATCCACAGGGAGCTGTCAATGTCAAGTCGTCATGAGGCAACCCGCCGGAGGAGACACTGCACCGATGCGGAGCCACTTCGGTGGTGTTCAGTGATGCCTGTTCTGATCCAACAATATGCAAGACACCACTTACTAAGCCCCCTACTGACAACAAGGATTACTTTGTCGCGGAGCCGGCGTGAGTGAGCTCTCTCTCCAATGGGCGCCGCCTCGTCCGTCCAATGACAGCCCCTATGAATTTTCCGACATAAGTGACCCGACAGAATCAAATCAAGGCCATAGACGTGGACATGGAGAGATATTCGAAACTGATGTCACCATGATAGCAGAGCGTGAAGGGCCACAGAATAGGAGGCTTTTTTACGCTGATCAATGAGAATGAGGATGATGAAGATGATGCAATGGGTTTCCATTCCAGTCTGAGACAGTATGACAGGGCTGTATTCTAAGCTTATTCTCATAAAATACCCCGGCATCAACCAGGCGCGAGAGCTACAGACGCCTGCAATGTTGGTTAGGAAATTTGAGCAACACTCTCAGAGACGCATCCATTAGGATGAAACTCAACTGTGCGGTACTGCTCTTCCCAAATGAGCCCGTAGCAAACTCAACTCTGGGCAGGAGCCGGTCGGGGCAGCAAAATGCAACAAATAAATGGCTTTATGGAAATCGAACCCACGACCTCCCAGCCGGGAGTACGCGACGTTGACCACTTCACCACGGTGGCTGGTATTTTTTTTTCTTGATTCCTTTAATTTATTTCTTTGGTTCCTGTCTCTCTTGCCCTGAGTTTCTCTCGCGTTTTACCTGACAAAGAATGGGAGACAACCGGAATGATTACAAAAAAAGAGAGCAGAAAATAAAGGAACAAAAGTGTGGAAAGACCATGGTCTGATCTAAACAAATCTCCACCCTGGCAAGCGGCTTCACCAACTTTTTCATCCACTCGGTCTGCCCGGTGCTCAGACACAGGTGTCGAGGGTTGTCAGCACAGCGGTACAGGTTCCGGTTGTCCATAGGGATGAGATCCACGTCCTGCATGACGAAGCAGGTGAAGTTGCCCACCTTCTGACTCTCCCGGTAGGCGGCGTTGAACAGCAACCCTTTGTTGAAAGGATAGTCCGCAGTCTGAAAAAGAAAGAAAAAAAAAGAAAAAAGAAAAAATAATGAAAAAAGGAAAAAGAAAATACCCATCGTCAATGCGGTTAGGGCTTATTCCGGTTTAACACTTTCAGGACTCTGAGTCTTCATCTGACCAGTTCAAACAAGTCTTATTTTTCAAACCAACGTTCAGTTTCCATTTAATCTTTTCTTTCAAATTGGATCCCCGTTTAGCCATCGCCTAAGCCAGAAACGGAATGGTGGTGTTTATCGGCACATAGTTTCGGCTGGTTTCATTGTGGAGGACTCCGGCTTCCGGTACAACACAGAAATGGAAAGAGCAGTCACGATAGTGTTAATGTCCCGGCCATACACACCCCATCTATGGCGTGTTTTTTTAAGTGGGGATAACCATCCTGAGGGCCTGCCTAACCCAGCTTGATCTCCAGAAAAACACCAAGTGAAGATGGGAGCGAGAAGAGGGCTATGTTTGTGGTGGGTGCGAGCAGGATTCGAATCCGTATCGACCGGCTGGAAACGCGACGATTCACCACAGAGTTATCGACACAAAACTTTGAAAAATGGCACACTGAGGTCTGAAATACCAACGTGAATGGGAATTCCGACTTCGGCCGACACGTAAGTAAGACGCAAGCGATTGAGTCTTAATAGTAATGTCGTTTTGCGAGACCGATGTCCGTTTTTAGAGTATCAGCGTGTTTGAAGAGAAATTACCACATCTCCATGATCAAGTCATTCGGTGAAAGCTCGGAAAGAATTATGCATAAGCATGCATGCGTGTATACATATAGATAGATAAAGATGTATGTGTGTGTGTGTGTGTGTGTGTGTGTGTGTGTGTGTTGTGTGTGTGTGTGCGCGCGCACAGCAGACACATACAAACAAATAACCACGTACACAGACACGTGCCCACACATACTCACTCATGCCTTACAAAAATACTGTGCCATATCTACTGAACTTTGACATTTCTCTCTCTGTCTCTGTCTGTCTGTCTGTCTGTCTCTCTCTCACACACACACTCCCACACATAAACACACACGCATGCGCCCGCGCACGCACAACACACGCTTCTCTCTCCCTCACATGCACACACATGCACGCACGCACACTCTTTACACTGTGTACACTTTTTTGTCTTTACCCCTGCAAATCAAAATTCTCTCCTCCATTTCCGCTTCTCTGATGAGAAATCAATTTTAATGTTCAGTTCCGGACCCATCTCTTATTTTCCGACAACGATTGAAAGCGCTCAGTCTTGTGCATTCCACCTCTAAAACTGGATGATGGACAACAAACTCGCAACGAATGAAGACAAAACTGACGAGCTGATCTCTTCCTCTGTGTATCTGATAGCATGTACTCATTAATCACTCTGTCTTCTTGTGTTCACTACCTTAGTGTGACACTCCATCACACTCTTCTTTTTCAACAGCACGCTATTGATGTTTCTTGCATTCGTTTCCTTGGCTTCCTTCGCACTGCTTCCATTCGCCGCATTCTGTATGACTACGCCTCCAAGAAGTCGCATTCACATTTTCTAACCTTGACTGCCACAGTGCTCGAGCACCAACACTTTATCCAACACTTTATACGGAACAATTGATACCGAGTAGCTACGAGACAACCCACCACAGCGGACACCGCACGCTGTCATGGTGTTCACTGGAGACTGGTTTGATCATGACAATAAATGCTTAGAGGCGAAGGCAGCATCGGGGGAAGCTCCATATCCGTCCAATGGTGCACCATTTCCGTCCAACGACAGCCCCATGAACTCACCGATACTGTCTACTTTGACATCAACTCACAACAGCTATAGAAAATAGACACGAAATCGGAATCTAAGAAGGATCTCCTGTGAGAGGAGGATGGAGGGACACAGAATCTGATGCTTCTTTCAGGACCAGTAAAGATGGTGATGGTGCAGTAGAGTTCCATTCTGGGTCTGAGGCTTAACGACAAGGCTGTACTCCACACTTCCTTTTGCGACATCTCTCGGCGTCACCCAGGCCTGAGAGATTCGGACACTTGCAGTGTCGGTCAGGAAATCTGGGGAACACTCTCGGAAGCGCATCCGATCAATGGAATGATACTCGTAACATGGTTCCAGTTGCCTCACTTGAGTCTGTATAAAATTGCAATCAACTCTGAGGGAGCCGCGGTCGTATGTTTTAGCCCGTGATCGCTGACAGTTTTGCTGACTTATTACCGCCTGCTTTATGAGACATAATTACCTGTTTTCGTAATTCATAATGATTTATTTTCATGAGTCGTAATGACCTGCTTTCGTGAGTCATAACCGCCTGCTTTTGTGAATCATGGCTACGTCTTTCATGACTCATAGTGGCCTGCGCTCATGAGTCATAATGCTACGAGAAACGACGTTGAAGATTTTTGTTCCGTTTTTTAATATTTTTTTTATTCCATTTTAAAATCTTCTGAGCATCCTCAAAGATAGTTTGTATTGTCATAATGCTATGTCTTTATGTGTAATAATGACCTGTTACCTGTTTTCATGTTAATAGTGCCAAAATGATTTGCATTCATGACTTAAAATAACTTATTTGATGATCATAATGTACAGGAATATCAGCAGAAAAGCAAGAGGACTGCCAACAATGAAGCAACGATATCAATTTTCAAGTGACAATGACAATTTCATTGATTTCACACACGCACACACACACACACACACACACACACATACACACCCACGTGACTCACACACGCCCACTTAAATGTCACACACACACACACACACACACACACACACACACACACACACACACACACGTGCCCGCCTGTACGCATCTTTTTGCCGGTCTGCTGTTCCCTCCTTCCACACACATACGTCAGCTCCCTGTCCCCCCCCCCCCCCCCCCACACACACACACACACACTCACATCTTTCCCCCACCCAGCCACCTGCTAACAGTATGCACACACACACACACACACACACACACACACACACACACACACACACACACACTCACTCCTCTCTCTCGCGCTCTCTCTGACACACACACACACACACACACAACACACACACACACACACACACACACACAAACACACAAGTGAGCGAAGACTCCCTAACAGTACACAGACCTGTTCCACCAGAAAGACGGTGAACTCAATCCTCTGACGTCCAAGGAACGGCAAGAGGTTACGCAATAGAATGTGCAGGTTGCGCTCCCTATCCCGGTACGGGATGATGACGGCCAAGTTCTCACGTGACAGGCAGTCGTCGGGCAGGAAGTGGCCGCCATGTCGTACCATATTCCCCACTTCCGCCACCAGGGCCTCGTGGGTAATGTTTTCGAGACGTAGTGAGTAGTTCGGATCTTGGAGAGCACAACAAATGAGTAGGTTAAGTATTAATGGCAAGACTTTGGGCTAATGTGTGAGTACATAAGTATTAATGGCAAGACTTTGGGCTAATGCAAAATTGCCGATCCTTTGTCTTTTGGAGCGCAAGAAAAAGTATCTTTCAGTCAAATATGGATACAGTTCTTGTTTTGAAACAGCGCATGAACTGGCGCAGAATGACGTCGGAATTGTCACATTTGCCAGACACAGCTTCTTTCAGGGCAAACTACAATATGAAAACTAGAAGGGTTCTCAGGAAAGCGCAGACTCGCGCCATGGACAAACGACCATGGATTAGCCCTGTGAGTCAGCTCAACGATGAAATGACAGTTTGCCACAAAGGGAAGTAAGGATAAGTACGATCGAAAGAGTTGCTTCCCATGCACATTTTTAAAAAATAGGAAATGGAAAATTTACCGAATTTTAACGTTGACATTACTGCAAATGTTTAATATTCCATGAAAATGTACTATTTCATGTACAGCTGTTAGTTTGTAAACATTAACCTCACAGAGCTCGTAGCCAGTGGGAAAACTGATAATTATCTTGTAGTACAGATCATAGATCCCCTGTCTGATCCGGACCTTCGCCACAGATCCGGCTCCTAAATTGTATAGCTTCGTTGTCAGGCCACCTTCTAATTTGTCACCAAGTTTCGTGAAAATCAGTTCGGTGTTTTGAGCGCAGACTTGCTGACAAAAAAGACAAACCAATAGACGTGGTTAATACGTAACTTCTTTGGTGGGGATAAGACAAACAAACAAACAAACACCACAGAAACAAAACCGTACTTCGATATCGATGCATGTCAAGAGTGAACACAGTGGGAGAAAACTTTGGGGGACAAAAGTTTGACTTTAAAAAACCATCAGGCAGAGCGAGCTGAGTATGTGCCACAGCACCAATACATGTATGAGAGAGGCATAACGACACCGTGGACAAAGGAGTCCAAAGTTAAGGGCGAAGGGACACGGGGGAGGCAAAGAGAAAAGGAAAGGGGTAAGGGAGAAAAAGGAGAAAGAACAAGACCAAGAGATACAGACAGACAGGAGGGAAAGAAAGGGGGTAGAGGGATAAGTATAATGAAACAGAGGGGAAGTGGAATAGGACAGAGAAGGGGAAAAGACGAAAGGGGAATGGGGAAAGACGAAAGGGTAATGGGGTAGGGGCGGGGGAGAAGAGACAAATCAAGAGAGAGAGAGAGAGAGAGGGGGGGGGAGAGATCAATACGTGCAAGGCTAAAAACATCCCAGGTTCGAAACGTCCCAGAATCGATAAGCACTAGGCTCGATACGCCTCAGGTTTGATACGTCTGAGGCTCCATACACCTCAGGTTTGATACGTCCTAGGCTCCATACACCTCAGGTTTGATACGTCCTAAGCTCCATACACCTCAGGTTTGATACGTCCTAGGCTCGATGCACCTCAGCTTTGATGCGTCCTAGGTTCAATACACCCAGGTTTGATGCGTCCTAGGTTCAACACACCCCAGTTTTGATGCGTCAAAGGTTCAATACACCCAGGTTTGATACGTCCTAGGCTTGACGTCCAAGGTTCAATACGCCCCAGATTTGATACGTCCAAGGATCGAAACGCCTCAGAATTAATACGTCCTAGGCTCAATATACCCCAGGTTTGATACGCTTTAGGCTCGATACGCCTCAGATTTAATACGTCCTAGGCTCGATATACTCCAGGTTTGATGCGTCCTAGGCTTGATACGTCCCACCATAAACCTAACCCTACTTCTAACCCTTACCCTACCTGTATTTCAGAGCTTGCGTCTGATAACAATTCTGACCCTAACCAGTGACAAATCGAGCCTATGACCTTCTCATCTAAATCCTACTTTAAATCCTAACCATCCATCTAACCCCAACCCTACATGTCATTCTCCTATTTCAAACCCTAAACTTAAAAGTAACTGAACTTGCGACGAACCGATCCAGTGACCAATTGACCCTGGAGTTTATCGAAAAGACGCCCATCTACATGTACACGATAAAGCATTAAATCCATCAAACAGACATACTGATCTAGTCGTTAAGTGCAAACAGTATCGTGAGCATCTTACCTTTGACTATCGGTTCCAAAGGACACCAGGGCATCTGTGTGACATTCTGCGATTGGATGCTACCCTGTCCTGCTGCGTCTTTGGTGTGGTTCCCAGGTGCCCCATTATCCACGCTCTGCCCTCCTGCCTGTGAACGACGATCTCCAGAACTCTGAACGCCTCGACTCGAGTTCCCGGACTCCGCAATGTCTTGTCCCTTTGTAACTGTGTGGACGGCCAACTCGCCCCTTACCCGTCTGGACAAGTCATCGTGGAAAAAGGCATCCGGGGGACGGTTCCACGACGAGAGTTTGAACGCCGTCAGGAGGTAGTACAGGAAGCCGCAGACTACACTGCACAGCACCACTTTGAAAAATTTGGTTCTGGGAAAGTTGAACATGCTGACTCGAGCCATCTCGCCCGCGGTCTCGGGCTGTTCTTCCACGCGTTCAGGAGGAGCAAACGCAGCCAGCTTCGTTGTGTGAAACTGAAAGCGGGTTTCGTCCCATAAGAAATGTTACAGGAGGATCACACCTGTTCGGTCCCTCCCTTGAAGGAGGTGTTGCTGCAACTGGATGCTCAGCGGCGAACGGCTTTCTCCCGAGGGCCCTCAGACATGTTGAAAATGAAGAGGACAGCAGCCTGAAAGAATGAAAGAAAGAAAGAAGTTGCTTTCACAAAACGTGCTATGAAATGTTCATTATTTGACTTTGCCAGCCAACGTGTGTGTGTGTGTGTTGTGTGTGTGTGTGTTGGTGTGTGTGTGTGTGTGTGTGTGTGTGTGGTGTGTAGTGTAGTAAGAGGTGACAGAGAGAGAGAGAACAGACAGAGAGAGTCAGACAGAAGACAGCAAAGCAGAGAGAGAGAGAGAGAGAGAGAGAGAAGAGGAGAAGAGAGGGGAAGATTCTTTATTTCAAAACGGTAAAAGTGTTGGCTTAGTTTGCCCTTTTTCATACTTGCTGTCATGACCCAGAGCTCGGTTTTGTGTGACGTGGCATCAAAGATAGTGAAGGAGGCGGTGGAAGGAGGGAGAACGTGACACACCCGGGAACATGTCTAATAAACACCCGGGGTTGAGCGAATGTCAAACCCAGAACCTGTGCGTCGCGTTTCGTCCTGTGCAGTGTGTGTTTGTCTTGTGCACGTGCAGTCATGTTGAGTGAGTGTCCGCATTTTACCTGCGAGCGCGCAGGACGCGCTAAATTCAGTTCTGTCTCTGGCTGGGGTGTCGAGCAGGACTCTTGGCGTTGGGTCTTTCAGACCCGAGGGGTGTGGTTTTCGGGAGGCTGTTCCTGGCCCACCAAGTGGAGTCTCTGTTCTATGTAAAAGTGGGTCACGATTCAGATCAAAGCGTGATTCTGGTGACGCCACGTAAATGCATGTGTAGGGGTGTAGTCAGTGTGTGGCGCCTCCCTACGTTGTTGTTCGTTCAAGGTTCTCGGGTAAGTTTGAAGCAAGGTTTGGCTGTCTTCTACGTGAAGTGATTGATCATTGAGCTAGGGTTGTAGACTTTTGTAAATAGGGTCTGGTCGTATGTGTTAGTTGTTGTGTGCGTAAGAGGCTAATTGTGAAGAAGAAGATAGAAGTTTGTAGGTGTAGTCCATTATGGCAGTGGGTAGGCCTCCCTATCTATGACCCGAGTTGTATGTCAACTCCAGTCTTCTCTTAATTTTGGGAATCTGTCCTAGGCTGGGGGAGGGGGGTTAGTAGATTATTAGTGCTGTTGCTATAGTGATACTTAAATTTACTTGTGTTATTGTGTTTGGTGAAAGGAGAATCGTCAGGGGGGTATTATTTTGTGGTCGCGCTATTGGTATATGATGGGTGAGTTTAGTGGAGAAGTGGATAGAAGAGAGAAGGGGGGGGGGGGGTGTGATGACGTGTTGATAATTTGTTGGCAAAGTGGCATGGTTGCCAAACTCATGGCTGTGGCTGCTGCCACTAAGCTGGCCGTAGTGCTGGTACTGTCACTGTTGTGTAGAGACACGGCTAAGGATGCTGGTGCCATGGTTTTATTTTGAAAGCGATTGAGATTGCCTGTGGCGCCAACTACTTTCAAATACTGCTACTTCCAATCATTGCTGTGGGGTCAGAATTTAATTATTGGTGCTTGATTTCAATGAATGCGCAGACGCTGACTCGTTTCCGGCGCCTCCCCATTTTGTGTTCCGGTAGGCGGGGCCCATCTTCGGGCCAGTTGACGCACGTGCAATGAAGTTTTCGTTTTGTAGACAGTGTGGGTCGTCCTAACGTGGCTCTGCGTAGTCGGCTGGACGTTAAGCAATGTTAATAACAATAATAATAATATTTATTGATGGATTGTTGGTACTGATAAGAGAGGGGTGTCAGGAGTGTCAATACTGTTTCCTCTTACTGCTGCAGCTGTGTTTAATATTGATGCAGCTACTGATGTGGTTTTTTTTTTTTATAGTTTTTTTTATTACGTGTGACCATTACTAAGCGTGACTCCTATGTGCAGGTTGGGATGCTGAGATTCTGACTATGTTGTTACTGGTTTGGTTGGTTTGCTATTGGGTCTTGTGTGATAGTCGACTGTTATTGTTGTTGCTGCCGTTGGCGTTACCTGATGTCATTGATGCTGTGTTATATGTTGGGTCACCTCTGCTGCTGCTGGTTGTGTGTCACTAAGGCTAGTGTTATATCCCATGCCAGTGTAATTGTCAGTATGTCAGTATGGCGGGTGTCAGTTGTTTCATTGTTTGGTTGAGACTGGTGGCTAAATCTTATGGTGGTGTTGATGTGTTGACTGTGACGGTGCCTGAGACTTCTGTTTGCTTAGACCTGTGTTGGCGCAGGGGCATAGTGGAGGGGGTTCTTTTGGTGACTGATAGAGCACTAGAATTGGTTGTGGTTGTCACATGGAATGCCTTTTGTGTTTGTGACTCTGAATGGTTGTCGTGTTTGGGCCCTTAGGTCAGTGACATTATGGGATGGCGGAATATTGATCGGCCAGTCAATGAATGAATGAACATACGTTTTGTTGAGGGTTTCGTCCTTGGTGTGATAGTAATTGTCTCGCAGGGGGCAGCCGTACAACGTGTGTCCTATTGGACGTGACTCGTGACAAGTGACAGTGTAGGAATGCGCAAATGTAGTGTGAATCCAGTCACTGATTTGGAGCATGCAGGTGTGTCGTTTTCGTTAGTGCCACCGTTTCCAGTGTGGATGAGCAGCACCCGGTGTTGACCAGACGTCTGGGCTGATGTGACGGCCTGAGGAGCTGACCCAGGCGGAGCTGACCCAGGCGGAGCTGACCCAGGGGGGGCCCACGGGCTTGCAGCCCTGCCGCAGTTGTGGGCGTGCTAGGAAGCGCGCGCGCCCATGTTTGGTGGTGGTGCAGACTCATCACTGCTGTTACATCCACATCTTCGGGCAGCTGATTTCCAGTGCGTTAGTCGGCTGGTGTCTTAGGCTAGGATTGCGTGTTTCTGCAGTATAACCTTCGACTACTTATTTTCAACCCTTCAACCAAGTAGCGTGTTCTTCGTCTTCTGTATCATCGTCTTCGTCGCCTTTGTCCGCGTTACTCCATCATCAACGGTGTGGTGAGCAATAACAGATTAACTGAGCCAAATTGTGTGTCCCACAAGTTACAGCGTGCCTAGTTTGAGATTGTGGGGATTTCACCTGGACATGCATCTATTACGACAATAAGTTGATGACTCGTATGGTTTGTGGGGTTCGTTTTGTGGAAGTTTGGTGCATCATAACAAATTTAAGTGGCCATTATTGTGGTCCAAGAGTTGTGCGACTTGTTGGTCACCCGTGGGTGGTTGCTTGGCAGCCTGGTTTGATGTACGCTTGTGCTTGTTGGTTGGATATTTTGTGTTGTGTGTACTGTTGATGTTGGGAGGGTCTATCGTGCAGAATGGTGGTGTGTGCATGCTCGACAGCGTGTCGTATTAAATACATATATTGTTTATTTGTTAACGTTGTGTTTGGGTGTGGGTGTGTTGTATGAGAGGGGCGGTGTTAGTATAGGTGTTTTCCCTTCAGACCTTAGCGCGTCTGACACTTGCCGTTACTGTTCTACGAAGCTAGTACTAAATGATACAACGTATGTATCAAAACATTTGTTTGTTTTTCATTTATTCATTTTTGAAGAGAGAGAGAGAGAGAGAGAGAGAGAGAGAGAGAGAGAGAGAGAGAGAGAGAGAGAGAGAGATTCATTCTTTATTTCAAAACGGTAAAAGTGTTGGCTTAGTTTGCCATTTTTCATACTTGCCGTTACTGTTCTACGAAGCTAGTACTAAATACTGCAACGTATGTATCAAAACTTTTGTTTGTTTTTCATTTATTCATTTTTGAAGAGAGAGAGAGAGAGAGAGAGAGAGAGAGAGAGAGAGAGAGAGAGAGAGAGAGAGAGAGAATGGGGAATCGCTGACTAGTCACGTGAAAGCGGGACGGAAAGAGGAAAGACGAACTGAAATTGTGAAAAGCGGGGTGGGGGGGGGGGGTGGGGGGGGGGGGGGGAGGTACAATAAGAACAACTCAAAGCCTTATGGGTCAAAATTGATCTTGACTGGAGAATGACTTTACGAAGCTGAGATCATACTCACAATGGTCGCTGGTGCCCTGAGACTGGGTCGGCCTGGACTGTACTTCCAGAACGCTTTCTGATCAAATTCCAATCTTCTAAAGTAATCTGCAAATCGTCTTTGAATGAAAGTCGAACTCGTATCCAAAATTTAAACACACACTCTGCTCACTGAAAAAATGGATGGACCAGACGACTTGTAGACCTCAGTCAATAATGGATGGACCAGACGACTTGTAGGCCTCAGTCAATAATGGATGGACCAGACGACTTGTAGACGACTTGTAGGCCTCGGTCAATAATGGATGGACCAGACGACTTGTAGGCCGACTTGTAGGCCTCAGTCAATAATGGATGGACCAGACGACTTGTAGGCCTCAGTCAAATACAATGTGCAGCAAACTCGATGGCGACGTTGTCAGAAGTGACGTACTTTTGACAGAACTACAATATTTGACGTCATTTGATGAAAACGAAAAAGAAAGACAGAAAAAAAGAGAGAAAAAAAGAGGTGGACATTTAACTTTTCTTTGTCTTATGACCTGTGGGCACAATCTGAAGCTCAGGAAAAGGATTTGCGATGGTTCACTGCGCCAGCACTATTTCGCCTGTCGAGTGGTGAATCCATGGAATGCGCTCCCAGAAAAAGTGGTTAACGCACCATCTCTCGACAGCTTCAAGGCCAGACTGGATCACCATTGGGCAGACCGCATATATTCGGTTAGGTAGACTTTCAGACTGCTACGCCATCATCACCCACTCAAGAAGTTTAGACTGTTGGAATGATTAGGTTTTTGTAAAGAAGACCAGACTTAAAGGCTGAATAGCCTAATCCAGTCTGCGGCGGTATGGTATGGTATGGTTTGACAACAAATGAAAGAGCTGTCGATTCTTCCTGAGTGCCAGAAAGTTCGCGGAATGCGACAAGCCACACAGTCCTTCGAATGAGACTATAAACCGAAGTTCCGTGTGTGAACGCACGCATAACATCTTGCACACACGTACAATCCCAACACCAACTTTCGGAAGAGAAGGCCAGTTTGGCCGTTGGTATGGATGACACGTTACACATAGCATGCACCTTCCCCGAAGCTGGACTATGGCTGCCTTAATGGCGGGATAACAAACGGTCAAACACACAAAAGTGTCAGAATAATCAACTTGATGATTGTGGACACACTCCGGAAAGAAAAAAAAAGGCCCGATACGCAATAAATAAATATCTAAAGTAAAAGAGACAGATATGAACAACTTAGTCTATGATTCAACTTCCAGGCTGTCAGTTTCTAGTCCATGGAATCCTCTTTACAAACAAGGTTCGGAAAGAAATGTTTGTTCTCATTAGGCCTATTCAATATCATTATTTTTCTTAAATGCACAGTCAATGTCAGCGCCCTCTTTTGAAGAACCTCACACATGCAGATCTGAAATCTCTCATTAATTTACGAAAAGAAGCCTACTTCTATTGGATAAGCGTAGATTTTGTCCGGATTACATCTGACGAAGGACGTACTTTTTAAATTAATGACATATTGACGCATGTGCATCGGCGGACAACGGTGTCGCCATGTCAGTATAAATGAATGGATGAACTCGCCTCCAGTCCCACGCCTTGGTACTTCACACTAGCCCATCCTGACACAAATTTGGTGTCAGAGTGAAGACTTGAACCTCCTGTCTCAGTGTGACGCTACTGACGATGTCATAATATCTGTAAGTGACGTTTTTGTTGAACCATTCCACGCCCATCTTGCGTCGAATTGGATGAAGATAAGTGTACTTTGTTCGTTCATTTTCGTTGTCCTGGGCGTTGTGTATCTTGCCTGAAGAAGACCTAAAAGGTAGAAACGCGTCGTTTCCCGTCTTGTGATTCGTTTGTCTAAAAAAAATTGTTTAGATTTCCGCCTGCAATCGCCTCGCTTTGCAACTAGATCCCCCAAAACCGTTTGACTTCAGTCGACCTGGGCTAGGCCTACAGCTCGGGAGGAATGGTGTGAACGTTTTCTCCGTTTTCGTTTGGCGACGGAGTTGGGCAACACAACACGAGAAGACCTTGTTGGCAGCTTGATTTATGTATAGGCAGAGAGGCAGAGAAAGTTATCTCCTCATTCACGTTTCCGAGAAGGGGGAGAGGGACAACCTGACCCAGAAAGAATTCTGATGTTGTGCTTGACCTTTTTAACACTAACACGTGCGTGCGTACGTGCGCATGCCTGCACATGTGTGTGTGTGTGTGTGTGTGTGTGTGTGTGTGTGTGTGTGTGTGTGTGTGTTCAGTCTCAATTCATATGCCTGTTTCTTCAGCACAAAACACTATTTCATACCAATCAGCAAGAAGAGAAACAGAAGCGAGAGAAAAAGAACAAAGTTAGGAGTGTGGACTTCTGAACTGTTAACATTACAGTTGAACTGTTAACATAAATCTATTCAATAAGAATCTTCGAGGGGATGGATGTTGGAAAATCGTAGATCGGATCCGGATTTGACCTGATGAAGGGACCTGACTTTTTTGTAAATTGATTATATATTGACGCATGCGCATTGTGTGTGTGTGTGTGTGTGTGTGTGTGTGTGTGTGTGTGTGTGTGGAGAGAGAGAGAGAGGAGAGAGAGAGAGAGAGAAGAGAGAGAGAGAGAGAGAGAGAGAGAGAACCGATTTAAGGAAACAGTGGAGAAAATGAAATTTTGCCAAAGGGCCGAGTGGTATCGTTTTGGTGGTGATCCGAGTCAAAGAGACGATGCGCGACCTCCCTCCCTCCCCCCCCCCCCCTCCACACACACACACACACACACACACACACACACCTCTCTCTCTCTCTCTCTGTACGTGTGCGTGCGTACATGTGCGGGCGTGTGTGTATGCGTCAGAGTGCGTGATTGCGTAAGCAAGCGTGCAGGCGCGTATTAGTATACACGTATGTGTGGGTGTGTATGTGTGTGTGAGAGAGAGCGAGAGCGTGTGCTGTGTATGTATGTGTGCGTACGTCTATGAATTGTGTGTGTGTGTGTGTGTGTGTGTGTGTGTGTGTGTGTGTGTGTGTGTGTTGTGTGTGGTATGCGTGCGTGCGCTGTGTGTGTGTGTGTGTGTGTGTGTGTGTGTGTGTGTGTGTGTGCGGCGCGCGCGTGTGTGCGTGTGTGCGTGCGTGCACGCGTGCGTGCGAGTGTGTGTGTGTGTGTGTGTGTGTGTGGTGTGTGTGTGTGTGGAGTGGAGAGAGAGAGAGAGAGAGAGAGAGAGAGAGAGAGAGAGGAGAGAGAGAGAGAGAGTTAGACAAGATTCTGGATCTGTCTGTTGATCTGGATATACGTCACACTCCACTTGGTACTTTCCCTCAAAAACTTCCTTAAAATCAGACCGTTATTTTTCTTGTGGTCTTGTTCACAGACAAACGAGCCAACAAACGTGCGCGGGCAAAAAATAGCTTATTCCACGAGAGTCATACACAACGTAGTTGACCTCTCTGACTGAGAATGTCGCAGTTCCTTTGTAACCAATCGGATAACGTTTCAAGTTTTCGGTGCATGGAACAAAAACGAGGGTTAACCGGATAAGATTTCCGTTTGGACCTGTCGCTCTTCAGGGGACCATCTGCCTTGTTTGTGTTGAAGATGGGGTGGATTTTGAACGGAAAGGTAGCAGAATTTGAAAGTAATTGATCTGTTTAAACTTCGTTTTTCTTTTGATCTACGCCTCTTTTATTTATCTCAATATTATATTGCGATTCGTGAATCGTCCAGTTTTGTTAACATCTTTGCGATAGGGCCATAGGACCTGCTTCATACACATGTTGCTTTGGCGGTCTTCTTCTCACTAACCCCCCTCTCCTCTCCCCCCTCCTCCCCCCCCCTCCCCCTTCCCCTGTGCTCTCCTGCGTGAAGGACGGGAAAGCAGATTCCTCACATTAGCATACATACAAGTTTGGGAAAGTTGCATTTCTGTACATTTCAAGCAGAAGAGTACATGGCGATAAATGCAGATACTGCCGTCGTTCTTCTCCCGTGATGAAACGATTACGGGACATAACCCCCCTCTTTTCAAAAAAAAAGAAAAAAAGAAAAAAAAAGAAGACCCCCCCCCCCCCCCCAACCAATAACGCTTGCAGTGCCTATTCACCTATAACCCATGCAGACAAAAGGCACACAGAAACGAAACAAGGAAACGCGCCTTAAAAGAAAGAAATAAGTTCCAGACTTGCCAGCACCCACCTGAGCTGAGACACATGGACACACAGCAACAGCAATGAAGAAAATGAACAACACGCACAAATCTATTGCTGTCTCTTGATCGAGCAACAACCCTTCGTTTTGTTATGAAACGGTTCAGTTCTCTGCATTGTGCCCACGCGCAGAGAAATGACCTGTGTGAACGCAATTCAAGGGATGGCATTCGACGAGAAGCCAGTCCAAATTAGCATGTATAAAAAAACAGAAGGGCAGTTTGACTTTGGAACTTTGTCACGTAATCCAGAGCATGGACAAGAACAAAAAACAAACAAACAAACAAAACAAAAAAACCCCACAAAAACAACAACAACAACAACAAAAAACAACAAACAAACCACGGGTAAATTCGGTATGGTGGGTAGGGAAGGGAATCTTCAATGAATTCGGCCAACATGAACCATACATACACTGAACAAGAAAACCTTTGCTCGCACGGTGAAACAATAGCCGAGATCTAGTTATGTTTTGTTCACAAGGCCAACTGAACCCCTACCCCCTTTTTAATCCCTGTTATGCGCACGCTCGCGCGCGCGCGCGCACACAGACACAGACACAGACACACACACACACACACATACATACGCGCGCACGCAAACACACATACACACGTGCGCACGCGCACACCCACACCTGCACCCCCAGAGAGAGAGAGAGAGAGAGAGAGAGAGAGTATTCGTTAACTCATATCTGCGCACAATCACTCGGAGGATCATTCTAGCCGGACTTCACAGTATTCAATTCATGTTGTTTATAGCCCTGCCGACCACGAGGGGCCATATGAGAGCTCAGATCCGAGCGTACAAGGAACACGTGAATACCGGGGCGGCTCCTTCTACCAATCGGCAGGGAGCTGACGTCATGTACATGTAGTGTGTTTAGAGAAGCCTGTAGCCAATGGAAAGAACGTATGCAAGCGGAGCTGATGGTCGGTCATGAATTCGAACTACTCGTAGGGGTCTGATTTTCTCGGCTTGTAAGCCCTCTCGGTCCGCCTTGCAGCAAATCAGGTTCCCATGTTTCAGGTTGGGTCAGGTTGGTGGAAGAAGAGGAATGGGCTCCGCTTTACATAATACCATGCACTAGACAAGGTGACTAAATCTCTATGGCCCTATGGCCATGAGAATATGGGAGTTTCACTTCTTTTTTTTTTTAAATCTCAGGAGAATATGGGAGTTTCACTTTTTTTTTAAAAATCTCAGGAGAATATGGGACTTTCACTTTTTCAAAACTTGTGTTGCCATCACCACCACCATCACCACCACAACTCCTTTTCTTCTACGACGTCATTTTGGTTCATTTCAAGTACCTTGTCCACCATCCTCTCCACACCATCTTTTTTTTCATACATCGTTATTTCATCTGACATCAGTTAATACGGTCCCCACGCCCACTATCATAATTATCACCTCCTTCTCAAGTTCTCATATAACGCCATTTAATTGGATATTAAGTACTGTGTTACTACAGTCGCCACCAGGTCCGTGTTCACAACCATCACCATAGCACCTTTTTCTCCTACACAAGTCATTTTTATTTGACATCGAGTACTGTGTTCACAATCATCACCATAGCACCTTTTTCTCCTACCTCATTTCATTTGATGTTAAGATCAAGCACTGTGTTCACAATTACCACCATATCACCCCTTTCTCCTACAAAATGATTTGATTCGATATGAAGCACTGTCTTCACAATCATCGCCATATCACCTTTTTTTCTCCTACAACGTCATCTCATTTGATATCAAATACTGTGATCACAACTTTCTTCTCCTTCAACGTCATTTTATTTGGTACCAAGTATTCTGTTTACAACCACCATTACATTTACCCCCCCCCCCCCCTTCTCCTACGATGTCATTTCATATGAGATAAAGAACTGTGTTCACATCCATAATCATATGACCTCCTACTCCTACAACGTCATCATATTTGACATAAAGTAATGTGTTTGCAACCATCGTCACATTACGTTCTTCTCCTGCAACGTCTTATTTATCATCGATTACCCTGTTCACCACCACCATCTCGACACCTCCTATAACGTCATTTTACTTGACATCAAGTACAAAGCTCACCAACACCACCGTACCACATTCTTCTCCTACAACGTCATTTTTATTTGACGTCGCATACCGTTTCTGCAACCACCACCACCACCACCACCACCACGTCACAGTTTTCCCTTCTCAACAGGACGTCAAGTACCCATGAGAGACGTCGTATACTCTCTAGTTACTCACTAGAACGCCCCTGAAATTCTTGTTTTTTCTGCTTTTTCTTTCATATCTTTCCTTTCATGCCGAGAGACCTGAAGGAACAGTCCGAACAAGTGTTGTCAAACAACCTGGCGCCATCAATACATGCACTTTGTGTGTGTGTGTGTGTGTGTGTGTGTGTGTGTGTGTGTGTGTGTGTGTGTGTGTGTGTGTGTGTGTGTGTGTGTTGTGTGTTGTGTTGTGTTGTGTGTGTGTGTGGTGTGTGTGTGTGTGTGTGTGTGTGTGTGTGTGTGAGTGTGTGTGTTGTGTGTGTGTGTGTGTGTGTGTGTGTGTGTGTGTGTGTGTGTGTGTGTGTGTGTGTGTGTTGTCTGTTGGCTTTTTCTTTTACTGGGTTGGGCATTGTCTGTCATGTAAAATATTACTGAGGTAGCTTCCCCTGTCGAAAAGAACGCGCTCTTTCAACTGGTTGCAGAACAACAAAGCCAACAAAGCAGACAAGACCAGACAAAGTCTTTTATTCATAAAGGCCATAGCCCCTTAGAAGGGGGATGTACACAGAACAACGTTACACGATACATTTCTAATAGATGATGTAAAGAGCTTTAAGCTAACACAGAATTTCGCTGTTTCAAACCTCTGTACAAATAAACAGCAAACTGTTTCACTATTTTATCATTTGTCAATGCGATTAACAAGATTAATTTAAACAAAGATGGATGTCTAAAGTATTTAGGAGGGATATACTGTTGTCTTAGATCACTTAACTCCGGACATGAAAGAACAAAATGAACTTCATTTTCCTGTGATTCGTGACACAATGGACAAAAAATCATACGATCACTTACAACTCTATAACGTTGAGAATGTGCATAAATATCTGAGATACCTAATCTAAACGTTGTCACAGCATGTCTCAAATGTTTATTAATTGCAACTGACAAATAGGTAGGAATGCAATGCATAGGATTTAACAGTCTGTAAATAGAAAACCTTGGGCTGTCTTCAACATGCGAGTTCCACCTCTGCCAACTACAATCAATCAATCTTTGCCGAAACACACGAATAAAACCATTTACGTCACCAACACCCTGGTTTTCCCACACAAAACCAAATCCAAATTCATACAATTTTAGTCTTAAATTAGAAGTCCAGTTTTTCTTTCCCCCGTTATCTAACTCTAAAAGCATAGTGTAGGCTTTGTAAGGTAATCTGCCAACATAGCGGAGAGAGAGAGAGAGAGAGAGAGAGAGAGAGAGAGAGAGAGAGAGAGAGAGAGAGAGAGAGAGAGAGAGAGAGAGAGAGAGTGCTGTTGGAGGGTTCAGGGTTTCCGATTTTCGATGGCCATATGAACGGGCATAATCAATTATAAACGACTTGCCTGGAAGAGCTTTGTCATCTTTGGTCGTTCTCTCTCTGGTAGGATTTCAAAGCCTTGTTACATTCGCCAAATGGGTCATGTTGTATTTCGTCCGTGAGTTCTTCGGTTTGTCTGTCTTTCAGCCAAATATTGCGAAAACTAATTCATCCATTTTAACCACACTGGTCAGAAGACGGAATAGTAGCCCAAACATGCTCTCCAGCAGGCGCAACAGGACTATTCTTTTTACCGATTTACAGAATGTGGCGAATGATATAGCAAGGTATTAATATTCATGAATAAAAGACACAGGTAACAAACAAAGATGAAGTTCAAAGAATTTAGTTTCTACAAACAAATATGAAGTTCAAACAATTTAGTTTCTAATTCAGCATTCTTCTCTCTCCCCCCCCCCCTCCCCCAACCCACGCGTTTAAAACTTGTATCATCTTCGGTGGAAACAAGAAAGCGTCTTCCCTGCAGGCTCAGATTGTAAAGGAATTCTGTTCTGACTGTTTTCAAAGCGGAGTGTCTGTAGGTAAAGGAATTCTGTTCTGACTGTTTTCGAAGCGGAGTGTCTGCAGGCGGAAATTGAAACCAGAGCCGACAAACATTTACTGGGCCGTCAGTCGAAGGAACGAACACACCTCAAAACAATCACAACGCGTTTCGATCTCTTGATTCTCCTCCAGGCAAGACAAACACCAATCAAACAATGAAAGTAAAAGACGAACAGACAGTTACTTAATCTCTTTGATCAGGGGACATAATTTGATCTTGGGTGAACGACTTGAAACTACTGAAGGGAACTGAAGAAGGAAGAGGTTGAATGGGAGAAGAGACAGAACAGATTAAAGCAATAATAATAATAATAGTAATAATAATAATAATAATAATAAGAAGAAGAAGAAGAAGAAATTAGGTAGAGAGGACTAAAAATGATCTGTGTTATGTGTTCAGCCTTCAACATTTTCCCCTTGAACCAAAATTTCTAGGGCCTAACATCCTCTGATTTGTATGAATGGCCGTCAGTACGTTCACAATCTGACGAATCATTTGATTGTTACAGTTAGATCTGGAACAAAGGGAATATTCCAACTCTGCTGAGCTAGAATATCGTAAATTTTTCTGTGAACATTAACGCGGCGAAATCGTTGTTACGAATTAATAGCTGTCTTCGCACAAGTGTCATTTTATAGAATCTTAAAACGTTCAAGTGATAAAGTGCTTGACATTACATATTTTTTTAGTGTCTCTTGAAACAAAAGTACATGGAACGTAATTCTTTGAGTCTTTATTAACTATTGCTTCGCCTCGCCGGAATTCATGTTGTTTTTACTCATTAATTGACTCGATGGCAGAGCTCCGCCCTTTTCCGAGTGTACTTCTAGTTTAATTACCTTCTCCCTCTCTCTCTCTCTCTCTCTCTCTCTCTCTCTCTCATATTTGTGAACTGAAAACAATCAACTTCCTTGTGTTTGATGTGTCAGTGTAGAAAGGGGAATCCCAGGAGTGTAGTAGATGCCACAATGACGATGATGGAACGGCCCAGAGAGCTAGGGCAGGGAGAAAGGGACCCGAATGTGGCATAGCTCAAGCTGACCAATGCTTATGGATCAGTTCCACACAGGATGATTCACCTGGTCTTCAGAGCTATCATGTCCACAAGACCATTCGAAAAATGCTGGAGAAGTGTATCAATGGCTTCTCCACAAAAGAGTTAACAACAAAGCGGTTCAACCTGGAAGCTGGCCTGACACGGGACTGTGCAGTTTCTCCAGTTCTGTTTCAGTTGGCAATGGAATCATCTTTAAAGCAGCAACGAGCCGTACAGGTTCGGCAAACCTCAAGGGTCATGGATACCCCATGCGCTTTCTTAAAGCCTTCATGGATGAAACTGCAATCCTCTCCACAAAGGAAGATGAAGTACAAAATATTGAAGCGGTCAAACAAAGTAGTCGCTTCATTCAGGATTAATTTGAACCTAAAAAATCACGAAGTTTCTCCCTACAGAAAGAAAAAGTAGCGGAAACAGCCACGTGCCCTGTCGCAAACCAACCTATTCTGACAGTGACGGAAGTATCAATCAAGAGGCTTGCAAAGTGATGTGATGGCTTCTCGAAAGACACGAAGGGGGGAAACGACACTAAACAAATAATAGAAGAAGGCCTGCTGGTAACACACCTGTGCCTCCTCCCGCCCCGCCTGTCCCCTCCCTTGCCCCCCCCCCCCCCCTTTCAGGTAAACACAAAAGTCTGGTGCCTGCGCAAAATGCTGATTCCAAAGCCTGTCTCTGACCTTTGCTGATGACAATATCAGCAGTGGAACAATGGAGTCAACGGAGGCTGAGTTCAACAAATACACAAGGAAATGGCTCAGCGTCCCACCTGCTCTCACTGACGCTGTGCCCTACTGCCGCCAAGCAATGCTAAAGCTACCCCTGAAATGCATCCTCGAGGAGTACAAAGCAGGAAAAAGCAAAGTAACTGTTACCCATGGCTGAGAACTCGGGATACACGTAAGGCTGTGAGATCAGGTCGGAGGTCGAGGTTACAGCAAAGGTCAAGTAGTAGCAACCCAGTTTGAACAGATGCAAATTGCCCTGGCTCTGTGAAATTCACTTTGATCTTTTTCTTTCTTTTTTGAATGTAAAAAAAGATGATTTTATCCTTGATTTTGGGATCAGTAAATTAGTTCAATGCCATATGTCAGCAAAAATAGCACAATAATAATATTGATAATGATAATGATAATATAATAATAATAATAATGATGATAATAATAATAATGATAATAATGATGATGATGATAATTATAATACCTCCACTACTACTAATGATGATGATGATGATGATGATAATAACAACAATAATAATGATAATAATAATAATATAATCTAGCATCCATAAAGCGCCTTGCCAAAGGTTCTAAGCGCTGACAATCCACACTCTCGTGTACTCAACGGGCTGCCTACCGTACCTGGGTAGTGCATGAATGATGCATGACTTATGGACTCCCTGTGTTTCTACGCCATTGGTATGGAACAAGGATTTTGGAGTGAACAGTCCAGCAGACGATAGGAAAACGAAGGGTCATCTGGGTAGTGCTTGCACAAAAAAAAGGAACGGACATGAGACCCGCTGGCAGAGTCAGGTATGGCATGGGTCAAGGGCTGGACTGTGCGATGAATATGTTTTGGTACTGGCTGATCTTCTGAGAAA